>QEPC01015466.1:2422283-2434056 GCA_003113815.1 Sphenodon punctatus | reverse complement strand
GCTGTCACCTGCACTATATGGCCAGAGAGAGAGAGAGACAGAGAGGTTCCCATTCCCAGCTAGAACTAGGGAGATGGGGGTTAGAGGGGGAGAGGTAGGTATATCCTGGATGCCACCTGCCAAAACCAGGAAGAACTCCTATCTGTGCTCATGCGCCCATTAATGCCCATTGCCCACATCCAGCACACAGAAAATCTACCGTAATGAGATAGAATATAACCCACAACATATTATATGGCCTGCCTGCCTGCCAATGCCTGCCTGCATGTGTCCCTGTACCTACCTGCTGCCCTGCTACCTCCTATCGCCTGATCAAATGAAGTGTGCCCCTTAGGTTTTAGGCTGTCATTCCACTATCCCTGATTCAGTTATGCCCGCCCATCCCAGGGACCATCAACGAGATTATGGGACCATCATTTCAGTCACTGGGGGCTGCATTCCATTCCATTGCATCCAGAAGCCCACTGCCTGCACACCAGCCTGGCCCCCCTCCCCAAAAGCCTACTCCTCTGTCTGCACCCACCCACAGATACCCGCTGAATCTGGCTGCTGAAACTAAAAGACCCTCTGACCACCAGCTCCCGCCGCCTGCTGCCCGCTGCTGAGGAGCCTGTTTCTCTTTCTCTCTGTCACACCTACCCACACAAACACAAGCCCTGCACCTCCTTGGGGGCTTTCTGCTAGTTGAGACCCAGCTGCTAGCACAGCACATCTTTGTGTTAATAACTAGGCTAAATGAGGTGGCAGGTTCTGCTGGAAGGGATCGACAAGCTGTATGAGATTCTGCCACCTGCCAGCCAGAACTTCAGCACATAGGGATAAAAGATTGGACAGGTAAAATGAAGCTCATAACAATAAATTTAAAAACTTTACTTAAAACTATTTACAATACAAGAAAACAAACAACAACAACATTTAATAAAACAAAAGCAAACATAAAGGAAACTTATTAATTGAACTAAGAGTCACTCTCTGCTGCCACTGGGCCTGTCCCCTGGTAATTGGGGGAAAGGCAACAGGCCTTGGGGCACTTCAAAGTCCTGAGGGCTGGCCACCTCAGAGGCGTCCACCCGCCGTTGTCCACGGCAATGTTCACCGCCTCTTTAAGTCCACTATGCCACCTGGAGACTGCCCGGTGGTAGAGCTGCACACGGTGCAGCTCGGTGGAAACATACTGGCCATATGCCACAACCTTCTACCACTCCGCCTGGACCACCTGCAGTTCCTCCACCAGGCACATCTCCAGGTCAGCAGAGGAGCACTGGACCACCTCCACATGACCCAGGGTGCACCGCTTCAACCTGACCCAAAGGGCCTTGACCTCTGCATCCTCCAGGGCCCCGGGGGTCTCCATGTCGAGGCTGGAGGTGGGGGGAGGGGAAGGGTGTCACGGAGGAACACAGGGTCACACACGTGTAACACGGGCCCACATATAGACTGCAGACCTGGTAGATATGTAAAGCAAAAGGTTCCACATGTATGTAATGTTACAATTGAGAACTGTTACACCCAAATCAGAGCTGTGACATGTGACCAAGCTCCAGGAAATGCAAAGAGATACAAAGAATGTGTATTTGGGAACCTTGCCCCAGACGGATGGCCAGAGACATTAACAATGCTAATGCCAGCAGCCATGGCCTACGTGCAAGAGACAGAGAAAGCTGATAAAGACAACAAAGGGAATTCTAGAAGTCTCGAGAAGATACAAGGAGTTTCCTCCTGGGGATATAAGGAGTTGTAGTCCAGAGTGGGGAGTGACTATCAGGAACTCACTCACCATCTTGCAGCCAGCAAGGCTGGAAAGACATGAACTGAGAGACAGGTCTTTGCTCTCTAGCAACTCTAAGTCTGGAGACCCAGTCACTTACATCAAGGGCTTAGAAGAACTTATGAACCTTCGTAGGGTAAGATGCTTATTTAGGAACTCAACCAGTATAGGTTAGGAATGTGTTATATTTACCTCTGATTTCTAGTAACCACTCTGTATCAACAATCTTGCTTATGTAATCAATAAACTTACTTCTTATCTTTATGAAGAAGTGTCTGTGTCTAAAATTGGAACACAAGTGAGCGACAAGAGTTCTCAAGCTCTTGCGAACCCAAAGAGTAAAGAGTCTGTAAACAGGAAGGATCGAGCCCTTGAGTGACAAAGTGGTTGCCCCTGTGGCAGGCTTGAATCAGCCAGAGAGAGAAAACTGGTTCAAGTGGGCTATACACGAGGGAAACCGAGTCACTCAAACCCAGTAAAGTGGGGGGTGCGGATCTCCAACCCGTGACAATTGGCACCCAATGAGAAGGGTCAATCTCAGTTTCTTATATGTCTCCTTTTGCGGGTTGCCTTCCCCCCCACCCCTTCTTCTGGCACTGAGGCTCCACGGGTGCCACTCGAGTCCTCCTCACCCGCCCGCCTCACTCTCATGTCATGCCACCGCTCAATGTGGTTGATGAGCCTCGACGTGGTCCCCTTATTTGGGGGTGCGTAGGGAATGAGATGGCAACTGGAGAGTGGAGACCCGTGCTAGCCTGGCACATGTTTGGGTGGGGGTGCAGCTCATGCCAGAGCCCCCCACACTACAGTACCCTCTCTCTCTGTGGTAGACATCCGCTGCCACCCACTGATGCCCACTGTTTGTGCCTGACTGATGCCCACCACCCATGCACCCACCTGCACGCCAGTGAGCTTGCTCTAACAGATAGAGCCTTTTTTGTCCTAAAAGTAAAAAAAAGTTTACAAACATGGCAGGAGTGGCAGTACCTCCAGAGCCCGCAGCTTCCTCTTCATCCAAGGAGTAAGCCACCAGTGCCACAGGAGGTGTAGCAGTAGGGGAAGCGACCTTGACCGCTACCTCCTCCTCCTCCTCCTCGAGTGGCAAGTTCGCCCCCAGCTGGGGGATCAGCACTACAGCCTTCTTCATTTTTTTTTTTTAAACAAGCACTCACTCACACCCAAAACAGTCACCCACAACACACACCAACCACCCAAACACACAGCACAGCCAAACCCAACACAATCACAGCCAAAACACACGAACCGAGCAGCCACCGAGTCAAACACACACTCACTCGCCACACAGCACGCACTCAAATTTCCGGTTTCTGGCACGATTATGGCTTCCCGTGCTCTCGTGTTATTTTAACAGCCGAACGGCCAAACCCAAACCAGGCGAACCACCCGAGCACCCGAACCCGAACGCATGAACCGAACGCGGCCTAACTGAATGGCCAAACCCGAACCGCAGTCTGTTCGCCCATCCCTTGCTTTCTCTAATTTTGCACAGATATTCACATAAATCAGAAATAAAATAAAACAGAAACACATTGTACTGTCTGCCTCTGCTTCAGAAAAGATCTGATCAAAATAAAGTCACTGAGATAAATTCATAAGAAGATGAGAAGTGCCACACTGGGTTGGACCAATGGTCCATTGAGCCCAGTATCCTGTCTCTGATAGTGGCCATTCTTGGTTGCTTCTGACAAGTACCCAACAGGTCAAATTAGACTGATTCATTCCCTGCTATTCATCCCAGCGCCTGACAATCAGAGGTTACATCTCCTAACTTACTTGGCTAATAAACATTAATGGACCTATCCTCCAAGAACTTATACAATCCTTTTTTAAACCCAGCTATGCTACTGGCCTTGACCACACCTGGCAACAAGTTCCACAAGTTAATTGTGCACTGAGTGAAAAAACACTATCTTTTATTTGTTTGAAATCTGTGGTCAGTTAATTTCATGGAGTTTCCCCTAGTTTTAGTACTACTTGAATGGTACATAACTCCCTATTTACTTGTTCCACACCATTCATTATTTTATAAACTTCTATCATATCCCCTCTCAATTGTCTCTTCTCCAAGATAAAGAGCCCTAACCTGTTGACCCTGTCCTCCCAGGGGCATAGCTAACATAGGGACAGGAGGCACATTTGTCCTCAGCTCCAAGCTGGGAGGTGGGGCAGAAATCCTGTCCTGTTGTGGCGTGGCCGAGTGCAGACTGAGTCGAGAGGAAGTGGAAGCACCAGCAGCACATAGTGTGTGCGGGATCCACTTAGTGGGTAGCACAGGATGGAGCAAGCACTGCCAGTGGTACAAGGCAGGCAGCACAGCTGCAGCTTCCAGGACTCAGGTGCAGCAAGCGGTGGGAGGGAGAGGTGCTGGGGGAAGGAAGGAGGAAAGGACATGGCACAGGGGAGAGTCTGGGATGGGGGGCCAAGTCCATTTCTTGCACCTGGACTCATTCCAACCTAACTACACCCCTGTCTTCTCATACAGAAGCCATTTCATACTAGGGCTGAATTGAGTAGTGAAAAAACTACTCATAAGTATTCACCTGAGTTCTAGGACCAGCCCAAGTGCTCACGTTTGTCCAAGGTCCCTCAGCAAATACTTGAGAGTAGTTTCCGAAGGTGGGGTAGAGGACGGGGGCCGAGGAGGGAGCCAGAGAGCTGGGGTCAGGATGGGACAGGGAAGAGGGGGTGGGGGCCTAGCAGGGACTGAGGGGGTAGAGTACTCACCCTCTGGAGGTGCTCCAATGATGCGTGGCTTCCTCCAGACAGGGTAAATTTGAAGAAAAGAGGGAGGGGGAAAGCTGGGCATGCTCAGAAGAGCCAAATAGCCCCTTCTGAGCATGCTCAGACCTTTCAAAGATAGCACCCACAGCATGCTGACACTGCCAGCTCCATCTTGGAAAGGTCTGAGCATGCTCAGAAGGGGCTACTCGGCCCTTCTGAGCATCCACAGGTTTTTTTCCCCAAAAAAACCTTACCCAGTCTGAAGGAAGCCATGCATTGCTGGAGTCCCTCAGGAGGATGAGTACTCTATCCCCTCAGCCCCTGCTAGGCCCTTGCCCCCCATTAGCCTATCCTCTCATTGGCCAGTGGGGAACAGGGAAGGGGGAGCAGGGGCCTAGCGCTGGCCCCCTTACCTGTACTTGGTTGAGGATTTTCCAAGTTGAACTGTTTTGGGGACCATTCCCAGAAACTTTGGAACTTGGAAAACAGAGTCGAGTACTACAAAACTTGGAATTTTCTGGGAAAAAACAAGGCCTGAGTTTCAGCATTATTCAATACCCTTGACCATTTTTGTTGCCCTTCTCTGGACACTTTCCAGTTCTACTAGAGCTTCTTTCAGACCTGGAGTGACCAGAACTGCATACAATATTCAAGTCCCACCACAGATTTATATAGTGACATTATGATATTTTTTGTTTTATTCTCTATCCCTTCCTGGATAATCCCTAATGTGCTATTTTCCTTTATGACTGCTGCCTTACACTGAACTGAGATTTTCAAATATCAAATCAACTTTATTGTTGTGGCAAAATGCCATCACAATTAAAACAGACACACAG
Organism: Sphenodon punctatus; assembly: GCA_003113815.1. NCBI lineage: Eukaryota > Metazoa > Chordata > Lepidosauria > Sphenodontia > Sphenodontidae > Sphenodon > Sphenodon punctatus. The sequence continues at coordinate 2,428,707 of QEPC01015466.1, read as the reverse complement.
AAGTACAGAAAAATATATATGGTCTTGAGTCTAGAAACACTGCATACTACAAGTTAAACATATATTTAAATCCTAAAACTAGATGAACTAATATCTTAGCCCTTCCCCATTAGAGCCGCTTTCCTCCTTAAAATAGCAATGGCACAGAATTTTGCTATTTGGAGGGATACTTCCTAATTCAAGTTACCCAGCATAAATATCAAAGCACCATGTTGGGAACAAGATCCTAAGTTAAATATTACAGTCTCCAGCAAACTGGACCAAATGTCCTTATGTCGCATTGTGCCTCAGTTTCCTCAAAAGGAATTTGCGTTTGGTGGTCCAGGCCTGACATGATCTGGTCTGGATATAGGGCGCTCTTTTCCAATATGTGGAAACTGAGTTTAAACTTTGCTAATAAGCCAGCCAGCTCAGCTAAGTATCGTAAAGACAATTTATTTATATATGAGGCTATGAAACTTAAGAATATTATAAAAATATGAAGCAATAGTTTACTTAAGTTCAAATAAAGAAATAGTACAAAAAAACCCAGTGTCAGTTAAAGGTACATGACTTATGGTGTTTTCAGATGTTACAAGATCACAGTCAACCACAGTCAACCACACACAACCCCGCAGCAGGATCAAAGGGTCCCGAACGTCTGTTTGGCGGTTGCCAGATGTTTAACACAGACAATCCCCAACAGGGGACAAAGCTACCCACCCTTCCAGAGGTCTGGCCCGGACCATCTCCGAAAGGGTGGTCAAAGCAATTCCCACCGGGAAACAGCAAAACGTAACGATTGAATGGCAACCACCAGCCGGAAGCAATCAAAACAATTCCCAGCTGGGGACAAAGCATGCAGTGTCGCTGCCAGGCAACGAGCAACAACACAGGGCAGGGAGGGAGATTTAAACGGCACCCAGCAGCAGGGGAACATGGTGGGATGTAGTGAGGTAGAAGGGAGAGGAGAGCAGAGGGTGAGCGAGCAAGGGAGGAGGAGGAGGAGGTGGTGGTGCAGGCGCAGGCGGTGGTTGTGCTGCACATGGAGGCGGTGGAGAGAGAGAGCAGCAGCATCCAGGACAAGCCGCCCCAAAGCTGACAACCGGCCTGGGAGACGAGGCACCCTGGAAATGGGTAAGGGGAGCGAGGGGGGGCAGTGGCACAGGGGCACCAAGGGGGGTGGGAGGACCGGCAGGAGGGAGGAAAGGGGGAGGGCCATGAGGCTGAGGCAACCCGACAACCAACCGCCCCCCCTTACAACCCACAGACACAGAAACGGGCCTGGGAGCCTGAGCCCCCAGAAGAGACGGGTGGAGGGCATGCATAGGAGGAAGACCAGGAGGACCCACGCGGGAGACAGCCGTACCACTGAGGGGGGAATTGGGGGCACAGGGAAACCCAGGACTTCATTAGGATCTGGGGGACCCTGGAGCACCAGCTGGAGCTAGCGGTAAACCAGAGGAATGAGCACATGTACGAGGAGATCATGAAGGACATGGAGGCGGCAGAGAACCACAGGATAGTGGCCCAGTGCCGCTCAAAGGTGAAGGAGCTCAAGAGGGGGTACAAGGCCATCAAGGACAACAACCGGTGGTCTGGGCATGGAGTCCAGACCACCCCCTACTATGATGCCCTGGACCGCATCCTCCACATGAAGGATTCCATAGCCGCCCCATGCCTTGTGGGGAGCACCGTGGTCCAGGTCATGGAACGGGCTGATGTATCCCCTCCCCTCACCACCCCGCTAGAAGGCACCAACTCCAGGGGCCCCGCCCCCCAAGAGGAATACCCCGGGGCCTCAGGGAGTAGCAGGCCCCCCTTGTGCACCAGCCCTAAGAGCCCCCATCTGATGTTCAAATTGGGAGGATCCAAGGCCGGCACACCAGTTTCCCTCAGCCAGGGGATGCAGGAGGACCCCAATAACAACAAGGGACTGGCCTTGGAGGGCTCCGAGACCAACATCAAGGGTAAGGAAGTGGGTGGGAGGGGAGATGAACCGGAGGGGATGGGCCGAGGAGGGGAAGGGGGCACACTGGTCACGGGGCCTCCCCCAGCAACCCTGACACCCCAGACCATGGAAAGAGGGCCAGGGGGCCACCGGGGGCAATGTTCCACCTACCCCCACCCATCCCATCCCATCCCATATCTTCACAAGTCACGGCACGCCCCGGCACCTGGGACAGGCAGGCAAGGGGCAAAGTGGCGAGCAGCCCCAGGAGCAGCCAGAGGTCCCAGGTGAGGCAACTCGGCAAGTGGGGGGAGAGGGGACCGGGGGAGACCAGGCAGGGGAGTCAAGATACATGACTCTCAAACAGGGCAAGAAGAGGCCTTGTTTGTTTGGAGTTTACTCATTGTTAATCCTGTCTTATAAGATAGCAGCCTGTTTTAGAATGTATCAACAGGCTTCCTGCTATGTATTTTGAGATAACTCTTCCAGTCAGCAGTCTTGACCTGATGTCATTTTTAGCTGACTTTCAAGCAAATTTCATTCTATAAGAAGGGAGAGGAGAAATGGATTTTTTTAGAAACAGTTCCTTCCTTTGAGCTTTTCTCATAGCCATCTGGCAGAATGGGGCAAAGGACTGGGTAATATATTAATATGATGCATTGAGTCAACCATATCAATAATACTGCAAGCATATGTTATATCTTATAGATGTTAAGATCTTTGAATTTGTAAAAGAGCTGTTCTTTGAACAAGAAATGTCTTTCTAAGGGTGTTTTCAGTTGTTACGGGCCCCCAAATCACTACAGTGAATTCCCAGCTGTGGTGAGCCGACCAACCACCCCCCGTGGTCCAGGAAGGCCCCAAACAGACATGATGGGACCGGGACCATGGCAGGGAATTGGACCAACAGGCCATGGCCCAGGGCAGCGCAACAGGGCAGCAGCTGTAGTCAAAACACCCAGAAGGCACCGGGGAGGCGTTGGAGGCAGACATGGCAGACCGAGGGCAGACCAAGCCAGAAGGGCCAAAAGGAAATGCCCACGCAAAGGAAACGGTAAGGGAGGGGGGGAGGAAGAAGAGCCACTGAGGTGGTACACACAACAGGCACAGAGAAAACAAGGTCACAGCGGAACACACAGCACAAACACACGCCCGGGAACTTACACACCCGCACGGGAAAGGAAGGGAAGGGGGAACACATCTTCCCCTGGGAGGATGCTGGGAGGCACAGTCCGGGGACCTCAGAACTCCACGGTCATAGAGTCAACCGGGGGGGGGGCATGAGCACAGGAGGGGTTGCGTCCGGACGATGAAGGACAGGGAGGAGCCAGGTAACTCAGAGACGATCCTGCAGAATATATCTACAGAAGTTGGACAGTCAGGTGGACCCCCTGATGATTATTCAGAGGGGAGAATGGACCCTGCACAATGACTAACCACTGATCCAAATATTGCTTCCATTGCACTCTTTTCTTGGAATATTGCGGGGTGGGCAAGGCATAGTAGGGAGCCAGATTTCATTCTGCTTACCCAGAAACATAATGTAATACTATTACAGGAAACTTGGACTAAGATACCATTGGAATTAGATGGGTTTACTGTTTATAGCTTACCAGCAGTTTCACTTAACCAGCATGGAAGGGCATGCGGAGGGTTGGGTTGTCTTGTTGCCCAGCCATCTCCATTCAAGGATATTGTGATGGTTGTACTCCCTCAGCTTGCACTTGGTTTTGTTGTTACATTGGGATCATACAAATGGGCAATTATTACTGTTTATTTGCCACCTTGTAATGCAGGTTCATTTAGGGAGAATAGTTGGACTTTATTGGATAATTTCATCAACCAAGTGTGTATTGATCATCCAGGGACCTTGCTAATTCTCACTGGAGATTTTAACTCTAGTATTGGACCAGATGACCTGACCGTAAGCCCTTTTTGTGATATGTTTTCCTTGCCCCCAACTGATGTGTTGAGGACAAAGGTCTCTAAAGATCAGCAAATTAATTAATTGGGGATTAGATTGGCAGAATTGGCTGTTGCCCATAATCTCTATTTTTAAAATGGGACTGGCTTTAGGGATTGACCAGGAGAATTTACTTATGTGGGGCCTTCGGGCTCAAGCACTATTGACTTCATTATAGTCTCATCCCCAGTTTTATCATATAGTGCTGATTTCTCTGTTGGGATGGAGCTGCTGGGAGATCATTTACCGCTTCAGCTTACAATTGGGGGTGATTGGCAAGATACAGTATCTAGGAATAATTCATCCCCACTGCTCGAGGGCCTAGAAATCTGTAAAGCGCCTCCTTGGAATAGTAACATGGACTCTAGGGCTAGGTTATAGATTCAACAGCCCAATATAATTAGCCTTAGAGACTCATTGATTCAATCTGATAATCTGGGTGATATAATGGAAATGTATAGTCTATCTCTTCTAGTGTATGCCAATCGATTCAGCCGACTGGCAATCTTTTTGAGCCTCTCTCTTCAGAGAGACATAAAATCTGGTTTGATAAGGATTGTCATCCCTTAGAACTGAGTTGAAGCATCAATATAGGGCCCATAGGAAAGGCTCTCTCTGTAAAATGCCCCCTGACTATATTAAGCTCAAAAGGGTTTACAGACTCCTGATTAAGGAAAAGAAAAAGCTCTATTGGGAGTCACAATGGGTGGAACTCCATCGGGCTGCGGATCTGAAGGATGTTAAGACCTTTTGGGGAATAGTAAATCGTACTGTTGACCCCAGGCCAAGGGTATCAGATCATTTAATTGCCCTGGAGGTCTGGGTGAGGTATTTTTAGGCCCTTTACTAGACTGTGGAAGATCCACATGAGGAGGAGTCTTTAAATTGGAATAACTTTGAGACATTGCCCCCTTGGTCTCTGGTTACAGAAGGGGAGGTTGATAGTCTAATAGATTCATCTAAGAGTCATAAGGCACCTGGCCTGGATTTAATCCATATTAATTTTGTTAAGGAGCATAGAGATTGGTGGTTGCCTCTGCTTGTAAAATTATTTATGGCTATTAATAGTACTGGCAAGATTCCATCTATATGGACTATGGCTTTAGTAGTGCCTGTCTTCAAGAGGGGCCTTAAGGAAGATCCAGCTAACTATAGGCCCATTAGCCTTCTTTCAGTGATTGGGAAAATATATGTGAAGCTTTTGCTTCATAAATTGATGGACTGGATGCAACAAGATAAGATCATTGCCCCAGAGCAGGCAGGATACCAACGCGGACGTTCCACTATAGAGCAATGCTTTATTTTATATCATTTGGTAGCGAAGTACAGGGCGTGGAATGGAGCGGTATATTTATTTATTTATTTATTTATATTTATATTTATATTTATATTCCGCCCCCATGCCTATGGCATCCCGGGGCGGCTTCCAACATAATATAAAAACAATTTTTAAACATTAAAAAAAATCTACACTATAATAATTAAAACAAATTTAAAACACCCCCCCTCAAAAGTTAACCCACCCCCCCACCCTCCCCTCTGAAGGCCTGGGCGAACAGCCAAGTCTTATAGATGCATTGAAAGGCCAACAGGCCCGGGGCCAGGCAAGCCTCCTCCGGGAGGGAGTTCCATAACCACGGCCCGGCCACCAAGAGTGTCCTCTCCATTGTGGCCCCCCATCTTACACGGGAGACCTCCAGAAAGATGCCCCCGGTGGACTGAAGGGATCGCTTTGAGGAGCGGAGGGTGAGGTGGTCCCCGAGATATGAGGGGCCCAGGCCGTGCAGGGCTTTGTGAATCAATACTAACACCTTGAATCTGGCTCAGTATGCTATAGGCTGCCAGTGCAGAGCACGGAGCACTGGTGTTATCTGCTCATGCTGCCCCGTCCCCATCAGGAGACGGGCCTCTGCATTCTGCACTAGCTGCAGCCTCTGAACCAGAAACAAGGGAAGCCCCACATAAAGCGTGTTGCAGTAGTCTAGCCTGGAGGTGATGGAGGCATGGACGAGAGTGGCCAGATTGGGCCTGGAGAGGTAAGGTTGAATCCCCCATACCAGATACAGCTGGTAAAAGCGGCTTTAGCCACCGTCTCCACCTGCCGATCCAGATGGAGGCCTGAATCCAAAACCACCCCCAGACTCCGAACCTGAAGAGCAACAGTCGGGCAAACCCCCCCTATCAAGGGGGACAGCACCTTCCCCACCCTTCCCACCACCATCACCTCTGTCTTATCGGGATTGAGCTTCAGTCTGCTCTGCCACATCCAATCTGCCACGGCCTCCAAACATTGGGAAAGTAACGAGACAGCAGGACCTGGGTCAGTTGAAAATGAGAGGTACAGCTGAGTATCATCAGCATATTGGTGACATTGCACCCCGAACCCTCTCACGATCTCCCCCAGGAGCCGCATATACACATTGAACAACAGTGGGGACAGAATGGAACCCTGCGGAACACCGCAAGTCAAAGCCCGGGGGCTAGATGTTTCAGCCCCCAGCACCACCCGCTGGCTTCTACCCGAGAGGAAT
>QEPC01015466.1:2402843-2418131 GCA_003113815.1 Sphenodon punctatus | reverse complement strand
GAAGAAGGAGGCAAGATCCTGAGCAGAAAGGGAAGAAGGAGGGGGAGGACAGGGAGGCTTGAGGAGGGAGTCAAAGGTAGAGAACAGGCGGTGAGGGTCCCGAGAACAGGACTCAATGCGGGAGGCATAGTAGTGTTGTCTAGCAAGGGAGATAGCAGAAGTAAGGGTGGAGAGACAGAATTTGAAGAGAGGGGCCCAGGAATGAGTGGAACCACCAAAGACAGTCCCGTCCAGACCCCCCACCCCAAGTCTCACAGCCGTCTCAACAGCAGCCCATGGTCCATGGTATCAAAAGCGGCCGAGAGATCTAGCAGGATCACAAAGGTCGAGTATCCTGCATCCATCTCCCGACGGAGATCATCCACCAAGGCCACCAACGCCGTCTCAGTACTGTAGCCGGGGTGGAACTCGGATTGAAAAGGGTCAAGGAAACCGATGCTGTCCAAATGTGCCTGGAGCTGCAGTGGCACTGCCCATTCAATAATCTTCCCTAAAAAGGGAAAATTAGAGATATGCAGTCTTCCTTGATCGGAGGGCTGCTTTTGATTCGGTTGACAGGGAAGTCCTGTGGAGTAAGCTGCAGGATTCCTCTGCCGACCGAAGGCTCGTGTGTCTAGTCCATGCTTTGTACTCAAAATCTGCTTTAAGGGTGAGGATAGACTCGCAAGAACATGTCACCTCACCAGTCCGCGCCTGCTCCGGAGTTAAATCCATTTCTCCTCTCCCTTCTTATAGAATGAAATTTGCTTGGAAGTCAGCTAAAAATGACATCAGGTCAAGACTGCTAACTGGAAGAGTTATCTCAAAATACATAGTAGGAAGCCTGTTGATACATTCTAAAACAGGCTGCTATCTTATAAGATAGGATTAACAATGAGTAAACTCCAAACAAACAAGGCCTCTTCCTGCCCTGCTTGAGAGTCATGTATCTTGACTCTAGTCAACAGAAAATGTTGTTTTCTTTAAGAGACAGACTTGATAGTATCTTCTATTCCAGTATACAGGCTGATTTTCCAGTATCTCGTCAAGAGTTCAGTAGAAAGGTCACTATAGGACAGCTCTTTAGGAAGTCATCATACAGAGAGGATAATTCTGATTTCCAATATATTGAAACATGGATGGCCAAAAATATATGCCTATATACAGGATACATGACACCCTCTCTTTGGCAAGAATGTGTTTCAAGAATGTAGAATACAAGACAAGAAAGAAAAACTAACAACAAATGTCCAGTCTCTCAAGTCTTCAGGAAGACATCAGGAAGGTACAACGCACTGGTATATTCATCACAGTGTTGAGGGAAGAGACATCAATCTTCTGTGGAGGCTGATACCTTTTTCAGATGCAGTCCATAGAAGAACCTAAAAATCTTAATAACTATGATTTAATAGTACAATCAACACTGTAGGAATTATAACTGGTTTGAGGTAGGTAATAATTTGTAAACCCATTCCTAAAATGAATTACCAAAGGAAGTAGCAGCATGAGTAATGGAGGTAGCCATGCTAGCTAAAGAAGGCCAGGATGCAGATATAGCTGTAGCCAATCTATTGAGCCATAGAGGAAAATCCCCTTCATGGATATCAATCCTTAGAAGTAGTTGCTTCACTTCCTGCAAGGTATCTTCAATTGCATCATGTGTATTAAAAAGAGTAATTTCTGACCTTTGCAATTTAGCTATGATGCAAGTTAATAATGGAAATTGCAAAGAAAAATGAGGTACAAAAAATGTAACCTGAGAATGCATTGATCTCAAATTAAGAGGTGGGAAAAGCTGTCTGCCATAACAAGTGACTGTGCTATTCACTGTTATGATAGAAGGTTGCAAAGCCAGAATATTACATTCAGATTGTCCAGCAAGAATTAAATATGATCCATTTGTAAGGGAATCAATAAAAACAAGAGAAGTATTACTTGATTGAATCCTAATAGGACAAGTAGTAGCATTAGGTGGTACCAACCCACAAGGGGAAATGTGTAATTTGCTTGCAAACAAATATCCAAAATCTTGACATTCATCAGTATGTAAGTATGTTATGTTTCCGAAAACATCTGTGGATATATATTTATATGGTAGTTTCATATGAGCATGAGCAATATTTGTTCCAGTAGCTACTAAAAAACCCATATTCAAAATATTCCAATTAGTCAAATAAACCATATTAGGAATTTTCAAATGAATCAAAAATGAATATTCCATCGAGCAGTAAGAATATACCACATATTTAGGGGGTCAGTAAGAACTGAATCTGGTAATGGTTTCATGTTAAAAATCAAAGCACACGCTGTGTGCTGTAAGATTCACATGTTCTCATCACTTAAAGATAAGGATTGTTGAATCTCAATAGTGTTAACAATAGTCCAGGGAACGTACCTATTGCTTAAGGAAAAATAATTTTTTGCAACCGAGTGACAATAATTTCCATAATCAATTCATCCAATAAGACTGACAAATCATGTTTGACTATCAAGGTCACTTGAGTTAAAGCATCCTTGACCAAATAAACTCCATTTCTTAAATTTATCTTATTGGCATCCTGCAGTCTAGAAATCTTTTCCACAGATTTTGCGAGCAAGAAATTGGTTTTTCTAAATATTTGTGCATTATTCAAATATTATACTTGTAAAATCTTCCTAGATTTATAAGTGGAAGAATGAAAACTCTCTATAGTATCATCAGATGTTGCTGAAATATAAATATCATTAAGAGTTTTATTTGTGCCCCATATCGCCCTTTTGGGGTTCATCTGTAATAAAGAAGCATTAATACAAGAATGTGTAAAAAGGTAATCTTCATTTTGCTGAGGTACCATGAAAAATTCTTCTAATGATTGAAGCACTGAAAATAAAGAATGTTTTTCAGATAAGATTTTACATTTCTGATACAGCGAATAAATGGCATAATTATCAGCAAAAAATGGAGTAGCGTTGACAAATAATGGACCTTGTATCAAGTTAAACCAACACTTATTTCCCAAACTCGCCCTCTCTTTGACTGTATAATTACCCATGAGATTCATAGTAATATTAACACTGCATGGCCCAGAATTCCATGAATGTAAACCCTTAGTAGCGAGAGCTTTATCATTGCCACATTCAAGGGGTTGTTGTTGATGATTAACAAAGGTACTCTTTCAAGATACAATACTCTCAGATCTATTGAGGAAAATAGGATACCAAGGGATATCACAAAATGAAGTCCCAGTAACACCAATAAACATCTCATTAGCACCATTGTCATGCCAGTGAGAGGATAAACACTTAGGTTTGAGCTTCCCAGTAGTAGAATTTTCAAGACAAGAAGTCAAAATAGACTTTAATTCTAAAGAACCATCCACAGATAAATTTGATTCATCCCACCAAGAGGTATTATATCAAAAAGATGTGCAAAAAATTACTCCAATATAGGGCAACTGACCTCCTGGAACTCTGTATTCACGGTCTTCACCTCCAGAATGTTGCTTCTTAGCATAGCTTAAGTGATCAGAAAAATCATCAATAGCTAGGTACCACTGAGGCAGGCCTTGTGTTGCAGTTTTAATGTCAGGCCAAAACTGAGGTCTGTCACAGTGACCTGCATACACATGAGGTCTTGGCCATTTCCTCGATTTCCCATAGGAAACAAAATAACAATGTCCATAGGAAGCAAAGCACATTTTATCAGCATAGCTTGTTTGATGCCAAGGATCTGTACCTGGAACCAGAAAATGTGCATTTCTACTGTCCAAATCTCGCAAGTCTTCTTCTATAGTCTTATCAAGATGTGTGTTAGCTTCTTTTGAGAATAAGCCAGACGGTAGTGCTCTGGTGTCTATGTTTAAAGTAAAAGACACCAACAGTTCACTTCGTTGGGAAACAATAGGCTTAGGAAAGGGATTATGTATGATCCCAAATGGAATACCTGCAGTCTCCACGTGTACTGGAATAACCTCTATATGAAGAGCACACGCAGGTCTGGCATTATGTATCCTTCGATACACAACACTACCATTGTGTGCCTCTGAGAGGTTCCAATGAATTGGAATAGCGGGTAGCGAAACAGTATGAGCCCATGTTAAATGAAGGACTGAAAAAACAATAGTAATAATAATAATAATAATAATAGTCTTTATTGCAAGACCAATAGGTCTTTGCAAAGGCTACAAAATAAAATACAATACAAATTATAAAATATACAGGGGAAAAGAATTCACACAACAACTCATGTCTAAAATACAAAAATAACATAAAATATTATTTCTCACTCCCCTTGATACCCAACTTTATGTTATTTACAAACCCCAGGTAGAAAGCCACACTCCTGCTTATTTTCCTAGAATCATCGCCCAGGAGCAAACTCACATAGAATACCCGAGGTCTGCCCAGGTAAAAGGAAACCAGTGGGGTGATAAATTTTGTCTGGGCCCCTGAATACAGAGGGCAGTCCAGCAAGATATGTCTCAGTGAATCCACAGTCTTCAGATTACATTTACAGAGGCGGTCGGCCAAAGGTACTCCTTTATACCTCCCCAGTCCCTTCCACTATGGCTGTGTGGAAGGTGTTCACTCTTGCCAGAAAGAAAAGTCTTCTAATGTTATGAGGAATATTACCATCCAGATATGACATAGGTACAAACAAGTCTCAACCCCAGGACCCTACTCTCACCTAAGGTGGCACTCACTTACTGTAAATTTATAACTGCCAAACTTGTCAAAAACAGTTTTGGGGTTCCCTTGTAGCCCAAGGGGGCCAGGGTCTCCCTACTAAGTAAAAGTTATAATAGTTATGCAAAAGAAGACAAAAATGCTCCACAAAAACAAGATGTAAATCTTCGGTACCTAGGCCAAAAATATTGTCTGAAGTTTGGCTGTGGCTGAGGTGCCTTTTGAGACACTTCATCCATAGCAAGAGAGTAGTCAGGTGCTGTTGGTGGGAGAGGTTGGACAAGCACAGGACACTTTTTGATTGGCTGGCAGGGGCAAAATAAAAGTGGCCGTTTGGCAAATGGCCACAGCGTTTTGGCATTTTGCCATTTTCCATTCTCTTTGAAGAATTTGGCTATGTGCTACACTGCTGTATCTAAGTATTTCAGCTGGGGGGGGACTGGCCTGGGATGTCCATAGGGGCAATTCTGGGGGTTACTAGCCACCATGATTTTTTAAAAATACATATTTTAAATTGGGTGCTGCTTGCACTGCTTGGCACCATAGAGGACCATGCTGTGGGTTTGGCAGGCTTTGCCATGTGGCTTTTGCAGTTGCACTTTGAGTTTGTCTTGTAAATGTGATTGTCTCACTTTTGCTGTGTTTTTTTTGGCACTGTAGTTTTGCTGTGGGTTCAACTTTGCCAAGATATGCCCAGCTAGGGCACAGGGGGGATACTGGGTATTTTCAGATGTTACGAGATCACGGTCAACTACAGTGAATCCCCTGTGGTGGCCATGATTCCCATAACTTCTGATGTGTGTTCCGCCAGAAGGTCACCCCAGTGAACCTCTGGCGGGAAACACATTGACCATGATTCTGGACCTCCCGTCACCCGGAGGTCCAGAATCATGATGGGATTGGGCCCCAGCAGTGGTTGGATTGGCCACGATCTGGAAAGAGCTGAAGGTAACGTCTATTACCTTCAGCCCTGCCAGATCGTGGTCCCGACCATGGGACGAGATCGGGCGCAGGGGCCGGATTGACCGCTGCACCTGCCCGTCTCCCAGAAGGCAGGCGGCCGGGGGAGCATGGGGGGTGGGGCTGTGCGGCTGCACGTCACACCGCACAGCACCATCCCCTCCCCAATCCCCCTCCAGAATCAGGCGGGCACTTCTAAAGGATGGTCGGCCTGATTCCTGACCAGTATCCAAAACAGATTCCAGTCCGTGGTTCAGCATGGTGGGCCTCCAGGCCCGTCACGTCTGAAATTACCCCTTGTCTGATTAATTTATAATGTGTGGGGACAGGGATTTCCTTGCATAGGGAGGCATAGAGGAAGGGGGGCATGTGGGTGGTGAGGTTTCGGGGGGTGCATATCTGGTTTCTTGCAGCTATTTCCTGCTAGCACTTATGGGGCCATGGGGCCAAACTTGTTGAAACTTGATTGATATGCTATGTTTTGGTGGGGTACCCCACTGCAACGCACCCACCAACTAACCACAGAACTTGCATGTTTCCAAGTTTCAGCGATTCCAAGCTCAGAGGTTCTGAGATCCAGAGTTCCGATTTCTGAGTCCTCAGAAAACGTTCTGAGTGACAACCAAAGACTTGGTCCCGGTACTCAGAACCTCAGAGATCCTCGTGAATACTCAGTGCACCTATTCAGTGCAGCCCTACCCTAATTTAGAACTTAGCATTGTGTATGTATAGTTAGGATTATTTTTTCCTACATGCATCACTTTGCACTCGTCAATATTAAATTTCATCTGCCATTTAGTTGCCCAGTCCCCTGGTCTTGCAAAATCATCCTGTTATGCCTCATCATTTTTTATATCCTCCTGTTATGATTTATTTTTAATGTTTATTTATTATTATTGTTGCATGCTGCCCTGAGCTGCTATGCCAGGAGGGACAGGGTATTAAGTTTTTATAAATAAATGAATAGTCCACCCAACTCTCTTTTGAGGGACCTTATTAAGTGTTTTCTGAAAATCCAGATATACTATATCAACCGGATCACCCTTATCCACATGCTTGTTGATACCCTCAAAAATTTTCAAAAATTAATGAGACATAACGTCCCTTTGCTGAAAATGTGTTGGCTCTTCCCCATTATGTCATGTTTATTAATATGCCCCCAACTTTTGTTCTTCACAATACCCTCCGCCGAAAATTCAGGCGGTGGGGGGTTGTCTCGCCCCATAAACTCCCTCCCCCCTCTCCTAGGAGCGCAGGGGGTTAAATGGTGCAGCTGCTGCTTGCAGAGGCTGCACAGAGCTTGCAAGGACTGAGTCCAGTTTGCAATGGGTTGCCTAGCAACCCTTGCAGACCGCGCGAAAATGATAGAGCTGCTGATTGGCCCCTGCAGTCATGTGGGGCAATCAGCAGCGTTCCAGGCTCTCCCTGCTCACTCTAGGAGGAGTGGGGAAAGGAGAAGCAGGCCTTGTGAGTCCTGAAGGCAGAGAGGCAGACTCGAGCGCGGCCTGTGTTAGGAGGAGTTTGAAGGAGGGAGCAGTACTGGCACTAGGGAGCAGCTTTGGCAAGTGGGGCCCAAAAGGCAAGTAGCGATGGCGCGGGGGCGCAAACGGGGCCCCAGAAATGGAGCTGAGGCTCGGGCCCAAAAGGCCAAAAAAGTTAAGACAGCCCCAAAAGGGGCACAGAAGGGGGGCAAGGACAAAAGGCCACCACCATCAGGCAGTCCCCAAACACCCCTTCCCAGGGAACTGGAACCGCACCCCCCAGCAGCTGGTGCATCAGCATGGGAGCGCCTGGCTGCGTGTGAGGCAGCAGTGTTTGGGGGAGAGATGCCCCCACCCGTAGCAGGACCAAGTGGGGTGGCACAGAGCCATAGTAGCCTGGACAACAGGTCAGGGCCATCTGGGGTAGGTGTCCCTAGGCCCGTAATTGAGGCCTTGAATCGGGCCCTGGCCCCAGAAGCTCATTCTGGGGCCCAAATCAACGAAGGGAGGGATCCCCCATCCCAAGAGGAAGACAGGGGGCTCAGACGAAGTGGCCGCCGTGCAGGCCCCCCTGCCCGGTTCGCAGATCAGGAGATAGGGCGGCAGGTGGCTGGGAGCCGGCATGAGGCTCCCCAAATGGAGCCCCAGGCTGGGCTGGAAGAGGAGGAAGGGAGCGCTGGGGAGGAGGCTGAGCCAGAGGAGTTGGCGCAGGATGAGGGACCCCCACCCCCCGTGCAAGACTCTTCCAGGTACCATCAGGAAGCCCGAGCCAGCAGGGATGACCCACGGTTGCTAGCACGGATTGAGGCCTTGGAGCGGGCGATCGCAGAGCGGGACCATGACAGTCGGGGGACGCAGCACTACATGGCACCGGTAGAAGGTATGCAAACAGGGGGGACAAGGGGAACTATGGTCCAATGCAGCCACCCCCCCCCTCCAGTAGTAGGGGCAGGAATCTATGACAACAACAGCCCTGGGATGATGGGAGAAGGATGGCCGGGGGCCCAGAGCACTGGCCTGGGCCGCCCCCCCGGGAGAAAGCACCCACAATATTTGTGGTGGAATGGGGGTTGGGTGCAAGTTGTATCCCCTGCCCCGCGACAGACAACTGCCCAAACAGCTACACAAGACGGGTCGAGTTATGGGGGGCCTCCCTCTGTCTTTGGGCAAACGCAGGCACATCAGGCACTTCAAGTTTGGAGTAACGCCACGCAGGGGCTGGCCACCGCGACGGCTGGGCAGCCTAGCGGGAGCTGGGTGGCGACGGGACCTGATAGCGGGCAGCGGGCCCCCATCCTTAACCAGCTTGGGGGTCCGATCAGGGCTCAGCAGGATAGGGGCAACTCGAATAGTTATCAACATGGGAGCCAGGTGCACGGAGCATACATGACACAGGGGTGGCCAGCTACAGCCTCCCAGGATGGAGTGGCACCAGGCGAGGCCCCCCCGTGGCAGTGGCCCCCACAAAACACAGGAACAGGGTTACCACGCCAGCTCCCACCTGCGGGGGGAAGCTTCGTGGATTTATCAGATCCCATAGGCGAACACCTATTACTGGCCACTAGGGAGAAGATATGGAGGGGAGAATATGTTGATATTTTTGCCCTCCTCTTTAGCGACCCGATAGTGGAACCGGGGGAGGAGGACGAAAAAAAGGATAAGGAGCGGTACAAGCGCCCAAAGGCAGACAGAAACTGGGCTAACTGGACAGCAGCCTATGCCATATACCATGGCGTGCAGCTTGAAATGTTCCCAGAGAAAGGGGCAGTACTCCTCAAATATGCCGAGATCATTCGACGGGCATATGAGACGGGGCCAGCCGGGGCGTGGCTCCGATATGACGAAGCTTTCCGGCACCGGGCGTCATTTAAGCCGGGGCTCCGATGGGACATTCATGCACAAGACCTATGGTTGACATGCATGAGTGACTCAAAAGGGGCACCAAAGACAGATAGTGGCCACCTCTTGGCCAAAGGGAGCGTTGCCATGTTGAATGACACAGGTAGGGCGGGGGGCAGGCAGGTGAGCCCGGGCAGCGTGGGGCAATGCTGGGAATTTTCTCGGTCAGGGGCGTGTACGCGCCCCGCGTGCAGGTTTCGGCATACCTGCCCCTCCTGCGGAGGGTTTCACCCGGCCGCTTCCTGCCCCCGGCCCAAGCCTTGGGCAAAAGGGAAGTCTGGGGGGGGCTTTTCAAAAGGGACACAAGGTAACCCGGGGAGCGGGGGAACAGGAAAAAACCCCAACGCCGGTGAGAGTCGATAGGTTGGCAGTAGCCTTGCTCACGCACCCAGACAAAGAAGAGGTGAGCTATGTTGTAAAGGGATTTAAAGAAGGTTTTAGGATACCAGTAGGGGAAGTGCTGATAAGACAAGTACCCCCCAATTTGAAATCGGTGGTGGGCATGGAGGAGGTGGTGGCGGAGAAGATACGGAAGGAAGTGAAGGAGGGTCGAGTGGCCGGCCCCTTTGAAGACCCACCGTTAAACGGAATGGTCTTCTCCCCATTGGGAGTAGTACCTAAGAAAGCCCCTGGGCAGTTCCGTTTAATCCACCACCTTTCATACCCTCGAGGCCGCTCTGTAAATGACGGGATACCTAAAGATTTGACGACAGTCCACTATGTGTCATTTGACGCTGCAGTGGAACTGGTCAAGCAGTATGGCTCCGGGGCGTTGATGGCAAAATGCGACGTTAAGTCAGCTTTCCGCCTTTTGCCAGTCCACCCGGACAGTTATCACCTGTTAGGCTTCCAATTTCAAGGGAAATATTACTACGACAAGGCCATGCCAATGGGGTGCTCCATATCGTGCTCGGCATTTGAGCGCTTCAGCTCCCTGGTGGCATGGATCGTGCGTCGTGAGGCAAGTGGGGGAGGTATTACTAAATACCTCGATGACTTCCTCTTCATCGGCCATTCTGGTGGGCCTGAATGCAGGGAATTGGTTGCCTTATTTGAACGCATAACTGCACATTTGGGTATCCCCTTAGCTCCAGAAAAGACTGAGGGCCCGTCCACGGTGCTTACTTATTTAGGGATTGAGCTCGACTCGACCCTTGGTGTTTCACGTTTGCCCAATGAGAAGGTAATAGCACTGAGGCAGAAGATTGGGCTATGCATGTCAGCAAGCAAGGTTACCGTTAGACAGCTTCAGTCTCTCATCGGGAGCTTAAACTTCGCATGCAGGGTGGTGGCACCAGGTAGGGCATTCCTGTCCCGGCTGTACGGAAGGTTAGCCGGGGACTTAGCACCTCATTATCACATCAGGGTGACCAAAGAAATTAAGAAGGATTTGAAGGTTTGGCTAACATTTCTGGAGCAGTACAATGGGGTATCGGTGTGGAGAACACAGGTTATGTTGGATGCCGACCTGCAGGTTCATTCCGATGCCTCTGGTGCATGCGGATTTGGAATTTTTTTCCAACAGCAGTGGTGTTCAGCCGCCTGGCCAGTTGAGTGGACCCAGGCTGGCATCACCAGGGATCTTACATTCCTTGAATTGTTCCCCATTGTGCTCGCTGTCAGATTATGGTACAGTAAATTGGCCAATAAAGTAGTGCTCTTCTGGTGTGATAATCAGGCAGTGGTGCAAATAATTAATTCTTTGACATCCCGGTCACAGAGGGTCATGGGTTTGGTGAGGCATTTGGTGCTGCTGTGCCTTCAGCACAACATTCTATTCCGAGCGAGGCACGTTCCTGGACTCGAGAATGAGATTGCAGATGCTCTCTCTCGTTTCCAGATGGAGCGTTTCCGCGTGCTCGCTCCGGAGGCCAGCGAGAACCCAGAACCCATGCCGTCCGACCTGTGGAGCCTTGGATACTGGAGTTAAGTTCCTCGGTTCAGGCCTCTTTGGCTGGACGCACCAGGGCTGCGTACCAGGCAGCCTTCCAGGCCTTCCAGTCGTTCCGGTCCAAGCGGGGATGGGGCATGGGGTTCCCCATCCCCGAGGCTGAAGTATTGCAGTTCGCCATGTCATTAAGGAGCGACGGGCTTGCTGCTAGCACTATATCAGGAAAGTTGGCTGCCCTGGGGTTCATGAGTCAAATGGCTGGTCACCCGCCCCCGGGCGGAGGATTCTTGACACGTAAGCTGCTGGAGTCTTGGGCACGGCAAAGCCCAGTGCCTGGCCACACCAGGTTACCCATTACCCCTCCCCTACTGGTCAGAATAGTTAACACGTTGATGTTGGTGTGTTTTAACAGTTATGAAGAAACTTTATTTGCCACACTGTTTAAAGTGGCATTTTTGGGGGCCTTTAGAGTAAGCGAGATGGTAGCTGAGTCAGCTCGGGATAGGTCAGGGAGGGCAATAGGGTATCGAGATATACAGTTGGACAGTAAGCAGGTAAAAATTCGATTAAGATTATCTAAGACTGACCAGCGAAGAAAAGGGAAGACGATTACGCTGGCCCAGGCTGGTGACCCTGCTCTGTGCCCGGTTTTGGCAGTCCAAGCTTATTTGGCCATTCGCCCCCCAGTGGGGGAACCCCTCTTTTGCCATTTTAATGGCAAGCCTGTTACTAGATACCAATTCATGTCCGTCCTGCGGGCGGCACTAAGAAAACTGGGCGTCCCGCCTCAGGATTATGGTTCTCATTCTTTCCGCATTGGTGCAGCCACATTTGCGGCACAAATGGGGATGTCAGGCACCGACATTCAAGCCATTGGCCGTTGGCGTTCGGCAGCATACCGCGCTTATGTGCGTTGAATGACATAGTATGCCCAATTAACCATGCCATCTCCTTTCCATTGACAGATCGTGCTGTGTACAAACGGGCTAGAATTTGGATATGCGGGCACAGTCTGGTATGCTGGGCAGCGAAGGCGGCAAGAGAATCACCAGTTGGAGGCCAGATGGGGCTCTCTGAACGGGGAGTAATCAACTGGTATGGGAGGAGTGGCATGAGATGGCGCCAACTGCTGCCGATGCTCAGGGAACTGGGAAAATGGCAAACACCAGATGTAGTGGTGGTTCATCTTGGGGAGAATGACTTGCCAGGACTCAAAGGGGTACAATTGATACGGGCTATTAAGAACGATTTGTGGGAGATTCAGCGATATTTTCAGGGAGTTAGGATAATTTGGACAGAGTTAGTGACCAGATTGCGGTGGGGGGAGGGTGAATTTACCAAAAGAATAGATAAGACACGTAAGACAATTAATAGGGAGATTAGGAAATGGTTAGCTTCAATTGGATTTGGGACAATTACTCACACACAAATTACATATAGGGAAGTGGGTTACTTTAGGGCAGATGGGGTACATTTGTCCCCAACTGGCAATGCTATTTATCTCGAAGCTCTTAAGGCAGGTATAGAATTAGTTTTGCGATAGGTGTGGGGGCCTGGATCCGCCGGAGTCTCGTGGGACCCAGGGTGGCGGGGGTCCAGTATCGTTTAAAATAGGATAAGAAAATTAGGAGTCATCTCCTTAAGGGATGGGGAAGCCACGCGTAACGCGGTGCAGGGTATGGCACGCGGGGGTGTTGGTTTCCCTGGGAGAAGGGTGTCAGGGAAAGTGGCAGGGCATTGTAAGGCCTCCCACTGACAGGCACCTCAATCCTTACTCATGTCCGGACGGACAATGTCCCCTTTGGCCGCGCCCTCAGCGCTGGACGAAGGGGAGACGTGTTTTATTGTTGAAGAGGCTGGTGAAGGTATTTCACAGCCCCTTCTGTTGAAGTTGATGGTTATGGTTGATACTGGACACGTAATCGCAATAGGCGATGTCACCCCCTCACCTATTCGGCTGTTTGTAATTGGATAATAAAGGGTGCGGCCATATAAATCCAACCGTGTGTCCTGTCTTGTTTGAGGGGGTGGGAACTGGTACGATGACAACTGTCTGTCTTTACACGTTTGCCTGGCACTGACATCAAGCTCACCCATCTGTACTTTCCAGATTCACCTTTGGAGCCTTTTTTAAAAACTGGTGTCACGTTCACTACCTTCCTCATTACAATCCTCAGATACAGTGGCAGATTTGATCAATAGGTTACAAATTACCAATAGTAGTTCTGCAATTTCATATTAGAGTTCATACAGAACTCTTGGGTGAATATCATCAGGTCTCGGTGATTTGTTACTATATAATTTGTCAATTTGCTCTAAAGCCTCTTCTAGAATTACATTGCTTTGCAACAGTTCTTCAGATTTATTGCCTACAAAGAATAGTTCCAGTGTGGGTATCACCCCAAGATCCT
Organism: Sphenodon punctatus; assembly: GCA_003113815.1. Classification (NCBI taxonomy): domain Eukaryota; kingdom Metazoa; phylum Chordata; class Lepidosauria; order Sphenodontia; family Sphenodontidae; genus Sphenodon; species Sphenodon punctatus. The sequence goes on along the minus strand of QEPC01015466.1, from coordinate 2,404,845 downwards.
CTGCAGTGAAGAAGACGGAAGCAAAGAATTAATTTAGCTGTTTTGCAATGGTCTTATCCTCCCTGAGCACCCCTTTCTTCCCATGTTTTTTTAATAGTCTAACGGACTCTCTAGCAGGTTTCTTCCTTCTCATGTACTTAAAGTTTTTATTATTAGTTTTTTAATCATTAGCAAGTCACTCATCCCTTTTGGCCTGCCTTATTAAGATTTACTTCTAATTTGCCAGCGCTATGGTCTTTCCTAGTTTCCTCATTTGGACTAGCTTTTCACTTTTTAAAAGACACCTTTTTTAGCTCTTCACCTCACCTTTAAGTCACACCTCTGTACTTTTGGCCTTCTTGCTACCTTTTTTTATTTGTGGAATACATTTAATCTAAGCCTCCAAGATGGTGTTCTTTTAGTCTCCATGCCTCTTGCAGACACTTAATTTTCACAACTGCTCTTTTTAGTTTCCCTCTAACGAACGTCCTCATTTTTGCATAGTTCCCCTTTTTAAAGTTAAATGTTACTGTGGTCGTTTTATTTGGCATTCTCCCTCCTATGAGTATGTCAAATTTGATTATATTATGATCACTATTGTCGAGCGACTCCACCACCATTACTTCTTCCACCAGGTCCTGCACTCCACTTAGGGTTAAATCCAAAGTCACTTCTCTTCTTGCAGGTTCTAGGACCAGCTGCTCCAAGAAACAGTCATTTATAGCATCTAGAAAGTTTATCTCTGTATCACGCCCCAAGGCAATGTTCATCCAGTCAATATTAGGGTAATTAAAGTCACTCATTATTACTGTTTCTCCAACTTTAGTAGGCTGTTTAATTTCCTTTAGCATTTCATAATTACGTCCATTGAACCCAGCAGATCAGAGTTAGACTTGGGCACTTTTTACATGAGACGGAATCGCTCATGTCCACGCAAATCTACTGCATGGGCATGAGTGGGTGCCGCCCATGGGACTGCTGCGGCAGGCGTGCGTGCATGTGCACGCTCCCACGAAACATGCATGCACACCCACCTCCATCTATCACCCACTCATGGAGCAATTGACCAAAATGGCACACACACACTGATCCCCCCGTGTGCACCTGTAACCTGTTTAAAAAAGGCCATAGAGAAAGAGATTGCAGCTCAATTTCAATTAGTGCGGCTTCACTGTTGTAGTTACAGAAATTTTCTCTGGTAAGAATCTGCATGCACTTACCCGAGGGCAAAATTTGACACAAGAATTAGCTGACAATAGGGATGGGCTAACGAAGTTTGGAAGTTCGGAGTTCGGCCTGAACTCGGCCTGTTCGGATGACTGAATCCGAACCCGAACCCACCGAACTGAACTCAATTTGGAACGTCGAAATGACCAAACAGTTCGGTCAGTTCGGATCGCGTTCAGGTGAGTTCAGGTGGCAAAAACATGTCACTGGAAGGCAAAACGTGACAGGGAGTGGGAGTCAGCTGAGCAGAAGACTTTCAGGCACCAGGGGTTGAGAGGCTTGGAGTAGCAGCCAGCCTGCCCAATCACCATCCCTTTTCGCCTCAGACCACTGGCTTCGCAGTCTGCGATTGGCCATGGGCTAGGCTGCATGGAGCCAATGGGGCTTGCGGTGAGGTGGGCGCAGCAAGGAACAAAACTGATTGCCTCCCCCCTTCCCAGCACCTTCTGAGCTAGTCACTGTTCCTGAACAGCAGGCGTTTCAGAAGGCTCACTCTCTCCCAGCAGATTTTGTTCCTTCCTATTCCTAATCCATTGCCATCCTCTTCCTATTTCACCCATCCAACCTATTTACCTCCATATTATCATTTATTTAGAATATATTAGATAGATTTAGGTGTTATTTTATGTTTTTACCCCTCCCTGTGTTCCCTGTGTTCAATCTTCCTTCCTCCCTCCCCCCTCCATTGAATCCTTTCCCTCTCCCTCTTATTCCATCCCTGATTCCCTTCCCCTGTTTTAAGTTTTGGATTTATTTAGAGTAGGATTATTATTAGATTGATTTTCATTTCAGTTTT
>QEPC01015466.1:2367682-2385432 GCA_003113815.1 Sphenodon punctatus | reverse complement strand
AGAAGACGAGCCGCCGCATTCTGCACCAGCTGCAGCCTCCGAGCCAAGAACAAGGGAAGCCCCACGTAGAGCGCGTTGCAGTAGTCGAGCCTCAAGGTGACAAAGGCATGGATGAGGGAGGCCAGGTCCGGGCCAGAGACATACGGACGCAGCCTACGCACAAGATAAAGCTGGCGGAAGGCAGCCTTAGCGACTGCCTCCACCTGCCTAATGAGTGTCACAGCTACAGAGCCACCACTCAAGTGGAGTGCATGGGAAGGGATTCTAATGGGCAGCTCACACAGCAGCTGCCTCACACTCCCCCTGCCACGGACTATGGGGCAGGGGGAAGTGCACCGGGATGGCCTTTGAAATTGACATGTCCTGATGTGAGCACGAGGAAACCCAGGCTCCCAGCACACGTCGCAGGGACTTGCTGTGAATCCCCCGCCCGCAGTGCCTATGAGCAGCAAACCCATCTGCTGGCATCGCTGTCTGCACTCTGCCCCTGTTCACACAGGCAGGGGGTGCGTGACTGCTGGTGGCCATGCACCTTTTCGGCTTGCCATGCATGGTGCACTCTGGATTTCTCGGCAGTGCTCCAAGAGAGGCAACGATTGGTGCTGCACGGCTCACGGGAGCACACATTCCCCCAGTCCACCTTCAGGCTGGTGGTCAGATGAGTGGTTCCAGGGTGGCCATGCGTGGTAGCATCTTGTTTAAAAGCACCCAAATTTAGCACTGGTTCCAGCTTAGAGAGTGGCACACACATGAGACTCCATTAAAAGTGTAATCTATATTGCATTAACATACCAGGAAAAAAAATAACCAACACACAGCAGCGTAAGGAACCATAGCTACACATAAGTAGATTCAACCATCTGCTTTAATCCATCACAACAATGCTCTATAGGCAGGAACCCTTGTTTACTGTGTTTTCCCCATTGCTACCAATGAGGAAAACGCAGTGAACACAGATCCCTCTATAGGGCATGACCATGTTGGAAAGGAGCAAGGGGACACCTTACCTGCCCCTTTTCTGGCTTAGCCCTGCAGTTTATGGAGTATTGTCATGTCATGGTGATTACGGGGGAGAAACACCCATGCACATCGGAGTCAGGCTCAGAAGAACCTGGCTGCATTGGTTCTAGGCTCAGGATGGATCCAGTGCCTTCGGGCTTGGACCTATCTGTGTCCCAAATTTCTAGCCTGAGTAGGGCTTTACTTTTGAGTGAGATGGGATCCCAGTTTCACATCTGCATCAGTAAGCAGCTGTAAGCATTTTATGCCACAGTCATCAGTTTGAACTATTGGAGAGTGTATGCTGTCCAGTTGAGACCTGAAGTAAAGACCCAAGCATTTAAGCAAGTGTTTCATGTTCAGCATAGGATTAGTCCCATTGACTTCAGTGGGACTATGCTTGGGCTTGTATATGACCATAAGCAAGTGCTCTGCTATAAGGGAGCTTTATCTTTTTTGTGGCACTTCCTCTCAGCCCCGCTGCCATCTTGCTTTGTGCAATGTAAGATGGCTCAGAGGCCCATTTCAGCCCACTTATGGTACTCTGCCTCTGACGGTTAGAATTCTACTTTTAAGACTTTGACTGCCTGCAGCATTTTCTGCAAATAGCACGGCACTCTCCCACCTGTCACTGATTTGTGCTAATCTGAACTAGCATGAACTTTCCCTTAAAGCAGCTGGCAATGGGTCTTTAAAAACTTCTTGGCTTTGGGAAATGGGAAGGAGATTCCCAATTATTTTTAGAACTTTAAACTATACAGAAGCTGTGACTCAGCGAAGAATGCAGAGGAGTGTAAAAATTATATCTCTTCAGGTGCTGCCAGATCAGGAACCAAACACGGTGAATAACAAGCCAATCTAGGACTTCACCTCACTTCTATAAGCATCAGCAGATGACAGAGCTGGGGAAAACAGGTGGGCACACGCTCACACACAAAACTTGCAATCAACCACAGATCACTGTTAGACGTTTAGACTAATGAGAGATCAAACCCATCATTCCACAAGGGTTCAAAAATTCTAATAGCTCAAAAAGGGACATTCCGCCCTCCTCCCCCCCCCCCAAAAAAAAAAAAAAAAAAAACCAAAAAAAAAAACCACTGACATTTCTGGATCCTTTTTAATTCTCATTTGGTTGAGATATTGATTGAAGCATTTAAAATGAAAGGATATACCACAGCCTGTTGGGAATCATACGTACTGCTTATTGAGCTAATGGGTCCATTTGCCATGAGATGGTTGTGTCAGGACTCATAAAGAGATGGTGTTTATGCATTGCAGCCATGTTACATCAACAAACGGTCTCAAACACCCCAGTCCAAGGGAAAATGGTTGGTAGGAGGTCAAGAGCTCACCTTCCCCATCAACAGATGAAGGATTCAGAAGCTTGTTTTTGGCTGCTGGTACAGTGAGTGCAGCAGGGCAACTGAGGCCAGGGAGGAATGGAGAAAGGCGATTGCCTATCTGGAAAAAGAAAAAAAGTCTGGGCCATCAGGAATGAGGGGAGGAATGGACATTTGATTTCTGATCTTCTTATAATTCCTATGTCTGTGACTTTAGGAAAATACCAAGAGACCCTGAGAGCACGTTCCCACATTCAGCAGACCAGCGCTTTTTTCTTTTCCCCACATATTACCTTGATGTGTGAAAGACTCTTTTCACTTCTTTAACCGTGCTTGCGTTTGTTTTTTAACCCCATTGGCAAGTGGCCAAAACCTACCTTTACAAGAGCGGGTTTGAAATGACCCGCATAAATCCTCTTGTCGGAATGTCGGGGCTAGTCAGTGTCACGTCAGTTACACAGCGCCCCGTTGCCCCAGCTCTCGGCTCCCGGGGAGGGGAGAGGAGCGGAGCCGAGAGCCGGGGCGCTGTGTAACTGGCATGACACGGACTAGCCTAGTCAGTGTCATGTCAATTACACAGCACCTTGACTCTCAGCTCTGCTCCTCTCCCCTCTCTGGGAGCCGTGGAAGCGAGGCGCTGTGTAACTGACATGATACTGACCTGCTTCCCCAGCTCTCAGCTCCGCTCCTGCTCTGCTGCCGATCCTCCTCCTCTCCCCCCACCTGAGTATATTAAAATGCTACTTTTCCTAAATGCAGTCAATTTCAAAATGTGCTTAAATAACCCCAGTGTGAATAGTGCATGTGTTTATTTAAGCGCATTTTGAAATTGACTGCGTTTAGGAAATGCAGCATTTTAATGTATGTGTGAATGCACTCTGAGACTCAGAATAAAACTGTCAAGAGCTCACAACCCTGAGACATGCTGGGAGCAGCCCCATAAGGCTGAATGGCCTTGTGCCTAGCCCCAGATCTCTGCTGTGCTACAGCACCCTGTAAGAGCCAGATGTATCTCTGGTGAAGTAGCAGCAGCACATTCTCTTCTGGCTCTCTGTGAGGGGTACTGCTGGCTTAGCCTTCCATGTACCTCAAATCAAATACACAGAGAGATACAGGGGGACAAGGTCTACACAGGCACATCAGACTCCCAGACTGAGCAGCAGAGGACAAGTAAGCTGAGGGCGCTTTTAAACGAGCCCTCTCCCAAGCGGGAGAGGACTCAACCTGGCTTCGAAACCCCGCGTTCCTCTCTACGACGTGTCTGATGTGCCAAAGAGCATCAGAAGCGTCGCAGAGACTATGTGCACATGCGCATCCTTCTGCATGTGCGCACTCTAAAAAGGGGACCCAGAAGTTCGGGTTAAAGCCAGCACACCGGCGATCCATGTTGAGGGGGGAAGGATCGCCAGGCCAGTCTAACACGGGGAAGACCCGGCTTCAAAGCAGGTCAGACTTTTAAACACGCACAAAGAAAGGCGGCTGATCAAAGGATCAGCTGAGTTTCTTGTCTCGTTTAAAAGCGCCCTGAGAGTAGGGTTACCACCTCTCTGGGTTTGAGCCAGATTCTCCAGGCAAAGCCCCAGTTTCTCCGAGTTATCCAGGGGCACCTGGATAACATGGACAAATAAATGAAGACTTCAGGGGGTAGTGAGGGAGGTGGCAATATCAGAAAGGGGGTGAGGCAAAGGAACTCTCCTGGCTCTTGTGTTGACACGAAGATCCTGAAGGAGCGTTGCCACATTGGAACAAAGGTGGGAATGCATCTTTGCCCCACCCACTTCAGTTCAAAGCCTTGGTGAATCCTGGGATGCAGAGCTCAGCTTTCTCTGTAGTGGAGGAAGCAACACTACTGGGGCTGCACACCAAGGAACTCCAGTGCTGTAGCCCACTGCAGTGCCTGCCATCCTACAGTGCCAGCCCCAGCAACAGGTTCCTGGCATAATTCTATTCTTTAGTTCTCTACACAAATCTGGCTGACATCAGTGGAGGCTCCAATTACAGAGTGACGGTAGAGCATGAGCCTTTCATTTACAAGCCAACCTACTAATGCAGACAATTTTCTATGCTCCATTTATTGGCCAAATTATCTACCATCTCTGTTCCCTTTCCACATACACTGCCCACAAACATTTTCCATTGGAATTATTCAGGCATGAATGTTTTCGAAAAATAAATTTCAAAGCAGCATGGATCAATGTTCAGGGAAGCCGATGTTAAGATTTGCTAATGAGATCAGGAAGTGTTTGCCACTATACAATCAGGAAGCAGAAATACTAGCATATGACATAGACAGCCATTCTCATCTAACCCACATGGTACGTATACCGATTGCTTGCAGGGTTTTTTTTCACAATCAATCAATCTTAAGAATTAAGAGAAATTAGTTGAATGCTTTTGAATAATGAATAAATGCTGGGATTTGGTGACCTGCTTGCAGATATTCCATGAGCATCAAGAGAGGCTAGATTCACTGGATAAATTATTCATTGTGAATTACTCACTCAGCTCGAATAATTACTCTTTAGTTCTCATATCATATCATTAAGGAAGGAAAAGAGAAGTTGGAAGGAAGGAGCAGGAAGTGCATAGAATTGGGAGAAAGCTGCTTTTAAAGTTACAGATTTTAGAAAAGTTGTTGATTTTGGTTGGTCTGAGACAACTGAAGGTCTTCTTGGCAGCTGCTTGTAAAAAGTAAGGTCTCACACTATTTGTCACAGAACTGAGAATTAGACGGCATCAGAAAGTGGACTTTCAGTAGAGCAAAGCAGTTGTCTCAATTTTTCAATTTGTTGAAGATGGAAACAAAATGTGAGAGTAATAGGAACATTCCCATAAGTGTATTATTTATAATATTATATTATTATTTATTATTATTATTATAAGCATTTGTATAGCGCCAGATGTGTACCTGGTGCTTTACAGAACAATAAGCTAGACGCAGTCCCTGTCTATGGCTTACGTGTATAGATCTACCTATCTATTATGTATGTGTACCCATTTGTATATGTATCTGTATATAATATGGCAAGATGCTGACTGGGGTAAGGCCTGACAGAATTAGCTCCTGGGCTAGCCAGCACCCAGCCACTGGTACAGGTGTGAATAAGCAAACCCAAGTATAATTAGATTTATATAAGAAACCCCTGAGGAAAGGGAAACTGGGAAGGAAAGACAGAGCCTAGCATGTGGGCGAAAGACCGAGTTTGGAGAAGCAAAGAGGCGGCAGCGGAGCACAGTAATATAACTGCACAAGGAGGAGCCTGCAGGTCAGGCACTCTCAAAGACATGTAAAGAGAACTGGGGCAAGGCGGAGTTCCTAGATATATGTCACTATAGGCTCAGACCCCCTGGGCTATCACTCACACAGGAATTAGCAGTCTTCACAAGTCACAGGGGAATCATCTCAACGTCTTTATTATATATACATAGAGGAAAGCTATTTACAGGTGGTGGTTGGATAATAAGGAAATTGCCCAAGTATATAAGTATTTGGGGCTTCTGTTCCAATCAAACGGGACCTGCGCATTCCAATTTCAAGCGGCCTTAAATAAGGCTGAGCAGCTGCATAATACCCTCATAAGATTTTTTAGGTCACGGGGAGGGCATTTAGTTCCCCCTGCAATTAACATCTACTCACATAAACTGGTTCCTCATTTACTGTATGGAGCCCTTTTTTGGGCCATAGGAAAATTCCAGGGTCTGGAAAGAATCCAAGCCAGATTTGTCCAGGCCATCTTGGCAGCCCCAGCTGGATCTCCAAATCAGGGCCTCTGCCTGGAGTGTGGTTTGATGCCTCTACAGGCCAGAGCTTGTCAAGTGGCTATAACCTACTGGCTTTTCCTTTTTTTCGATATAGCCGCCCCTTGGGCTCAATTGGTAACGAGAGATAAGTTTTTGAGTCCCTGGTTGGGTATGGTGATAGAAAAACCAAGATGCTTTATTTTGTCTACTGAAGTTTTGACCCCGCTTGGGTATAAAGGGGCTAGAAAGCTATTGATTGGAAGATTTATTGACTCTACATGGCAGGAGGTGTGGGCTGAAATTGGTGCCAGCAGAGCCTTGGGATTATATTCTAGGATGACAAACGAGGCTTGGACTCCTATGCCCTTTCTGGATCATGGCCTATCATCTAATGTGAGAAGATTATTTCTCCTGGCCCGGCTTAATGCCTTTTCCTCGGCGTATACTGATGGCAGATACAAAGGCACTCAGTTGGCTGAGCGCCTGTGCCAATGTTTGATGAAACAGGTGGAATCTTTGGCTCATGTTTTATTGATATGTCCCTTTTTTTATAAGATATGTGAAAAATATCTGTCCCCTTTGTTAGCCCCTTTCCCGGGACACTCTGAAGAATTTTACGTGATATATTTGCTTAGAGACCGGTCGGCCGAAATTTTGCAGCAGGTGGGTTTCTTTCTGAGTCTGGTTAACAAAATAAAACAAAAAAGAGACATGGAATCTGGCAGAGTGGCCTATAAGTGACTACTGACTATGAATGCCTTTTTGTGCGCTGAGTTAACAGCTTCTTTTTGTTTATATTTTTTATGTGTTTTATATTTTTATTTGTTTATCTATTGTATGCTGCAGGGGCAATAGCAGCAGAGCCGATTTGTGTATGATTTGGGAACGATGAGGGCATGATTATGCTTGCTAGCAGTATGCTGTTCTTGTGGTTTGTAACTTGAAAATTTGTGGGGTTTTTTTATGTGAAATGGCCTGAAGGCCACGCAATAAAGAATACTTACTATATATACACAACACTGAGTGTCTCCGTCGCTGGCTGCCGGCTCAGTCACCTCGCATCCTGCAGGCCCAGTGAAGTCTCTTTTGACCCAGCAGTAATCAGGTATAATATTCCTGCATCCAAAATCCATACCAAACACCCCAAAATCCATAACATTTAGGCCAGCAAGGCCGTTGTTCTCTACAAGCCTTCCCCAGGCAAGAGGCTCCCCCCTGGGCACAACCTTCCCCCATACCTGAGTCCACTCTGGACTCTCTCAGGTTCTCCTAGTCTTCAGTACCGTGAAGAGCATAGGGTGGAAGGTTCAGGCTTCTTCCCAGCATAGGATCTGGAGAGGTTGTCTCTTTGGCTTCAAGGAAGACTGCCCTCTTCTCAGTCTTGCAGCCTGTTATGAAAGCAGAGTGGGCGTGGCCAACTGTCCAGCTTTGCTGCCCTTAAAGGGCCAGTGTTCTGCCCACTTTGGTTCCTTACTTCTTAGCCCGTTTCCTTCACCGGTGGGTCTCAGGTTCTGCATTGGCTACCCCAAATATACACACATCTGCACAGCCCTCCGGCTGGCCCACACAGTCCCCTCTTAAAGGGGTAATGCTTTTGGTGATGTGAACCCAGCATCTGAGGCACACCCTGTTTGGGCCTATACATATTACTTGAACACAGAGCCCCTGATTTTATTTTATGCTAAATCTGCTTTCCACCAGTCTGGCAGCTTAAATGGGAGTGATTGTAATTTAGGCACTTTTTATCTGGGCCACATGGGGGGAATCGATGTGCATGCTGGTCCATGTGCAGTGGGTCAGGGGAGAGCATAGATGGGTATACACCAGCGCACACCGAGCTACGCTCACCTCCACCCATCACCCCCGCACGGGGCAACCGCTGTTTACACTGGTTACTCCATGCGTGGATGATGGGTGAAGGTTGGTGTGCATGCGTATTCGCAAGAGTACACATGCACGCACACCCACCCACCGCGGCTTTTGCATGAGACTCACCCACGCATGAACACCCAGATTTCTGGGTGTTCGTGCATGGGTGCTGCCATGTAAAAAGGGCCTTAGTGTGGCAGCATAAAAGAGCCATGATGTAATTGAGAACCAGTCTCTCAGTGAGCAGGACTAAGAAAAGTTAAAAAAAAATTTAAAAACCTGGTTATACTGAATGACAGATTTTTAGAATTCAGCTCCATTAGCTACAACTTAAGGCAACATTTTTCTGCTTCTTTTCTCCTTGTCCACTAACACAGAAATTTTGGGACCCAAGACTTCCATATTCTCACCAAACAGCAACATTTTTCTATCCTCTTAGCCACTCCAAGCCAGGAAGCCTATGAGTTACAATGGGGTACCTGAGTAAGGACTTCTAGACTAGTCTACAAATTATTCCTCGGGGAAAATAAACTTTCCATTGTTCCTGTAAGGAGTGGACAGGACTTGAACTGGCATCTTTGGGGCCCAGGGCACAGCAGCTGATTCTGTAGCACCACTTATTCCCACTGTCCAGGGCCCAGTATTGGTCATATGACCACCCCCAGTGAAGGTCAAGCCACACCCTGCCTTAGTCTCACTCCACCCCCACCCAGATTCCTGGTTGGCTACTGCTCTGTATACAAGGCCGCCAGAAGCCACAAGAAGCTGGGTGGATCAGTCACTTCCTGATTCCCAGTCCCTTATTGCTGCCAACTCCTCAGGTCTCCAGGCACTTTGGGTTGGCTTTGCACTCCCTACCTCCTACTGTCTGTTTTGAGCCAGCTGGAGACAAGCTCTTCTGACCCTTCCCCTCCTAGATCCCGGGTCTCTACATCCCACTGGCAGGGCCAGCCCCAGGATTTGCAGGACCATGCAAGGTCTTGGTGTGAGGCCTAATTTGCCAGGGCTGCCACACCGAGGTGTGCGGCCTTGGCTGGCATGGGGCCATGTGTGACCGCACATGTCTAGGGCTGGCCCTGCCCACTGGTGAGTCTGGTTGCCTGGATACTGGGGCTCAGCATCTGCTTGTTGCACACACACACACACACACACACACACACACACACCATGCATCTGCCTAGCGAGCCCCCTATGCAACTGTCCAAGGAGCCCACTCCTCCTGGTGCCAGCTCTGATCCGGTCCTGCCTGGTCATAATCCAGTCTAGTCCTGCCTTGCCTTTTCCGCCTCATCTCTCCATGCCCCAGTCTGTGGCCCCTGACAGTCCCTCCAACAGATTATCCTAAATCATACCATCCAACATTTCCAGTGGCCAAAGAGGGACAAGCTCCACCTTCTTGGCCAATTAGCTCCACCTCTGAGCAAATAAGCTCCACCCCTCACACATACACACATCTCCCAACATTCTAAGTGCATAAAGAGAAACAGAAGCTCTCTTGCTTATCATTCCACTTAGTTACTTGTTATTTCATCATCTCCCCATTGTCCTCTCCATGCTCTTCCTAGGGGGTGGGACTCTGGCCAAAATTTTGGTTTCAGTTTATATCAGCATCAGTTCTCATTGTATTGGTTCTTCTTTTGGTTCTCGGTTCTCTCTGCATTGGATTTTTAACTTTGCAGTTTTCTCCACTGATGTCAGTGGGGGAAACAGTTATGTTAAAAATCCAATTAAAAAAACCAATGTAAAAGATTCGATACTGAGAAAGAACCAAAATATCGTATTAATCAGATATAGCCATTATCGGGTAATTTCAGTTCTTTCTAAAGCCAAAAGTCCCATCCCTAGCTTTTCCTGAGTGGAAGTCAGGAAAGAGGTGTCCAAGGCTTGAATACCAGTCTTTTTGTCTCTCTCTCCTGTAAGGACTTTGACCCCATTTTCTCACCAGGAAGAAGCGCCCTCAAATGGAAGATGGGCATAACCACAATTTCTTTGGACTCTGCACACTGCAGTGGCTCCCAAACTTTTTGTTGGTGTCCCCATTTTGAGATTTCAGTATAAATCTGTGGCTCCAGACAGCAACAAATGCATGTAAAGTCGATGGAATAGCATCTGGCATCTGCAGATCTTAAGATCCCACCTTTTGTCCTGACCCCCAGTTTGGGAATCTCTGCCATACTGCATGCTTTACTCAACTTAAGGTGGCCACTCCAATAAGAGCAAACCCCACCTTCCCTAGTCAGCTCTTGCCCTCACACTGGCAGTTAGTCACACACTAACCTCCTGCTGCTATGCCCCAGGTAAGGAGTTGTCTGACCAGGAAAGGGCACTAAATTCTCAGGTCCTACAGCATGTGAAGCATTTGAGCGGGTCCACTGTACTCACTTGAGAGGTTTCCATTCCCTTAGTGGGTTCCCTTCCTCCACAACTTTGGGTATTATGTTCCAACTAGTCCTTTTTCAATCTGAAAGGCTAATAGTTATCCACCTGAAGTCTCAAGTTCCGGTTGATACAAAGTATTTAATTTACTAAGTAGTATCTGCCATTCTCCAGTCTTTAGTACAGTGAACTCTTGGCAAGGGAGACTCCAGACATTGTAATGTCTTATCAAGCCATCTTCAGTTTCTTGTTTCCTTTTTAGCAAACCAAAATATATCCACTGAGGCATTAAGAAATGTCACATCAACCACAGTCTCTTATGAGTCAAAAGAACAACCAGTCCTGGATAAGCACAGACATGCACTGAATTGCTTTGATGACCAGTAAGCCATGGATAAACCAAAGGAGATGATTCTCTAAGGAATAAAGATATGGCATTATGATACCAGCTATTTTCACAAAGGGACTGAACCTCTATTAGATATGCTTCAGTAGGAGGTTCAGCTAGAAAGATCATCCTGGCAAATTCAAGCTATGCATCAAACACAAAACATGAGACATAAACATTTTATTTTCTATTTTTGAAACAGAATGTTCAAATGTCCCTCCAATACCCTGTCCAGTACAAGGAGACAAATCTACATAAACTGCTTAGAAATCTCTGTTGTAAGTTTGTTCATTCTACAAACTTCCAGGGGAATTTAGGTGAATTTGTGTTTTTTCCCCCAAGTCTTTTCAGTTTTGGGAACTCCTTGATGACCATTTACACAACAGTCCATTCGCCGCAATGGGTGGTGAATAGACAGTGCATGATGACGACGGAGAAGGCTTTAAATACTTAGTTATGTTTCACCAAATACCATCTTTCCTTAAAAGCTTTGACTTGTAAATTGAGGATGTCCCTTCAGAGGTTCAGAAAAGTCAACTGGATACTGCCTACCTTTCAGTTTGCAGAACTGTTTAAAAGAATGGTTCAAAGTAGTTTCCCTTTTTTGTTCTTTATGAAGCTAATTGGCCCATAGCATGTAGACTATTCTGTTTGAATAATAAGTCATTCCCTTTCTTTTATACGGTTCTTCTTCCTCTTAAATCATACTTAACCATGAGTCACAAAGGACTTACTCCAGAGTAGCCCCACTGATGCCCTATGAGACTACTCCAGGGGGTCATCCCCATAGGACTTCAATAGGACTACTCCAGAGTAAGCAGAACACAATCTTAGGTCTCAAGCCTCATACCTTCACAGTCTGGGCCCCTCCTACCTCAGGGACTGCCTCACCCTCCGCATCCCAGAGCGGCTCCTTCGGTCTGCCAGGGGTGCCTTCCTGGAGGTCCCCCGTGTTAAGCTGGGGGCCACAGTGGAGAGGGCATTCTCAGTGGCCACGCCGCGCCTCTAGAATTTCCTCCCGGAGGAAGCTCGCCTGGCCCCAAGCCTTTTAACATTCCGGTGAATTTGCAAAACCTGGTTGTTCGCCCAAGCCTTTGGGGAGGGGGGAGTGGGGGTTATCCCCCGTCACCCTATTTATTGTATTTATATTACCCTGGCTTGGTTTTGGTGTGTTTTTATGAGTGTTTTTATATATTTTTATACTTGTATTTTACTTGTATTTTATATTTGTTAGCCGCCCCGAGCTGTTTGCAGGAGGGGCGGGATATAAATGGATGAAAATAAAATAAATATAGTCCCTTGAAAGGTTGCAGTCTTACACAGAACCCTACTCTCCCTTATTTGAGACACTGTCTCACTCTGGCCAAGCAATGCTGAATGTATCCAGCTGACCATGCTCATATCGTTCCTATTCACTAGCAGCAACAGAAAATAGACTTGTTACCCAATTCCATATTCCCCCATCTTTGGACCGACCACCTTAAAATAACTCTTTCACCTACTCTCATTTCTTAACACTTCATAAGCCCCTTTTACAATCACTACATATAAGGCAGCCAAATAAGTAGAAGTCATGACCAACTGAGTACCGTAGATACTCTGTCCTATTTGTAAATTATCTAGCCGCAAGCTATAGGATGCTTTCTCTGCTCCATTTCTCATTGCTTAGGGGATTCCTTATGGAAGTGGTCCCCAACCTTTTTGTGATCACAAGCTGCTTTCAACGTTAAAGATATATGGGGACCCGCTGTGTTAGAGCAGCAGAGTCAGCAAATGGCACAGCAGTGCACCCAGTCTGGTGCATTTTAACCTCTTCCATGCTGGTTCCAAGACATGTTCTCTCTCTCTCTCTCTCTCTCTCTCATCATCATCATCATCATCATCCCTCCCTCACTCTCTCTCTCTTTCAATAGTTTATATTTGTTTACTAAGCTGTCACGGGCAACATGAAAGTTCCATGGGTTGGAGACCAGTCCCTTATGACTTTCATTTCCTTCAGTTCTAAGTCTAGGGAGGGTGTGGTTGTCATGTTGCTTTTGGGCCACGCAGGCCCCTTCCTCTGGCTTTTTATTTGCCTGAGAAAGGGCCCTTTGTGGCCTGAAGGTTTGCATACTGCTGCCAACAGAAACTGGTCCAATAAAAGATTTCAGCTGAAGTGCTTTCTCTCCGTTACTTCAGTTCTAAGTGCTCCTAACATCTTTCATATGGGCTGTGTAAGAAAATACAGTCTCCCTATGGAATTACAGGGCTGGAAATCCAGCCATGCTTGCATTCTAGCCATCACACATGTCCCCCAAGCTTGGCTTATCTGTGTGCCAGAGGTTTTCTTTACTTTAAAAGAAAAATTATTAGACCCATTTTACTCAGAAAAACAGCTTGAAAAGTCATCCAGGGCCAGAGGCATAGATCACTGAAGTCAATAACTAGTATCTCATTGATTCCAATGAACTCCAAGTCAGGCACCTAGAGATAAGTTTCTTATCAGAGTCAAGCTTTAGTTATACACCTGAAATGAAAATTTCTGATCTGAGCCATCATTTGTCAATCACCACCATCTTGCCAAAGAGAGATTCTTGGACATGAGCAGACCAATATGGGAGAGCAGTGGAGTTACAACAATCTAAAGCCCAGTTCAGTAGCATCTTCCCCTAGACCCCCACCCCTCTAAGCCTCCACATCCCTTCCAACCCTAGCCCTTGAAGCCACCAGCAAGCTCTGTACTACACCTGCTCACAGCAATCCAGCATAAGCTACTGTGCTGTTGGTGGGATGCAGAGACAGCTGATCGAACTTAAGACCTTCCCTCTGTGCTCTGTCCACAGCACTGTGCTTCAGATCTGTGAGTGAGGGAGCTCAGAACAAAACTTGCTCACAGCTCCCCTAAGCAGCATGGAGTTAGCAGGGTTCTAGCTCCCACTACTGGAGTTCTATGGCAGTAGTAATGACTCGCCAGCAGCTCATCCACAGGGGAAGGATTTTCTAGTGGGACTGAGACCCATTAGCTCTAGGGGATGAGCAGTCATGGTCTTACACAGAGAACATGCACAACCAGTGTCACAACAGTTTAACTTTACCAGTGGCTTTAATTCCAAACCTATCCTGGCATGTTCACAGCAAGTGCTGCTTTTAGTTTAAAATTTCAGGTTCCATTTACTATCATGCAGATTCGTGCCTGCATTCCGATGTTTTTGCTTAGTCATCTCTTTGCTTTATCCCTGCTTTCCTTCTCTTCCCAGTCTCTTTCTTCTCCTACTACTTATCATTTCTATAGCACTACTAGTCGTACACAGCACTACGCTTCTGCATTCTCCTACAACATTCTCCTAAAACATTCTGCATTTGTTTTATTTATTTGAGCTGCCTGTTAGTATATTGTAGGCTTGTCAGTAACGTGAAGTTAAATCTGAAGTAACTCAGTTGACTTCGGTAACAGAACTATTGACTGGGGCAAATGAGAGCAGGATTTGGCCCTGGACATTAGTTATAAAATCATTCTCTTTGTCTTAGGTTCGGTTACAGTGCAGCTTTTGCACATGTTATATAGTCCTGATTCCAGGCACACTGAATTCCAGGGAAGGACACCCATGAACTGCAATGGGCAATGGTTTAGATTCTAACAGTACTCTCCTCTGTTTGTTTAGCGCTCACACCAGCCCTTTGTGCTCATGTGAGTCCCATTCACTTCGATGGGAGTTGAACTTGTGCTGGTACTGGCACCAAACAGCCACATGATTGCACCCTACACTTACAATTTGTTCAAACATTGACATTATTCACCTGCTGCATTTTAATATCCAACTTTATTCACTGTTAACCATGCAAGTACTGTTCCTTCTTGGATTTCACTCACAGTACAAATAAAGTAGTTCTGTACAACAAGCACCTGATCTAGTGAAGCCTGAGTTCCTAAAAAGGACAATGCTCAATGTGATGCAATGGGATTTTTTGGTTATAAAAGGAGCCATAGACATCTCTCTTCCAGCTGTACCTACTTTTACAAAATTTGAGGCTCCAGCCAAAATTTGGGCCTTCTGTCCTATCCAGCTTGGTTGAAATCAACCGGAAGGATTGAAAGTTATTGAGGAGCACACATGTGCCCCACATGGGCAAGATGATTGCACAGCCTTCTTTCCTTAGGAAACCAAGCTAACATGCTGTAATCAAAGGAATCAGATTTAAATTCCAGACCTTTCAGAAAACAGAGACCACCTCTAAATGCAAAGAACAAATATTTGCATTACCTCTTTATATTCAAATATGCAGAAATTTCCCAAGTATTCAGCCAGCTTATAAATTTTTATAACTTCTTCAAATCGCTAACATTTTTTTAACACACAGCATTATTTCAGCTTTGTGAAGAACTCAATAACAATCTTTCTGGCCTGGAAAAAAAGGAACGAACATTAAAATAAAGAATGCAGAATAAATAGAAACAAAACAGTACAGGCCGTACATCCACGCATACAAAGACAACTTTCATGGTGAGCTATAAGCATTTATAATAACACAATGTGCTGCATGTTGATTTCACCAGTGAAAAGAATTTCTCTAGTTATTGAAGACTTTCCTGGCTGTTTTTCAGAAGAAAAAAAATCCTGACATTCTCCCAATCTGACTTCTGTGCAATGCAAGTCATGCACATTTTAAACACTGACAAATAATGCTGCCATTCTTCAAGGAACTGTTAACAGCTGTAGAAACTATTATACCCTGCTTAAAAACATCTCTCTGTAGTCAATATTCTCCAGACACTTAGCAATACTAAAGCTATTCCTGGGGCTAAACAAGAACTGCAATATGAATACAAACTTTGATTTATGTTGGAAATGAAACAACAAACATCTGATCTTTCCTTTTAAATAGCCATTCATACAAAGCTCCAGCATTAACTGGAAAGTGATGCACCAAATTTACAGAAATGAGGAGAGAAAAGGAGGCGGCACTCACTCTTAAGCTGAAGAACAAAAGATTCACCAGGAATTGAAAGTTCTCTGCAGAGGATGATTGGTATTGTCTATCTAATATATGTATCTACCTAATATACCTCTCAAAGCAGTGCTTAAATTGTTAAATAAATAAAAAATGAATTGCTGGGGCCCTCAAACCTGTCCAGAAGCCATGGGGAAATTAACCATATTCTCCATCTACCAAGCCAACCACTGGACATATAGTCAGCTGCTTCTCTACAGCTGGCTATAAAACAGGAATCTTTCTGATTTAATCAATATGATGGTCAGCGGGGCGGGGCAGAGCAGAGCAGAAAAGTCATTAACGAAAGTCAAATAAACCATCCAGGTTATTCTGGCTTTTCCTTCCCAACCCTGAAATGGTCAATATCAACTTTTTCCTGGCCTCTCCTAATTCGGGGTGCACACTCCTACGGGGAATATTTCCTGGGGCTCAGGGGGCCCCCACCTCTGAAATTAATTGCTGGAGGCGCAGCCCTGGCCAGCCCCCCACAAATTAAACCCTGTGTCAACCCCATTGGTAGTATGTGTCCTTGGAACAGAAAGCTTCCCCCAAACCCTCTGAAAGTAACAGTGTTTATCAGCCATACACTATGTAGAGGTACTGTTTCCAGATTGATTGCAGGCTTTATGAATTGTTTCAGAAATTAGTTCAGACTCCTTCAAGGTAGGACCATGCTTAGATAATATGCACTAGTGAAACTTCCCTCCTTATGGAACAGAGGACGAGGTGACAGGGCCCCTTTTTCCTTTTTTTTCAATTTATATTTTATTGATTTTTTCTGATTATAAAACAACAAACATATTAAAGAAGGAGCAACATGAAGGTGAGCAGTTATGACATAGATAGGGTAGGGTACATCATAATAAAAAAAGGGTATATCTAGAACCTTAAACCATTACTCCAATGTACTCGCTCCACATACAGAAAAGAATAGAAATAGTTATAGAAGCTCGCAAACCAGACTCCTCCAGAACAACAACAGTAATCTCCAGAAAAAGGAAAGGGGGAAGCCAGGGCCTTTCCTGACTTGAAGAGACACAGATGAAAGCAGCAGCAGGGAAAGTAAGACAAGGTGAAATTCTAACACGATCTGTATGGCCTTTTTTACATAGAGAGAGGTGGGTGTGGGGATGGGTGTTTTGCCGTGGTGGGTGTCTGTTTACATGGACACCCACCCACCTACACCCATGGAGCCTCCTCCGGTTTTCCAGAGGGCTCCGTAGGTGGAGATGGGCGTGCAATGGATGGAGGCTAGGGTGGCCAGATATGCACATTTTAGAGGACACTTATGAGAAACACAGGTTGCAGGGCTACACTGGCTCCAATGCAACCCTGCAACCTGTGTTTCTCATACGTGACTTCTAAAATTTGTATAACCGGCCACCCTAGTGGAGGTGAGTGCTGCACGCACGCACCCCCCCACCCATCCCGCTCGGCGTTCACACAGGCGAACATCCATCCCGCCACCTACCGCCAGCCATGGGCCCTTTTCACACAGACACTCTAACACTGATAAGATGGGTGTCACATTTTATTATACATATTGCAGGTGTGTTCTATGGGTGCCCTGCAACATGTATAATAAAATGTAACACCCATTTTATCAGTGTTAGAGTGTCTGTGTGAAAGGGGCCATTTACACAGACGCCGACGCCTGAACACCAAGCAGGGGAGGGGGAGTCCGTGTAAAAATGGCCTGTGTCTCTGCACACTTCATTTAACTTATGTAGCTAGCAGCTGTATGGGCTGATGTTCAGGCCTGTCTCCTTCCTCGTGCCAAACTCCCACTGAAGTTCCTTCCTTCTTTGTTGCATCTCTGGCGGACTCCTGGAATAAAAGAATTTTTTTTTAAAATGAAAGAAATCAGATCTGGAATTCCTGAAAGATTGAGGTAATTTTAATTATAGTTTAATGTCCAAACTAAGCACTCAGCGATGCTTTTAGGCCGCTATGCGGGTGTCCTGCATGCAGAGAGATTTTGCCCCTGCCAGCTGGGAGGGGAGGGTTTGAACCATTATATGCTTGAGCGTCCTTTGTATCTGGCCCCTCGGGAAAGTCTGTTG
>QEPC01015466.1:2356195-2367329 GCA_003113815.1 Sphenodon punctatus | reverse complement strand
ACTTTGCATCCGCCTGAATGTTTGTTTGTCTTCTCCCCTGTCTCTCCCACTGTCCCCTCTCCCTGTCTCCCCCTCCTTGTCTTTTAGATTGTAAGCCACAGGCAGGGACTGCGTCTATTTCGATGTTCTGTACAGCGCCAGGCACATGGCTGGCGCTATATAAATGTTTATAATAATAATAATAATAATAATATACATTGTTGTTTTCTTTTTCTGATTTACATGGACGTTTACAAATGTGTAAGTTTATAGGAGCAAGTTTATTTGTATATATGTAATATGTAAATATGTGACTTTAAAACTGTATGGGACTGATTTATGTCCTATTTTAAGGTGTATTTGTCATTTGTCACTCGCATTTGTCATGGCTTGAAGCCAGTGCAATAATATATGATGATGAATTATAGTTTAATCTGAAAAATAACCTACAAAGCACAGTATTTCAGCCTGATGGCTGGGAAAGGACAGATACACAGACCAGACAAAGTAGAGAATGATTTTCACAGATACTGAACACCTGATGCTCCCATTGACTTCATTGCAAACATGCTTAGCATTCCCAAATTAAGGGAAAGATTAGAAAGCACTCAGTTGGAACCCAATAGCTGGGTCCAGCTCCCAGCTCTGCCCCAGATTCTGCTTCTGACCTCATGCAAATCACCAAATCTCTCTGTCATTCATCATTTCTATAGCACTGTCAGTATTCAAAGTGCTTTACAGATCTTAGCTAGTTTGTCCTTTCAACAATCCTGTGAGGTAGGTCATTATTATTCCAGTTTTGCAGAAGGGAAACTGAGACTGATAGTGACATACCTAAGGCCACCCAGTGAATTTATGGTTAAAATGGGATTTAGATCATGGTTTCCCAGGTCTATGCCCACCACTTTATTCACTGGGCTACCACCTTTTCTTTAAAGCAGGGATAACAACAGTTTCTTTCCCCTACCCATTGTTTTTTCAGTTGAGATTGTAGATCATCAGTGAAGCATGTCTCCCACTGCATGTCTGTGAAGTCCTCCCTCTCCCCACCCCCCACCCCACACACACAAATAGCCTTGATCTCAGCAAGGGCCTCAAGGTACTACATTAATAAATAAATTAATAATCATAATCAATTATTAGTTCCTGATTAATCAAACACAAACAAACAGGACACGCTGCATCTAGTTAGAATCCATGAACAAATGCACCTTAGGGAGCCTGAGACAGAGATCAAAGTACAGCAAATTGAGAACGTGGCATCAGCTTTTCCAGCAGCCAATGTATTTCCTGGTTTTAGGGCTGATTAGTCATATTTTCAGATTCATAACGCAATATTGCTATTAAAATTTAAGGATGCTTGTGAGTGAAAAAGTTTTTAAAAAACCGTAAACGGATACATTTCCGAGGTTACCTATTGACAATGGGGGCAAAGAAAATGATTAGTCCTAGCATAATGACACGGGGGTGAGGAGGCTCTCCTGGGGTGCTGTTCTCTTAACACCAATATGATCTTAGGAACCAGGACGTGTGCAGAGTCTGAGCTGTACTTTGTCAGGTTAAACTAGTGAGAGGGATTGCACAGAATGCTTGTGTTCAAGAAGGGACAGAGCAATTGTGACAGTGAAAATCTTTATCAGAAATGCAGAGAAGCGCCACAAAATCTCTTCAATAAGATACAGTAATGACAACAAAACAAACAAACAAGCAAGCAGCCAATCTCTTTGGGGAATTATACACTGATGTAATTTATATAACCCAAACCAAAAACTCCTCCTTCCTTGCTCATGCCCTGCTGTAGAGGTGAAAGTGGATTTGGTTCCTAGCGGTGTGGCTAAGCACAGCCACATAACAGAAATTCAGATATGTCTGAAATTAAACTGATTGGTTTTGTGGGTTTCTTTCACTCTCACAAATTTGTTATAGTCCCAATGATGCTTATTTGCAAATGTTTTACCAATATTCTATATTACTTACACCTCCTTTCAGCACTGATGTTAGAACAGTTTCCTAGCCACACTGAGGGTTCACAGACCTGCATTTATGGTATCTAATGTTAGCTCTAGCATATGCATCTATCTAGGTAGCATAGTAACTAAGGGTGGGAGGTGATAGCTCTACTCCTTTGACCGGTTTGTTTTTTAAAAGACAATTTTTAAAAAATATATAATCATCCACATTTCTGCAGGAGATCTATAGCTGGAGTCTCTCTCTCTCTCTCTCTCTCTCTCTCTCTCTCTCTCATATGCACCTTAGCTAGAACAGTGTCAAAATTAAGGAGCAGATTGTCTCATCCTTCCCAAATGGGACAGATCTTCTCCACCCCCCTGCTTTTTATACCCATGTAGCTAAGTGCTTATACTGCACTCATCACTGTACTATGGGGTTATGCATACGCACACAGCTCTGCCACTACATCACAACCCACACCAATAACACTATGCACTGTTACAATCTTAGGTCCTTTGGGAGCAGACACTGACATTTGTGACATGCCTTGCAGTAATTCTGAAAGGAGGGATCTAGGAAATCCTTTCTGTACATGGACAATGTTATATCTGTTCTCTCAAGGAACAGTACTTATAAGAACTCTAGTTTAAACATTTTACTGTCAGATGATAAGTACATTAACTACTTCTCATTCTATAATAGCTCCTAAAAAGGAGATATTAGATATCAAAATGAAATGAAGTAAAATAGATTTTTAAAATGTTCCAAAGTCAAAGTTCTTGCATTATGACCACATTTTTTTCTATTGGCTAAGAATAATTGCTGACAAGCACAGCCCATGACATGAAATGTTTGGTACAGCTGCTAGGCAAAAGCATATCTAAAGCACCTTTGCTGCCCCGTGCGTAGCAGCATCTCTACACTCCCTTATGTCCTCTGTTGTCTGGGACCATCCTTGTTGCTGGTCACCAGTGGCTGGGGAACTAGCACCCACCCAGTCAACAAGTAGTCCCCTCCCATGCCCAATCAGGCCTCTGCCTGAGGGGTCCAGTTCTCATCTATGGGTGTTTTAAAACAAGCAAGGCTTGAGGAGGGGTCCTGGCTGCTGGGTGGCACAGCTGTGGAGCACCCACACATGTGTAATGAGTGGGGAGGGATTCTAATGGGCGGCTCCCAGGGTGGCCACTGCACCCACACATGCAACCTCCACACATGCCTGCCACCACAGACTGGCCCTGCAAACAACTCATACGAGCAGCTGTTCCCCCTCCCCCCTAAGCCCAACACAACTGCTCACCCTCTGCCATGATACACAGCCACAGACACCATGGAAAGTGGAAACAGGAAACCACAGCAGCCACTAACCCCTTCCTGCCCAGGAGGCAGTGCAGCCGCTGCAGCTGCTGGCAGTCCCAGGCAACAATAGAGGTACATATGGGGGGGCGGGGGGACATGCAGGAAGCTGCTGTCTTCCATGGTGTTGGCTGTTCTCTCATGCATTGGGAGGGGGTGGGGTACTTTGAGCCACCATGGTGTTGTTTTTCATGCCCTCTCTGCCTCTTCCATAGCCCTGGGGAAACTGTTCTTCAGGTTCCTGTCAGTTCTTTCCCTGCCACTGAGCTCTGGGCTAGCCATGCCACACCCAGCTCTGCTGGCCCCAATCAGCCCTTCTGTTAGACCAGTCATGAGGGCTACCTTGGCTGTGTCCTATTAGAGCACTGTCCTGTGCTGCCACAGCACCAGTGTTTGCTTGTTGGTGTCACTGGCTAGTGCTAACCTTATTAAAGGGCTCCCGTCCAGGCTGCCCCTGTTATGGGTGATCTAGTCCCTGAGATAACTCAGAGCAGCATCAGAGTTGTTCCAGTTGGCTGGCCTATCCCACCACCTATCATAGCTGCCAAACTTTACAAGGACATAGGGACACCTTTGCCACACACTCCACACTCCTTTCCCTAGGACTGTCCCTTGCACTGGAGGCCCAGGGGAGATGTCATACATCACTACACCAGCTCTATACTTCTTGGAGACTTCCCTTACACATGGGGAATTCTCAGGAAGATAGTTAAACCAGCTTTCTGACATTTTGCACCACTGGAGTGGCCCAAACCTGAGATTTGGGGTAAAGCAGTTTATTAGTGTATTTATTTATTTATTTTAAGCATTTTTAAATGCCCACAGGCAGCTCTGGGCGGTGTACAATACTAAACATTTATAACATTAAAAACAACTTTAAAATATACAGCAAAAGGGAGGAATAAAAAATATCCCTGACCACCCACCACCCTAACCCATTTCTCCCACCCTACCCATCCTCCCCCTCAAAAGCCAGGAGGAACAGCTACGTCTTGCAACAGCGTCAAAATGAGGGGAGGTCCGGGGACAAACGGGCCTCCACTAGCAGGGAGTTCCACAGCCACAAAGCGGCCACCGAGAAGGCCCTCCCCATCATGGCCCCCTGGCAGACTTGGGGAACCTCAAGGAGAGCACCCCCCGATGACCACAGGGGCCGATCCAGGTCTCAGGGGGTGAGGCGGTCCTGCAAAAAGGTTGGGCCAAGGCCATTTAGGGCTTTATAGGTGAGCACCAACACCTTGAATCGGGCCCGGAAGACTACAGTCAGTGCAAAGACCAAAGAATCGGTATATGTTCCTAGCGGCTCAGTCCCACCAGGAGACTGCACCAGTTGCAGTCTCCGAACCATCACCAGAGGTAGCCCCACGTAGAGTACGTTACAGTAGTCAAGCCTAGAGGTGATGAAAGCCTGGATGACGGTGGTCAGGTCAGAGTCCAAAACATACGGCTGAAGCCGACGCACCAGATGTAATTGGAGGAAGGCACTCCTTGCCATAGACTCCACCTGAGCATCTAAGCAGAGCTGCAAGTCAAGGAGCACCCCCAGACTCTGCACCTGGGGAACCAGCGAAGGGTAGACCCCATCAATGATAGGGGCCATCACCTCCGGCTTACCCACCAGTATCACCTCCGTCTTGTCGGGATTCAGCTTCAGTCAGTTCACCCTCATCCAACTCCCCACAGCTTCCAGGCACCCGATAAGCACCGAGACTGCCGGGCCTGGGTCTGATGAAAAAGAGAGGTAGAACTGGGTGTCATCCGCATACTGACGGCACCACACACCAAACCTCCTGACCACCTCGCCGAGCGGTTGCATATACACGCTGAGCAGGAGAGGGGACGAAACAGAACCCTGCGGGACTCCACACGAGAGGTCTTGGTGTGATGAAAAATAATCCCCGAGCACCACTCACTGAATTCTCCCAGCCAGGAAGGAGCGTGGTCCCTCAGGCGCGTCACCAACATCTCATGATCAGTGGATTACATGGACATGTGAGTTTCCTTACCTACTTCTTTTTGTTAATTGCTTGGTTTTATAAATTATGTGACAAGTCACTAAACTATTGTCTCTTAGTAACTGTAATCATTGAAATGATGATTTAGGGGTTTGGAATCTGAATTAAGACTTCTATGGAAGCTAGCACCAAAGAAGTGATTCATTAGATACCAAAGAAGCAATTCATTATAGCCCTAACTATGAAGTGATATCACAACCTACATCTCCATAAGAATGGTAGAAAAGGAAATCACCCCATCCCAACCCACCGGAAAGCATTGATTTTGTGACCCACTTACATTTCCTAAAGAAAGTGAAATTTATACAGAAGGTCATTGCAAGCTGAAGAGATGCATTTTCGGTATTGTAGTGAATTATGAGCCATAACTTTCTACAAGAATACAAACACAGGCTCACTTAAGAAGTGTTGGTGGAAAACCCTCAAACATTTCAACTATTTGGTATGTGGAATAACCCAAAATCTTGATGTTTATCACAACTGTATTCATACAACTAGATTCTCCCTCACCTAGTCCTTCCCTCATCCTCCATCTAATACATGATCTCTTTTCTCTTCCCTTCCTGTACCCAAAAGTACAATCTGCTGAGTTACCCATCATCCTAAGGATGGTGACTTCCATTTTCTATGTTCCCTACACTCTCATAGAAGTCCTCCTCTCTCCCAGATCTATTCTACAGTGTTGTTTGGCCAGGCCAAAACAGGTGGACCTTCCAGATATTGTGAGTCACCTGTCTCTGTAGGCAGCAGTCTCTGCTGTGCCCAGGACTGCCTTTCTTTTCACAGCTTGTATGCCACAGTATTTCTCCAAGTCAGAAGGAGCCAGGCCTACGTTGCGTTCTAATGATGGAGGAAACCTCTAAAGGATTTGTGATCTCAATGTCACATTTAGATTGAAGGAAAGTTCAGTGTGAGTGCATCTGAGAACAAGAAACAAAGAGAGAGAGGAATTCAAGGCTTGGGATACACGTTAAATGCTGACATTTAATGTGCATACACGTTAAATGCCCCCATGGCCGACATTTTAGATAACAGGTGTCTTCATGACTGAAAACTGTATCTGATGCTGGGTGCACTCATTCTGAGGAGGTCAGCCTGTCACCTCCATTATAGCCCTAAATGCACTGCAGTTGCAATGCTGTGTAATTAGCATCAGCCCTCTGTGATGTCCTGTGTTGCAGAGATAGTACTGGTAGGCACAGAGGAGGTGCAGGATTTTCTCTTGTATGTTTTAATGCTAACAAGACTGACATCAGACACAAATATTTGAACTCATGGGAATACCTCCCAACAGTCCCTACTTAGGAGGGACAGTCCCTTTTTGTGTGTTGAATCAAAGTGTCCCTCTCTCAGAAGAGAAAGAAACAAAAAGACCAGCATTCAAGGGAGGTGCTGGAGTGGGGAAAGCGGCATCCAGACTTTCAAACTGACAGGGAGCCGGTCCAGTGGTAGCAGGCGGGCTGGCTCCCTGTCACTTTGAAAGTCCCCTTCCCCCTCTCCAGGGATGAGGAGGAAGTGGCACCCAGAATTTCAAAGTAACAGGGAGCCAGCCCAGTGGCAGCAGCCTGGGCTGGCTCCCTATCACTTTGAAAGACCAGCTGGCACTTCCCTCAGAAGTGCCCCCCATCAGCTGTTTGGTGGTCTGGGTGCACGCACCAAACAGCTGATGGCAGTGGACCCCAGGAGCTCAAGTGCCCCCCATCAGCCGTTTGGCAGGCTGGGTCCATGCACCAAACAGCTCATGGCAGGACCTCAAGAGCACCTTCATCAGCTGTTTGGTGGTCCAGGTGAGCACACCAAACAGGTGATGAGGGAGCCTGGAAGAGCACACTCACCCTAGCCCCATTAACAGCTGATAGGGGGCTGGAGGAGCCCAAGCCCCCCATCAGCTGTTCAGTGGGGCCAGGGTGAGCACACTTCTCCAGCCCCCCCCCCCATCAGCTGTTCAGTGGGGCCAAGGTGAGCGCGCTCCTCCAGGCCTCCCTCATCAGCTGTTTAGTGCAGCCTGGGTGAGCATGGGGGCCTGCTCCACTGACCCCACCTCGCAGTGGAGCTGTGCAAGCCTAACTGATCTGCAGGCTCACATTGACCCAGGTGGGTGGGTCTTAGCCCAAAATGCATCTCCTGGGCTTTTCCAGAGGACACATCCCATAGCAGCTGGCCACCTGCCTCAAGGCAGTCATGGGCCAACATCTGGCAGGGACAGAACAAACATGCAGATGAGTCCCAGACCAAAGCAGGCCAACATGGGCTACTGTCATGTCTGTTGTCATCCAGGGTGGAAATACTGGTCATAGAACAGCATGCAGCTCTAAGATGTGCTAGAGGAACACACCTTGTGTAGGGCAGCCTATGATCTAGGTTCTTGAACTTTTTTGAATGGTGACCTCCTTCCACTCATCTTTGGTAACTGGGACACCTTCCTCCACCAAAAGGACACATCTTGCTCCCTCTATTCCTCTCCCCTTTCCCATCCTCTTATTGCTTCCCCTTTTCTCTGCTCCTTCTTTGACACACACTCCCCCTTGCTATCCCATTATTTTGGAGATACCCCCAAGCTCAGTGAGAGTGTGAAACTAGGTGTTTGACAGCTGGGATCCTTCTTTCCCTCCCACCCCCCAAGCCCCAATACCTTGTGTGTCCCTACCTGTCCCCTCCTGCCCTCCATTTTGAGAACCTAGAATTAGGCTTGCCACTTTTTGCAGTTTGACCCCAAGACTCCCATTTTGGTCTATGGAAGTCTCAGAGTCAAACTGCAAAAGGTGGATAGATCCTACCTAGGATTTAGGGAAGCAAATGTGTGTTAAAACTATCTTTTTGCCCAGCACAGCTCTGGCATAGCCCAAGATCTGATTTACTACAGCTCGTCATTTTTGGTATCTAGATTTCCCAGTCATGGCTTCCTTAGGGACACATAGAGGAGACAAGCACATTATTTATTTTATTCACTTCAATTTAAATAAAAGTTGCCTACAGAAAGGCTCTAGGTGACTTGACACATGCATATCACAGCATAACTCTGGGACTAGTGTCTCAGAAGCTACTCTGTAGCTTCTGAGCTAGTGTCTTCAGAAGCTACTCTGTAATGTCGCCTGGTGCCAACTCCAGGAAACTCAAACTTCTTGTGGGAGTTTTCCATTTTAGCCATTTCTCCTAGCGTAGAAAATGCATCTATTAGAAATCATTTCAACTCTGTATAGATCCAAAGAATAGATCATAGTTTTACAGAGATCCTATTGTGCTACCTGGCATAAACACATTGACTTTAAAGGGTGAGAACTGCACCCTAATTAAGCAAGAATTGCCAAAAGAAAGGACTGTTATTAATTAATTTATTATTTTACAGACAGAGAACTGAGACACAGATGAAGTGACTTCTTCAAAGTCCCACAGGAAGTCCATGACAGAATCAGGAACTGAAGCCAACTCAACAACCTTAACCACACAACCACTCTTTTTCCTCATTTATTGAAGGATGCCCTCTTACAGCATCACTACCCTCTTACATTATCAGAGGAACTCATTACAAACATGGGAGCCTTAAAACCCAAATCCATCCCCATTATAATCCCAAATATTTAAGAGGACTTAAACCACCACATAATTAGGATAATGTATCCCAGTAGAAAATCAGTCTTCTTTTGAGGTGACGCTCAAGCTACCTATGATAGGTAATGGTAATGGACAAGCATAAAATTAAAATTCTAAAGTAATAAACTAAAGTGGCCCAGTATACCTTAAACTTGAGTAGACCCTGGCTTGACATTTCCTTTAGTCCTCACAAGTCATCTGTGAGTGCAACTTTAGGCTGCATTCCTTAAAGCACTTATTCTGGAGAAGTTCCTCCAAATAGTAGGAGTTTGGAGGATAATAGCCTCAGCCAGGACCATTCCAAACTTGTATTCAACATCAATTAAATATTGAATTCAATAAACTCTTCTCAAATATATTTTTATATATAATCCCCAACCAGAAATTTTATATATTTCACTTCATTTTCAGGTGGAAAAAATGAGTGCTTTTAGATGGACTGCTGCCTTGGTACTGGCTATGCCAGTCTGCTTCACCCCTGGGCTGGCTGGTCCATTTAAAAGTGTCCCATCAGATGTGAAAGTGGAGCCCTGCTTGCAGTGTTCCGGAACATCCCAGAGCACTGCCTGCAGAGAGGGCTGGCCAAACCTGGGACGCCAGGCTGAAGAGGAGTGGCTATCCATCTGCTCAGTCAGTGGACCTAGGCTGAAGCTCTGCATTTGCCTGGCTGTTGCCCCAGGCAATACCACAGTTGCAGGCATCAGCGTAGAGTATTGGGTGATCCAGGTAGGGCTGCAAGCAGGTAGATGTGGGGGCGCACCCCCAGAGCAGCTCCGGGGGCAGGCAGCCTCCGTGTCAGTCTGGTTACACCAGTGGGTGCCTTTAGATGGACACCTGCTCTGCTCCTGCTCTTGCTCCGCCCCACCCCCAGGTAGCCCCTCCATGTAGAGGCAGGTCTCTGCTCGTGGTGCTCCGGAACATCCCAGAGCACTGTAAACAGAGCAGGCTGCCTGAACCCAGAGTACCAGCCAAGGGCAGAGTACTGGTCCATCAAAGGGTGGCCGGATGCTGCAGCTCCACTTCCAGCTGCGGACTGCCCTGGCAATGGCCATAGAGCTGTGGGTGGCAACCTAGAGTGGCTGCCAATCCACCTTCAGCTCTATGGCAAGGGGGAGGTGGCAAGTTCAGGAGGCCTGCAGGCGGCAGCAGTGGCAGGTTCCATTTGAACCCCCGCTGCCAGAGCAGACCTGGGGTGCCCCCCCCCCCCGGAGCAACCCCAGGAGTAACCACCTTCATGTCTGTCTAAAGCACCCAATGTACCTGATTTCACCTGAACTGAAAATATGCAAGTGACAAAAAGGAACAAGAACTATTATCAAGCTTGATTCTGATCTCACTTGCATCAATGTAAATCCACAGCAATTCCACCGATATATGTGAAGCTGCTTTGGATTCACATCTGTTAAACTGAGAGCAAAATCTGATCCTCACATATTTTTTTTCATTGCAGTAAATGGTTTCAGCAGTTATTGAGTCTGTCTATGACCAGTGTGGATTGGAGGGTTTGCCTGCTGATTTATATGCTGCCAACTCCACTCACTTTTGTTATAACTCTTCAAGACAGAGTGGCATTCAACAGTATCCCTTCAAGACCTTTTTAAAAAATCGATCGTTTCAGGGGCAGACTAAATTGTATTACTTACTGCTCTTAATTCCTTTTACAAATATAAACCTAAACTCCAGCTGGGCAACATAGAACCCCAAAGAAAATGTTTCTGTCTAGAGCGAATAAAAAAATGTGTGGTAAACACAATACCCAACGAATTCACCCTCTTTTATTCAGATCTGACCAAGCAGTTTTTTAGTCCCAAATTGCTGTATGTCCACTTCGGATATTTTGGTTTGGTTACTTCAGTTATTTCAGCATTTCAGTTACCTCATTTTGGTGCTAGGACACATGTGCAGTAATTCAAACAAAGTAGTCGAAATGGTGAAGTGACCAAGTTTTAGAACTCAAAGCTGTGATGTATTTATTTATTTATTTATTTACTTACATTTATTGGCCGCCCCCTCATGCTCACAGCATCCCAGGGCAGCTTACAGCAAATAAAACAACAATAAAAACTCATAAAACATAGTGTCAAAGATAAAATGATACCATAAAACCCCTCCCCAAATCCCCCCAACCTATCCAACCCTCCCACCCCTCCAAAGGCCTGGGCGAAGAGCCAGGTCTTACAGGCTCGACAAAATGCCATCAGACCCGGGGCCAGGCAAGCTTCCTCCAAGAGAGAGTTCCAGAGTCG
>QEPC01015466.1:2315508-2349511 GCA_003113815.1 Sphenodon punctatus | reverse complement strand
CCCCCGCCCTCTGGGGAGACAGGCGGGTGCCACGGCCAATGCAGCCGCAGCGCCCAGCTGCTTTGACCACGGTCCGAAATCCCACCGGGGATTCCGGGCCGTGATCGCTAGCCAGACGTTACTTTTTATTGCTTCCTGCCGGGAGTCACTTTGACCACACTTTCAGAGCTCAGCCCGCAGGGAGCCCGGGAAGCGTGGTTGAAATTGACCCCATGTGGGAATCGGCCATGGTGAACATCTGGCGGCCGCCAAACAGACGTTCAGGGTGCTTTGGCCCCGCAGCAAAATTGACCGTGGTTCACTGTGGTTGACTGTGATCTCATAACATCTGACAATACCCCATGTTTGAAGAATAGATTCTACAGTACACCGTTCATTGGCTACCACCTCCACATCCCACCTTTTCCTTCCCCTCCCACAAGACAGGAATTTGGCCCAGGACAGAGTTACAGTCATCAGGGTTGGACTTAGGATTTTATCATTCCTAGGCATTTCTCAGGCTGCTGCCCCCTCCCCCCCAAAGTCCCCTGACTCTTCTGTGGCCTCGGTTCTTTCCAGCCCCTGGGAGCAATTTGCACAGCAAGTCAGGGCACAGGGTGGGTGCCCTTTTTAGCCTTTCCCCTAATATTAGGGTCCCTGTGGGCTTGGAGCCTCCAAGACATTCCCTCCACTATTCCTCCTCCAGGCTGCAGGCAGTGTGGGGGCCAGGCAAAGTGGTGGTGCTGCTGTGGAGGGAGGGGGACGGCATGGTCTGTTGGGTGGCTGTCAGCCTGAGGGAAGTCTCCCAGCTGCCAGGCTCTGTCAGTTCCCTGCAAAGGTTTCTGCCCGCTCCCCACCCAAGGCAAGTGTCTCTTTTGCCTGCCCCTGACTCCATCCCTGATAGCCATTCTACAGTGAATACATATTCAGATGTAAAGCATTAATTAATTAGGTCACTCAATTAATGAACGCATTAACCACACATCAAAATAGACTGTAAAATATTTTAAAATATATTAAAAAGTAAACTAAGCAACAGCAATTTAAAAAGCAATGAATTGTGTTGTATAAAGCTGTACTGAGTTTTCAGCACTTAATTGGTTGATAAATTGGTTAAAGCAACAGAATAAATCAACCAAAGTTCAATCAGTTGACAGTCGTAATAAATACCTCATGCTAAAAAAATTTTAAAGTTTTATTAAGCAAAGATAAGCTTTACATTTAGCCTGGATCAATATATCTAAACCATTATTTATTCTTGGAAACAAATTCAGATTTCCCTGAGACAGGAATCCTAGTTAAAATAGCTTTTGTGAATAAAGGAGTGTTCCCAGAAAATGGCTTCTATATGTCTTATTGCTTTACAACACATTCATATAAACTAAGAATCATCTGGTTTAAATGCAATCAGCAATAAAAGGATACAAGGGAAAAATCAAAGGCAGGCATGACACTTTTTTATTAATTGCATCTTTGCTACTTTCAATTAAAAGACTTAGGGTGCAATCCTGCAGCCATTAGGTACCAGTGATAGCCCTTTGTGCCAACATAAATTCCATTTAAATGAATTGAACTTGCATAGGGTTATTGCTAGTTCCTAGAATTAGCAGGACCACACTGTAAAAATAGAATGTCTCATTATTTTGTGCAATGTATTAGAAGATATACCAATTTAATTAGCTGAATTCCCAACATTTCTAATTACATTCTTCATAGAAGAGTATTTGGAGACCTTCCTTTTAAAAAAAAAAAAAATTATTATTTTGATGATTATGCCAGCGGTAGAATGTAGTTTTTATGTACTCAGTTTTCATAATGTTACCCTTTCAAATTGAGCCAAAGGGTTATCTGCTATTTTTATAGCTTCTAGGTCCTTGATTGCAAGCCAATATGCTGTAAAATAGAGGCCCACAAAAGGAACACGTTGTAGCTCTGTTGATGCATACAACAGGTTTTAAGGCTGCAAGATTGAAAATGAAATTTACTCTAATGTATTTGACTTATGGAAAGTATACTGGAATTCTTAACTAACAACTCTCTCTGTCAGACCAAATATCCTACCAACTGTTTCTTTGGATCCATGTGCATTTCATAATAGACTTCCTTCCATATTTTTCTAGCATGTATTGGACGGTATCACAGAAGTTTTGCTGTGTGCATGGGAAAATCCGTAACATTTTGCATTAGTTAATGCTACTTTGGGTGTTTTTAGACAAGCGCCTCCCCACCCATTACCCACCCATCAACCACCCTTCATGCATGTTGCAGGGCTGCATTGGCGCCCTATGCATGCAGCCCTGCAACATGAATGATGGGTGGGGAGACGCTTGTCTACAAACACCCAAAGTAACATTAACTAATGCAAAGTGTTACAGATTTTCCTGTGCACACAGCAAAGCTTCTATGATACTCCCCAATACATGCTAGAAAAATATGCTTGTCTAAAAACACTCTGTGTTTTTACTCTTGTGTAGCCCTGCTTTCCATTTATACATATAGAAATCCCTAGCAGGTACCCATGGGGTTAACTGGATCACAGTGGCCCTTTTCACACAAGACGCCCCCACCCATCTCCATGCAGTTTCGCTGCATAGAGATGGGTGGAGGCACCCGTGTGAAAGCTGTGGGGGATGGATGAGTGGGTGTGCATACATGCATGCTCCCGCGCTCCACCATCTCCACCCAGCACCCATGCACGGAGCAATGGACTCCAATGCCCGATGCTCTGTAAGTGGACATGGGTGTGCGCCCGTGGGAACAGGCACACACACATACACACCTCCACCCACCGCGGCCGCACACCCATCCCCCCACCCATCACAGTCCATTTAAAAACGGCCAATGAAAGAGACATATCCTGTATGGAATAACTAATTATTGGATAGCTATTGTAACCGGTTGGACAATAATGGCTTATGGCCCTTGGTTCAGCATTCAGCACCCTTTCCCCAAAGATCCAACAATTCAGGCACCTGAGTAAATTAAATTTGAACATTTATTTACCAACTTTACTTACACTGAATGACAGTAGTGTCATTAACTACTTGCTTTATGGCTAATTACCAGTAATTAGCCCCGAGCTGCTCTGTGTGCGGGAGGGTGCAAGGTAAAAGAGCAGCGAAATAAATAAATAATTAGTTTTCTTATTTATTTTTTTACTTTACAT
Organism: Sphenodon punctatus; assembly: GCA_003113815.1. NCBI lineage: Eukaryota > Metazoa > Chordata > Lepidosauria > Sphenodontia > Sphenodontidae > Sphenodon > Sphenodon punctatus. Next base: position 2,346,366 of record QEPC01015466.1, on the reverse strand, counting down.
ACCAATACTCATACTATCTCATTAAGTTACTAGTAATACTATCAAGAATACACTTCCAATACAATGTAACCCTGTAACTCTTTAAATATAAATGTACAGTCACAGGCATGCCTGTATAGTTAAGGTGAAGCACACTCTCCATTATAAAGCACAAACATTCTATTGCTTATAAAATCAAGGTGATTTATAGTATCATTATAAAATTTGTTACAGAAGATTGCTTTGATATTGGGCTACCAATATCCAAATTTCAAACAAATTAGATGAAAAATAGCTGAGATATAGTAGTTTAGACATTGGAGGATGAGGAACAGGTTTTTGGTTGTTTCAGCCCATCTTGAATTGATCAGTTTCGGGGTTTTATAGTTATGTGTGATAAGAAAATTCAAACCTGTGGGCATGAGGTGCCTTGGCTTATTTCTATGGGAAGGAAGGAAACCTCAAGTTCTGCAACGCATGCGCAGTGGGTAGTGCTGACATGAAGCAGTGAGGAAAGGGGTCAGCAGTGCTGGCAGTGGAAGCTACTTCTGGAACAGTTGCCAGGATGGGGGGTAGGGACTCTGCATGGGGGGAGGAGACTTTTAGAAGGTCCATTTGGGCAGGAGAACAGGAGGGAGAGGGTTAGTTGGCCTGTGGCTTCAGAAAGGCAGCAGAGCTGAGTGCTGCCTCAGAGCTGGCCCTAGTGATGTGCCACAAGTTGTGCATGGCCCCACACTGGCCTCAGCTGGGGGAGGCCCCACATCTGACTAGCCCAGCTACCCTAGCTGCACAACAGCCACCCTAGTACCACCGCAGTGAAGTGCCACCTCAGCAGCCCCTGACCCCCACCACACAGCAGGCGCAACCATTGCCGGCCTCCCCAGCACCAACCTGCCCGTTCATGCTGCAGCAGGGGGAAAGCTGCCTGGCATTTCCTCTCTTCTTGACCTGCTGGGGACCTACCAGCACACCATGGGAAGTCACCCAGACCCCAATTGGAAGGGACTAGGCGCACATCAGATGTGCAGGTAACGACAGAGACCAGGGCCTCCCTGAGAGCGCATGAGTGGTGGGTCCCCAGAGAATCCCCTTGCAGCCACTCACTGGGGGCTGGACAGTGTGGGGCTCCCGCTTCCCATGTGCATGGCTTGGCAGGCAGGCAGCAGGAAAGAGGGAGCCAGGAACAAGCTGCTGCTCTCTGCTCCCAGCAGCTGTCCGGCCACTTCTGTGCCCTGCTGGAGTTAGTGATTGTGCTAGGGAGTGTGTGTCTGTGTGAGAGAAAGTGTCTGTGTGTGTGTGTGTGTGTGTGTGAGAGAGAGAGAGAGAGAGAGAGAAGAGAGAGAGGGGGGGGAGGGAGGGAGAAAGAGAAGGGGGAGTGTATGTATGCGAGACGTATGGAGGAGGGTGTGAGAGAGAGAGAGGGGTGAGAGAGAAACAGATCTCATGTGCGTGAGTAGAGAGAGAAAAACAGTAGAAGAAATGCTGTTTATCAAGATCCCCCCACCAGTTGTTTCTTTGATTTGGGGCAGTGAGGAAAGTTGAGAGAAAGCTAAGGGGACAGGAAGCACCCGGGCAGGAAGGAGAGTGCAGCCTGGCTGAAGGGAAGAGGAATGTCCTCTTCCTGTCGGTGCCCCTGGAAGAGCTAACTTTGCCCAGGCAACACAGAGACGTACTTAAGTGGTTGTGGTAGGGCCTGGTGAAGAGCAGTGTCTGCCCCCCCGACCTTGTCTCACCTGTCCTTCCAAGCTGCTGCTGCTGAAGTCTGCGAGGTGGTGCTGAGCAGCAGAAAGCCTTTGCAGCATGCAGGTGCCCAGGAGCCAGCACTGGGCAAGCCACCATGGCTGAGAGCGACACAGTCACCGCCTCTCTTCTCTCCCCACCCTGCTCTGTGGCAGCTCAGGTGTGGGGTGCATGCATGGCTTGGGCTCTGCTGTGGTCACTGAACACCAGGAGCTGGACACAGAAGGGGCATGATGCAGCATCCCCTGAAGCTGGGAGTCGCACTCTATTTCCTGGCAGCGGAAGCCTTCCTAGATCCCAGATTGTATCACTACCTGAGCTAAGCCCCAATGGTTGTGTCTCTCTCAGCCATGGCTTGCCCAGCACTGGTTCCTGGGTACCTGCAGGCTGCAAAGGCTTCCTGCTGCTCAGCGCCACCTCACACACTTCAGCAGCATTGTGCTAAGCTCTGGTAGCAATGCAGCCTGGGGTTTGGAAAGGCTCCCACTTCAAACCCCAAGGGGTGCTGCATCCTGCCCCCTCCATGCCCTGCTCCTGGCGCTCAGTGTCCCTGAAGCTCACTGTCCAGACCCCTAGAGAAGCCGCCCCCCAAATCTGGATGACTGGAATTGATAGACTGGGGGAACTTTTTTTTATTTAAAACATCCCCAGCTTCAGTGTTGTCCCAACCTGCAGAGGAAGAGGATTGGGGCTGAAAGACCAAGGCAACATTGATTGAGCATGCTGCCTGGTTTAATTCATTCTTATAACTGGGTCCTCTAGTTTGATTGCCATCTCACCCACTAGCCGCCAGTCTCCTCCTAGAAAACCAAGGACTCCTGTCTCTCCGCCCACCGTCCGGGGTTTTTAATATGAAATTACTTTTTTCCTTACAGTTACAGTGTTACATTACGGATACTGTAACTATTATAACATGCTCCCAGCAGCCCGTTCCCATAAGGAGATGGGCCACCGCATTCTGCACCAGCTACAGTCTCTAAACCATCACCATGGGCAGCCCCATGTAGAGCACATTACAATAGTCCAGTCTTGAGGTGATGAAAGCGTGGATGACAGTGGCCAGGTCGGAGTCTGAGATTTAAGGCCGAAGTCGTCGCACCAGCTGTAATTAGCAGAATGCGCTCCTCCCTGTAGCTCCAACCTGAGCATCTAGACAAAGCTGTGCATCAAGCAGCACTCCCAGACTCGGAACATGGCGAACCAGTGGAGGGCAAACCCCATCAATGTCAGGGGATGTCACACCCACCGCCTTCCCCAGTAGCATCACCTCCGTCTTGTCGGGATTCAACTTCAGTCAGCTCGCCCTCATTCAATCCCTCACAGCCGCCAGACACCGTGTAAGCACTGAGACTGCGGGGTCTGGGTCGGATGAAAAAGAGAGAGTTGATTGTCATCAGCATATTGACGACAACGAACTCCAGAGCTTCTCACGACCTCATCCAGTGGTTGCATATACACTTTGAACTGGCGAGGGAGCAGAATGGAACCCTGCAGGACTCTACATGAGAGGGGAGATGAAAAATGGTCCCCAAGCACCACTCACTGAGTTCTTCCGGCCAGCAATGAGCGGAACCATTCAAGAACAGTCCTGCCCACCCCAGCATGGTCCCACAGGTGAGTCACCAACATCTCATCTCATGGAAACACAAATATATCACTTTCTAACTAAAGCATCCAATTTGTTCTGGAGTCAGGAGCCTAATCCCTAACAATGCCACCTTTCTGTATCTAGTAAGGGTGGGTACCACTCACGTGACTCGGAGTTCTTACCAGATATTTTCTCTGGAGTGGTTAGGTCACAGAACCTCAGGGCAACAGGTGGAGGCAACCACAGGCCACCAATCAGGCTCATGATAATGCCCAAGAGAGATCCCAGGCCAACTGGGTTTCAGTGTTTCAGCTGGGGCATCCAGTTAGAGTTGCCACCTCTTACAGTTTGACCCTGAGACTCCCATAGGCCAAAATGGGGGTCAAACTGCAAAAAGTGGCAACCCTGCCTCCTGCCCTTCTTTTTGTCTCTCTCAGTTTCATGGCTCCGCTCCACTCAACACTCCCTCAGTTCTGAGTCTTCCTGCTGTGTCTCTGCTGCTTTTCAAGGACAAGGCTTTCACTCGTCTTCATCTGCTGCTCTGAGTCTCTCCACTGCTCTCTCTTCATCAGTCCCGAGTCCTCTCCCTCAAAATGCCAGATACCCTCTTTATGTAGCCCTGAGTCACATGGGCTACATAAATATTTTATTCAGTTCTCCTGTTCCTATTTCTTCTCAGTTAATTCCTTCTCCTCAAGGCAAACCATTTTGACTTGCTCTATAAACCCTGACTGGCCTCACTTATGACCAGGAAAAGATTAGAATAAGCATTACAATGTTACTTCCTGAAGGGACTCACTTCTCTCTGTAAGGAAATAACATCTGTAGAGGAAGAGGATTCGGACTGAAAGACCAATGCAAAGTGTGGGGAAGACCAATGCAAAGTGTGGGTGCATGGAGTCTAAACTGGAATCAAGCACAATATGTGAGACTGTACAATAACTTTACTGCGGGTGCCTTAACTTGCAATTTCCATGCTTTTTATAGCATGACTGAATTTGGAAGAGCCTTAACTATTATTGTAAATATGCAATATGCAAGACTGTACAATGTCTTTACTGCAGGTGCCTTAACTTGCAATTTCCATGCTTTTTATAGCATGGCTGAATTTGCTGTTCCCTCATAGAAAAGGATTCTAAACTCACCAATCATCTTACAGAACACAGCTAAAGATTCCATCTGACCACTGACTGATAACCCCATTCCTGTCAGTGGTAACGCCTCTGCGGTGTTTTGGTGGGGAAATGTATTTACTGACTATTTAAAAATTCCTAACACAAAACCCAGGTTCATATATACTGAGGTGGTCTCTAACCAGCTAGATAGGCAGAAGCAGCTTCTCTTAGGTGTTATACCACAGCTGATGATTGCATTTAGCCAATCACTACCATTCTTCCATTTCCATCAGCTCTGCTGCCTCTGAGGCATCTTGTCAAGAAAACCCATTCACTCACTGTCCAGCGATTATTATTTTTATAAAAAAGCCCTGTGTTCTATCTGATATGCAGGGCACAACATTTGTAGGTGCCTGGGAGCCATTGGCGTCCAGAAAACTGAGGCTGGTGACTGGTTATGGTGGGGTGTAGTGGAGTAAGAACCGATTAATATCAGGATAAAGTCTGGCGACTAATTTTTTTTTTTTTGGCTCCCGGCGTTCGATCTGAAATTTCATGCCCTGCTGAAGTGGTTATTAATCAGTCACATATAAGCAGTGTCTATCAAGGATTACAAATGCAACTGACACACAGGGTGAGATAATCAAATTAAGTGTCCTGCTTTGGGGGTGGCCAGCCCCACGTGCAGTCCCACCTGCTCCAGGTTTACATGGACCCAGCAGCTGCCATGACTTGTGGTCTTCCCCTGAAATGCTCCTCTCCCCCACACCATAGAGCTGCGAGCGGATCACCCGATGCTCTAGGCTGCTGCCCACAGCTCTATGGTGTTGCTGAGAGTGGAGCTGCAGCAGACATCCGCTGAGATCAGTGCCCCACATTTGGGCAGCCCGCTACACTGGCAGTGATCCGAGGGCTGGAGCTGCCTGCTCCACCTGCACATCTGGAGGCCTGCCTTTAGACAGACGGGCCACCCAGGTGGGAGACAGAGCTGAGCCGTGGGTGTCATCTGTCTTAAAGCACCCAGTAGTAGAAAGTTTATTGTTTGACCACATGGGTCTTTACCATACAATACAATGCAATGCAAAAAGTTTAAATCAGCAACAAACATTAAAACAAAATTTGAACATAGATGATAAAAACCTAAAAGCATTCCTCGTCCGGGTCTGGCCCAACTGCCAGGCTTCAAATAGCCCTTTTGGCACAAAGAAGTAAAAAAAAGAACCTGACAACTCTCTCAGAGTGATCAGAGTCCAAACCACAGAGTAACAGTTTCAAGAGAGTATCATATTGCCATTCAGAATGATCATTTATATAGGGGGTTAGATATTTCATCCGTAATTCAGTATAAAATGGACAACAGAAGAAAACATGCTTGAGGGTTTCAAGCTGGAGGTGCGAGCAATGGTGACAATACCTGTGGTCCCATGCGACCTTATTATAACGACCCTACAAAATAGCTGAAGGAAAAACTTCTAATCTCTTAAAGCACTCATTGATCCAGCTTTTCATGAGAGCCCAGCTTCCATATAGGCACCTAACATGGGCCAAATTTTCAAAAGTGCCCCCACTATGACAGTCAGATTTTTTTTTAAAAACTTTTTTAAAAAAAATAATATCCTTCATGCTGGCCTCTTTAAAAAGTGGCCCATTGAGTCTGGCCTTGCAATCTTTTCTAATGAAAGGTAGTTCTTACTCACAGGAGTAGTACCACTGACATCACGATCCACTGATCCATCAGGCTACATTCAAAAATAAACTCTAGAAAGTCAGCCCTTTTCTCAATCAGTAGCTCATGGGCATATTTAGTGAACATGTAAAAATCATTGAACTAGAGGGTTTAGATTATCTTGAAAGCAGTGACTGGAACTGATCCCTATTTTAGAAGTCCTCTGATAAACATCTGGTTGAACAACCACCAATTAATTTCTGCCATGAAACCCAAAGTTTTATACATAAATACTTTTGTAATCACTCACGTAGTCTGTCAGTCACTGAAAAACACAGGGCAGACCATCTGCATCATATGTGACAATTACTGTTACAGGCACTGCTTGGCAAAGCTAAGTGCCAGATCATGGCCTGCCAGTGCCACAGCTGCATGGAGAGGGTGGGATTGGACATCACACAGACTGTCGGGGCTGGAGACATTGTGCTTTAACCTATTCTAGACCTTGAGGAAGACTATGTGGGAGCAAGAATCACTAAGCACCTTTTACAAATTGTGCATTCACTTCTTCTAGTGCAGGACAAACCACAATGGGTGTTTTTAGATGACGGGCTGCCCCGGGTGGCCTGTCCATCTAAAGGTTCCCCACCAGATGTGCAGGTGGAGCAGGCTTGGAACAGGCTGTGCCTGCTCCAAGGCAGCCCCGCCAGCAGCGTTCTGGAACATCCCAGAGCACCAGTGGCCAAGCAGGCCAGCCAAACAGAGCAGCGGCCCATCTAATATGCGGACCCACGCTCCTGCTCCGCTGCCAGCCAGCTGTTGCCCCAGCCAACTCCAGAGTGTTGCGGATGCTCTAGTCCACAACTTTATGGCATGTGGGGGGGCATCACATGGTCAGACTGTGGGCCAAAGCAACTGCCGCGTCTCTAAGAGAACCCCAGTGGGGCTGGGAGCGGGCAGATGTGGGGGTGCACCCTGGAGCATCTCTGGCAGTAGGCAGCCTCTTGTCCATCTGAAAATACCCAATGAGGTCCAAATTTCTAGGCCCATAGGTTGCCACGGGCAACCATGGAATCCTATTTGAAGAGGCAGAGCTTGATGTGAGGCAAGAATAGCAGGTGGAGTCTGAGGAGAGGATCTCAGTGAAACTATTAAAGTTGGAAACTGTGGCCTAGCAAGTAAATTGATAGCATTTCTGTTGTGTTTTAATCAAAAATCAGCTGTTACTTACCATCTGCCCTGTTACTCGGGATCAGATCATAAAGCCACAGGGAACAAATGATCAAGAGGAACTGACAGGTTGAGATAGCCCTTGCATATGCAGCAATAGAGGCCTGACTATAACCCATCCTGCGCCCAACAGAACCTGATTGATCCCAATGGACCCAGGCCAAGTGCACGATCTCCCCAAGGCCCTTGAGCTGGGTCAGATTCCCCGTCAGGAACCAATGGGGCACAGAGAGTCAAGGCAGAATTGCGGTCCAAGGGTCAAAGAGGATCAGGGCAGGACCAGGACCAGGTCCAGGTCCAAGATATCACAGGCCAGGAAAGTGGCACATGGACCAGAGAGGCAGGATGGCTGAAGCAGGCTGAACAGAGCAGACAGATAGGGCCAGAAGGACCAGTTCCAGGGTGAGGGTCAGTTTCCAGATGAAGGGCTCAGACTCCAGAGATAGTCCAAAAGACACTGGTTCCATGGAGAAAGCAGAGCTATGCCAGGGGGGGCTGGCAACAATAGGAAGAGACACAGCAAACAGGGTAGGAGACATGAAGCTGGAAGGTGACTGGGATCCAGAAAGTGACTGATTATCTGTCTACCTTCCTGTGGCTTTAGGCTGGTCTTATATACAGGCTAGCAGCCAACCAGAAAGTTGGAGGCATGGAGTCTGACCAGCACTGGAGGAGGCCTTTATAGTCAATGCTTGGCCCTGACCAGCATGAGCCAGTGGTGCTGTAGAGTCAGTGAAGGTTCAAGCTATTGCTGGTTCACTCCCAGGGTCCTTACATTCCCTATCAGTTCAGTTTATTAAGCATGGCCAAAGACCATTGCATCCACATTCCCTATCTGCAGGATAGCCTGCCCTTACAAAGTGTTGTAATATCATAGGGGGCAGAGGAACATCGTAGCCCCACACCTTTTCTGATGTGGCCCTGCATCTTAGGGCATTATAGCATCATGATGCTCCATGGGGGCAGGGCCACCCAGTCACATAGGGTGTGGGCTCAAAAAAGACCAGTTGCATCAGGAGTGAGCTACAGTTGGGCCTGGACAAAAAATTCCTGGCCTGAACAGGGCTCTTCATTTCAAGGTAACACGGCTCTCAGACGTGGTGAGTTATTGACCCATTTCTGACCTCACACCAGTGTAAATCCTGGGTAACTCACATAAAGCCAATGGAATNTAATTCAGTATAAAATGGACAACAGAAGAAAACATGCTTGAGGGTTTCAAGCTGGAGGTGCGAGCAATGGTGACAATACCTGTGGTCCCATGCGACCTTATTATAACGACCCTACAAAATAGCTGAAGGAAAAACTTCTAATCTCTTAAAGCACTCATTGATCCAGCTTTTCATGAGAGCCCAGCTTCCATATAGGCACCTAACATGGGCCAAATTTTCAAAAGTGCCCCCACTATGACAGTCAGATTTTTTTTTAAAAACTTTTTTAAAAAAAATAATATCCTTCATGCTGGCCTCTTTAAAAAGTGGCCCATTGAGTCTGGCCTTGCAATCTTTTCTAATGAAAGGTAGTTCTTACTCACAGGAGTAGTACCACTGACATCACGATCCACTGATCCATCAGGCTACATTCAAAAATAAACTCTAGAAAGTCAGCCCTTTTCTCAATCAGTAGCTCATGGGCATATTTAGTGAACATGTAAAAATCATTGAACTAGAGGGTTTAGATTATCTTGAAAGCAGTGACTGGAACTGATCCCTATTTTAGAAGTCCTCTGATAAACATCTGGTTGAACAACCACCAATTAATTTCTGCCATGAAACCCAAAGTTTTATACATAAATACTTTTGTAATCACTCACGTAGTCTGTCAGTCACTGAAAAACACAGGGCAGACCATCTGCATCATATGTGACAATTACTGTTACAGGCACTGCTTGGCAAAGCTAAGTGCCAGATCATGGCCTGCCAGTGCCACAGCTGCATGGAGAGGGTGGGATTGGACATCACACAGACTGTCGGGGCTGGAGACATTGTGCTTTAACCTATTCTAGACCTTGAGGAAGACTATGTGGGAGCAAGAATCACTAAGCACCTTTTACAAATTGTGCATTCACTTCTTCTAGTGGACAAACCACAATGGGTGTTTTTAGATGACGGGCTGCCCCGGGTGGCCTGTCCATCTAAAGGTGCCCCACCAGATGTGCAGGTGGAGCAGGCGTGGAACAGGCTGTGCCTGCTCCAAGGCAGCCCCGCCAGCAGCGTTCTGGAACATCCCAGAGCACCAGTGGCCAAGCAGGCCAGCCAAACAGAGCAGCGGCCCATCTAATATGTGGACCCACGCTCCTGCTCCGCTGCCAGCCAGATGTTGCCCCAGCCAACTCCAGAGTGTTGCGGATGCTCTAGTCGACAACTTTATGGCATGTGGGGGGGCATCACATGGTCAGACTGTGGGCCAAAGCAACTGCCGCGTCTCTAAGAGAACCCCAGTGGGGCTGGGAGCGGGCAGATGTGGGGGTGCACCCTGGAGCATCTCTGGCAGTAGGCAGCCTCTTGTCCATCTGAAAATACCCAATGAGGTCCAAATTTCTAGGCCCATAGGTTGCCACGGGCAACCATGGAATCCTATTTGAAGAGGCAGAGCTTGATGTGAGGCAAGAATAGCAGGTGGAGTCTGAGGAGAGGATCTCAGTGAAACTATTAAAGTTGGAAACTGTGGCCTAGCAAGTAAATTGATAGCATTTCTGTTGTGTTTTAATCAAAAATCAGCTGTTACTTACCATCTGCCCTGTTACTCGGGATCAGATCATAAAGCCACAGGGAACAAATGATCAAGAGGAACTGACAGGTTGAGATAGCCCTTGCATATGCAGCAATAGAGGCCTGACTATAACCCATCCTGCGCCCAACAGAACCTGATTGATCCCAATGGACCCAGGCCAAGTGCACGATCTCCCCAAGGCCCTTGAGCTGGGTCAGATTCCCCGTCAGGAACCAATGGGGCACAGAGAGTCAAGGCAGAATTGCGGTCCAAGGGTCAAAGAGGATCAGGGCAGGACCAGGACCAGGTCCAGGTCCAAGATATCACAGGCCAGGAAAGTGGCACATGGACCAGAGAGGCAGGATGGCTGAAGCAGGCTGAACAGAGCAGACAGATAGGGCCAGAAGGACCAGTTCCAGGGTGAGGGTCAGTTTCCAGATGAAGGGCTCAGACTCCAGAGATAGTCCAAAAGACACTGGTTCCATGGAGAAAGCAGAGCTATGCCAGGGGGGGCTGGCAACAATAGGAAGAGACACAGCAAACAGGGTAGGAGACATGAAGCTGGAAGGTGACTGGGATCCAGAAAGTGACTGATTATCTGTCTACCTTCCTGTGGCTTTAGGCTGGTCTTATATACAGGCTAGCAGCCAACCAGAAAGTTGGAGGCATGGAGTCTGACCAGCACTGGAGGAGGCCTTTATAGTCAATGCTTGGCCCTGACCAGCATGAGCCAGTGGTGCTGTAGAGTCAGTGAAGGTTCAAGCTATTGCTGGTTCACTCCCAGGGTCCTTACATTCCCTATCAGTTCAGTTTATTAAGCATGGCCAAAGACCATTGCATCCACATTCCCTATCTGCAGGATAGCCTGCCCTTACAAAGTGTTGTAATATCATAGGGGGCAGAGGAACATCGTAGCCCCACACCTTTTCTGATGTGGCCCTGCATCTTAGGGCATTATAGCATCATGATGCTCCATGGGGGCAGGGCCACCCAGTCACATAGGGTGTGGGCTCAAAAAAGACCAGTTGCATCAGGAGTGAGCTACAGTTGGGCCTGGACAAAAAATTCCTGGCCTGAACAGGGCTCTTCATTTCAAGGTAACACGGCTATCAGACGTGGTGAGTTATTGACCCATTTCTGACCTCACACCAGTGTAAATCCTGGGTAACTCACATAAAGCCAATGGAATTTAACTTATGTAAGATCAGGATGAGACCTACTATTTTTCATATACTGGGTGGTGATGGAGCTGCACTCTTTTCCTCCTCTGAGTCACCAATGATTCTACTGTAGGCTGTTCAAGCTGTCAATATGACTCTTACTAGTGCTTTTATATATAAATTAATTGAATTATGAATATGTGTGAATTATGTGGTTAACAAGATACAAGATGTGTGTCACTAAGGCAGTAGCTTAGGTGTATGGGAGTCTTGATGTATATGGATCTCTTTGAAGTATGATATATAGACCAGATTCAGCCCTTTTGATTTCAATGACATTACACCGGGGATGAATTTAGACCCTGTGTAATTTCCTCTCTACGTTTCTAATGCTATGTAAATTCTCTGATGAATAATTGATAGCTCTGACTTTCTTTTTACTTTGTAATCCATTGCCGGAGAGGCAGAAAATATTCTGGGAATAACACTGCCTGTCTCTCTTTTAAGCCTTGATCTCTTAATTTGAAGCATATTTGGCTAGTGTTCAGAGCTATCAGTTCAATCAGTTGTTGCTATTTAAAATCCTGTTTGCTGACAAAGTCATTGTCAAAAATGGTGCTAAAGATGCTAAACTTTCTAAATAGATTTCTCTTTGTTCTGTGTAAACATGGATCCCCAATTTACATTAGATGAGTTTCCCCATTTGTCCAACTGATTGTTTTATACTTGTTGAGAGGGTAGAGGATTATTATTATTATTATTATAAACATTTATATAGCGCCAGTCGTGTGACCTGGTGCTGTACAGAACATAGAAATAGACGCGGTCCCTGCCTGTGGCTTACAATCTAAAAAACAAGGAGGGGGAGAGAGGGAGAGGGGACAGTGGGAGAGACAGGGCAGAAGGCAGACAAACATTCAAGCGGATGCGAAGACTCAGGTGCGTGTGCTTGGCTTGGTTACAATCAGGTTGGTTGCAGCAGTCTGCAGAGGAGGGCAGACAGTAGGTATATGGGAACGTCTAGCAGGGATTGGGAAAGGCAGCGAGGAACAGGTGGGTCTTGAGGAGGGATTTGAAGGAGCAGAGGGAGGGGGCAAGGCGGATGTGGGCAGGGAGGGCATTCCAGGCATGGGGGGCGGCAAGGGAGAAGGGTCGAAGGCGATTAGGTGAGCAGGAGAAACGAGGGAGAGTGAGGGAGGGGACAGAGGAAGAGCGGAGAGCGCGTGCAGGAGTGCGTAGGGAGATTAGGTCCGAGAGGTAAGGGGGAGCTTGGTTGTGGAGTGTTTTGAACGTGAATACCAGGAGTTTAAACAGGATACGTTCAGGAAGGGGGAGCCAGTGAAGAGAGAAGAGGAGAGGCTGCACATGGTCGAAGCGACGGGCAGAGTGAATGACCTTGGCAGCGGAGTTTTGGATTGCGATAAGGGGGGACAGGTGAGAGCGAGGGAGGCCAGCAAGGAGGAGGTTGCAGTAATCGAGGCGAGAGATAACCATGGCATGAACAAGGGTTTTGGCCGAGGAGGTAGAGAGAAAGGGGCGGATCCGAGCAATGTTATGGAGGGCGAATCGGCAGGATTTGGCAACAGAGTCAATGTAAGGTTTAAAAGAGAGGTGCGTGTCAAAGATGAAGCCCAAGCTACGGGCTTGGAGAACAGGATGGATGGTGACTCCATCGATGCAGATGGGCAGGTTAGAGGGAGAGGAAGAGGAGGGAGGAAAAATGAGGCGTTCGGTCTTGGCCATGTTGAGCTTGAGTTGACGTCGGGACATCCAGGCGGAGATATCAGAGAGGCAGTTGACGAGGCGTGAGTGGACAGAAGAGGAGAGAGAGGGGGTAGAAAGATAGAGTTGGGTGTCATCAGTGTAGAGATGATATTGGAATCCATGGGAAGCAATAATTTTGCCAAGGGACAGGGTGTAAATAGAGAAGAGGAGAGGGCCAAGGACAGAGCTTTGGTGGACCCCAACTGAAAGGGGGAGGGAGGAGGAAGTCGACCCAGGGAGCAAGACTTTAAAGGAGCGGTCAGAGAGGTAGGAGGAGAACCAGTCAAGGACAGAGCCACGGAAGCGCAAAGAGTAAAGCGAGTCCAATAGGAGTAACTACAGCCAGACTAACAAAACACAATAAAAGGTAGGCACTTGTCACTTCATCCATTCTTGGTTGTTTATTTCTGTTATCTACCTGACCATTACCTGTGCCTGTGTGATCTGACTGTACACCATCAGCAGCAGCTGATCAGTCACAAATTAATAGGATGTGGCAAAAGATTTTATGAAAACATACCATCAGCAAGTGCTGTTGTGGAAACATAGTGGAAGGTTCCAGTATATGGTGGTTACTGAGGAAAAGGAGCTTGGGAGAAAAGAACTGCCCATTGTTAGGAAGAGATGTGAGAGGGTGTTTTTAAATTAGATGCTACCACGCTTGGCCACCCAGTAACCACTCATTTGACCTTTCGCCTGAAGGTGGGGCGGGGGGATGTGTGCTCTCGTGAGCCACGCAGCAGGCACTCATGGCCACTAATGGGGCACTGCTGAAAAATCCAGAGTTCCCTGTGTGGGGCAAGCCAAAAAGTGTGTGGCAATGGGCACCCACACATCCCCTACCCATATGAATGTTGTGAAGGCCAATATTATAACTACATTCAAAAGAAAATTAGACAAATTTGTCCACCAAAGTGGTCGCAGCACTAGGAGTTACCCCCATGCCAGTGGACCCAACTCTAACCCTGCAGTGACTCTTAAGCTGATGAGTGAGTACTGTGCATAGGTCTGAATAGTGGGGGGGGAGAGGCAAAAGTCATAGTAGGGGGCAGCCTGCAGGCAGCGGAGAGGAGCATGGGAGAACGTTTGAAGTGATTACGCAAGAAATAGGAGTTCAAGGGTTTATTAATGATTTAATGAAGGCTTCTGCTTTGGGTAACTGTATGGTCAGTAGTTATATCAAATATTTACCCAAGACAGAAACATTAAAACATGTTCTTGGGGGAGAAAAAAACTGTAAGACTCAGCATCTGTGTGAAGAAAGCACCAGTATTCCAGAAATTGGCTTGTGCAACCACTAGGTAATTGAGGGATGGGAGGTAGGAGGCCACTAACTAACAGGGTGAACCTGAACCAGACCCCCAATTTTTCTCAATATAGGCTTGGCTCAGGTTAAACCCTGCTCTGAAGACTACTGAACCAGCCTTCCTCTGCTTGACTTCTTGACTGATGTGTGCCTGCATGTTTCAGACTCATAAACAGTTAAATCATTCATTCACAGTGCAGTCAACCAGGCAGCTTCACTGGTGGGCACAGGCGGACTGCTTAACACTAGTTCTTTTTGGAGAACCACTCCATGCACCCAAAAAATCGTGGCCTTCATAAGAGAAAACATGAGAGCCAGCCCGGCCCCCATCAAGAGGCAGGTGGTATTCCCCGGAAGGACTGAATTCTTGTGGGCCTGAAGTGCAATTCTGGCCATTTTTAGATGGACCGGCGGGGGGGGGTCCGTGTGCGCCGTCATACACTTCCAAGGAGGGAGGGAGGGATGCTAGATGGCGGAGGATGTGTGTGGGGGGTCGGTGTGCACCTGCGCCGCCCATTCTTGCCCCCGCACGGAGCAACGGGGAGAAATCCGGCGTGCGTCGCTAAAGCGCCTCCACCCATGCCGCCTTCAGACGGGTACCCAGGTCCGTGGGGGTCTGGGTGGGCACGTCCCGTCTAAAAACGGCCTCTGACTCCATTATAGCCAATGGGGTAAACTCTCCCTGACCTCAAGGAAGTCAAGATTGTATCCTGAGTCTTGGTCTATCCTGGGTCCTCAAACCCAAGTTCAGTAATCTTCCTGCGCGCGGCTCCTGCTGCAGCGCGCGGCCCCGTGGGAGCTGTAGTTCTCTTCTGCCTCGCATCCCTCCAGGGGGGGCAAATGTCTCTTCTGGAAACTCTCTCAGCTCTGCAGCCCTTGACCACACGAAGCCTACAGCACTCAGCACTCTCCCAGGTTCGTTCCCTTTTAGGAGCAGGTTTTCCCAGAGCCCGGTGTTCAAGAGATGACTACAAGTCCCATACTGCCCCGAGGAGTGCTCGCGCATGCGCAACAACTCGTATCCTATCGGCTGGGGCAGCTGACGAGGAGACAAGGCCGTACCGCGCGCCGCTCACCTGGGAAAACGACCATGCCCCGGGACAACATGGTGTCGCTGATCCAGCGCGTGGCGCGACAAGCCGGCCTCACATTCCGGAGCGGCTCAGCTTCGGGACCGGGCTTCGGCGAGAACCTACAGCGGCTGCAGCAGCTACTCGGCGAGGTGCGGGCCGAAGACCTGAACCTGGTGCCCCGGGGACCGGCGGCCGTGCCCGGTGCTGGGGGGTGCTCGGCGGCCTTAGTGCAGCCGCCTGTCAGCTACATGCACATCTGCGAGACTCAGAGTTTCAGCATGGGTGTGTTTGTGCTCCGCGGCGGCGCCTGCATCCCGCTGCACGATCATCCCGGCATGCACGGGCAGCTCAAGGTGCTCTATGGAACCCTGCGCATTGCCTGCATGGACATGCTGCCGGGGCCTGGTCCCGCCGCCGCCGCCGCCTCCTCGGCCTCCCGCCGCCGCGCCCTGCTCCGCTCCCACCAGCTCTACTCGCCCGACTCGCCGCCCTGCAGCCTTGCCCCGCACACTGACAACCTCCACCAGATCGACGCCTTGGGTGGGCCCGCCGCCTTCCTTGATATTCTGGCGCCCCCCTACGACCCAGAGCACGGCCGGGACTGCCACTACTACCGCTTGCTCGACGGGCAGGGGCTCCCCACCGACCCCCAGGCCCTGCCCAAGGAAGTGTGGCTGCTGGAGACTACGCAGGCGGCGGATTTCTGGTGTGGGGGGGAGCCCTATCTCGGGCCCACGGTCTCCCCTTGAAAGCAGCCTGGCTGATAGCGCTCACTGACTGACCAGTCCACCTCCCTAGGGATAGTGTGGGACATGCTGGAAAAATGCAGCCAGCCTCCCCTACCGCAGTGACCTAAGAACCTGGAGCTGCTCCTGTTGCCAGGTCTCCTTTCCTGAGAGCAGGAGATGCTGCCATGCTCACTACACAAAAGCCATAGTGACAATGTCCTTCTCACCCGCCTTCCAAATAGTAGCAGCAACAAAGGGCTTTGTTCCTATACCTACTCAGAGCTGAATGTCGCTTCCCATGCTCTCCAGGTCAGCCTGATGTGTCATGAGAAACCAATGCATGCACTTCTTATGGTTTCACTTCCTTAATTTAACTCACCAGTCTTGAAAATGAAGTCTCTGTCGGCTGCTGAGATGGGTTTGGCTGAAAGCATTGCTCCTGCAACAGTAGCTAGTAGAAACAGCTATCCATGCACAGACCCTACTTCAGTGGAGATGGTCTCCAGTAAATAAAGTGAAACGGGTCTCTTTCTCTTCCTCCCTGCAGATAGCATACACTCAGGAGTCATTCCTGGGGAGGATTATGGTACCACTTGCCTGCCCAAGTCCCTAGAAATATAATTTACCCCAGGAATCCAGAATAACGCTGCTATGGGATCTTGTGTGCCTCTTCAGGGTGGCTGTTATAGTTACAGCTGAGTTATGGTGTCTTGCCCTCCTGGCTGGAGAATCACAGCATCCATCCTGGATATCGCTTCTACGGACATAGTTTGTATTTTTACAACTGTGTGTATTGGAAATCTACAATTTGGAGAGACTTCCTCTCCAGGCTTACTGCCCAGTTTTCTGGGTGGAGGGCAGTCAACTGAGTATTTATGTTTTGGACTGATAGGAAGATATGGAAGAGTAACACATCATTTGAACTTCAAACAACTGAATGTTAAAAGTAAATATCAGTATTGAGTCTAACTCTAGGAACACATCTTTGTTTCTGACTCTCACTTCCCTTGCTAAAACAGAGAATAAACACAATAAGAAACTCTCCATTCTTTAATGAGGCATGTTAATTCAATGCCCCCACAACCTCTGTATTTTTTTCAGTCTCACTATCCCCAGTTACTTGATCCTCAATTATAAGCTCACTCATTTCCTAGTTGGGAAAACTTTCTAGGCTGCATCTTACGGGAGCTTGTCCCTGAGATAAGATTTGGGGGAAGAGCGTGCTGTGCCGAGCTGAACACGCAAGGCACTGAACAGTTTGAATATTTCCTAGCCTTAGAATTAAAGCTAGTAGTTTCTAGGGTAATGGTTGAATTAAAGTCTGCTTTGCCATAAGGGGTTGCTGCCAAGTTAAAATTGTACTTTTAAAAATTCCTTAGGGCACTATCTTATTAAAGCTGAAAACTCCTAGAATTCCTGTTCTATACAATTCTTCTAGCTTGAACCATGACTGTAGCTAGTCAGCTTTTAGTTAGTTTTTATTTAGAATGGTTATACTATGTGGAATTTAAAACCAAAAGCTGTTGTTGCTAAGCAGATCAGTGTATCATAGAAACTATGGTAGTAGTTTTCATTCTCTGCAGAATCCTCATATATAAAATTCTAAGTTTGGGGTCAAATGTTGACCTAACATCTTCCCATTTAAAGTGAGGCCTATAGTTTGTATACATAGAAAACACCGACTTAGAGTTTATTAAGCCATGTGGTTTCTTTCTTTATACTATTTATACATTTTACTTTTTCATAAGGCTTTTAATAAAATAGAACAAAAAATGAGTTTGCCTTGCTGAGGTGATTAGGTTTGAGGCATAACTTATCTGTAATGTGGATCTGATGTTCCTAACAAGGAAGATACATTTTTCTACTGGTGAGGAATCCTGTTTATACTGGAGGGAAAGGTTTGATGTACCTGTGTCTCTAAGATGCTTCTCAAAGTGCTGTGCCAATGCAAGCTTCTCAGTGTGTTCAGTGGGACTTACACTAATGCAGCACTTTCAGGATCAGAGGCTTAATGCACATTTTATACCAGAGGTCCAAAAGTGCATAACAGTAACCCTCGTAATTTTGAATTATTGTCTTGTACAAAGAAACTCTTGATAATACCTAGTTCATAAGCAACACACCAACCTGTTGCAGCATTCTTTCCATGACTGTCTCTCTGTGGGTATCTTTAATAGTAGAATTATTTTTTCCAGTAGTGTTGTTTATCTGTGGCTAGAGAAATCACACTGAATTCGCTATCAAATTACATATACGGCATGAGCAGCTCTGTTGGGGGAAAAAAAAACTAAGATGTGTTTTTTAACCTAATATTTTAAGCCTTTCTTGGTTTTTCTGATCTTTCTCAGAGTCAGTTTTACACCTTTTTACAAGTTAGTCAGAAGCTGCAGTCCCATTGAAATGGGATTGCTCCCAAATAAGTAGTTTGATGGCTGCACCCATAATGTTTAATGGGATGTGACTAATCTCTGATAAGGGTCATATGAGGAGAAAAGCTTTTAAAAAACAAACCAAAAAGTAGGGATAAAAAGAACTAGTATTGAAGCAAGTCCCAGTGCAAACCTAAACTACACTAAGCAGTCTCTTATGTAATACAAGCTTTGGCTTGTACTGCCATAAGAACTTGCTTTAGCCTTCAGATGCTCTGTGTCTTCTGTACAGAAGGCTTAAATCCATTCTTAATTCTCATTAGTCTGGTTATTTTCATAACAGCAAAATTACTGTTATGATGAACTATAGGAATAAAAGTGAGATCTCACCTCAAGTTACGATTGTTTTAGTTTTCAATTGTGAAAATCACATATATCCAGTAACCTGAAGAGAATCGCCTCTTATAGTGTGTTCTCATGATCATCTCTTCCAGATTAACACATTGTAAACACCCTATTGTTCTTATCACCAGGGTAGTTAAAGCATGGTTGAAATTGGTGACTTGTACCTACAAGAAGAGTAATTCAAGTGTTAGCTACTCCAGAATTTTTAATGCTGATTGAGGCAGTTTATGAAAACACATCTGGGTGATACATATACACATATTTTAGCATGACCCATTGTATTTTTGTATGTGTATCACTGGAATTGTGGGGCTGTGCAGGTTGGGTTTTTTGTCACAAAACTTCCATACTACCTGCAGACTACCTGCAGTGAAGTTGCTGTCTTGTTTCTTAATACTTTCTCTCATTTGAGGTCCGTTCTAAATCCCAACTAAAAATAAAGATTGAGACTAAATGCAGCTTGTAAATTCTTAAAATTTCTGTTTTAAGCACATTGACATAATTTGTATAAACTCGTTGCATGTAAGCCTCATTCTTGCCCCTTGTGTAACAATTTAATTAACATAGGGTGAAACCACATGAGTGGCGATGGCCCGAGCCCCATGTGGTAATTGCCGCTGCCGCACTGCAGGGTCAGTGCAGGAAGCTGGGCACGCACCCTCTGTATGAGGAAGGCAGGCTGCACTCAGAGCTCTCGGAGGGCTGTGTGGCTGACCACATGAGCAGGTGCCTGGCCGTGCCCCGCCTCTCCCCCAGCCAACCGTGATCTTGGCCATGATGTGGTAGTGGGCGATAGCACCTGCCACTAGTGCTCCCCGCATGCCAGGGCATGTGCAGCCCCTCCGTATGGGTAGCCTGCCTTGGGCAGCCTTACCAGTTGAGTTAAGACTGCTCTGTGATGCGGTCTCAGTTTTTTTCTAAAGGACACGTTCACCTACCTCAGGGCAGGGGGAACGTATGGCTGCTACCAGCCACACCATGCACTGCATTGCGTGGTCCCACTGCCCAGGGAGGGGTAATGCTACCCAAGGTGTGAGGCATTAGAACGGCTGGGGAACCTCAGGCCCGGGGGCCAAATGCGGCCTGTGGCAAATTTGTATGTGGCCCCTTTCCAGTGCCTGGATCTGGCCCTTAAATCCATTCTCTACCCCCATTCACTGAAAACTGAGCTCAGGATAATGGAGTAGAGTGGAGGGCAGGCATACAAGGGTAGGGGACAGATCCATGATCTGGGGCCTCCTTTTCTTGAATAAACCCGTTAAGCACCCCCGCCCCCAACCTCTGTGGTCCTCGGAGCTCGTATTAATATTCAGTGTGGCCCCCAGGACAAAAAGGGTTCCCCACCCCTGCATTAGAACTTCACTGTGATAAAGGAAGCAGACTGCTAGCCACTTTTCATACAGTGAGCTACAGATGCTGCACAAGCATACACCTGCATTCTACATCAACTCTTGCTTTTTCACCCCTTGTTTAAATCCGTCCCATGTTCAAGTATGTCTTTGGGAAACCAACTCCACATACTATGAAATTATATTGCTGAGATATTCTGAAAGCTCTGGTGAAGTGAAAAACTCTCGTGTATATACAATATAAGAAGGTACCATCAGTGCTGGCAAACAGTTAAAAGTTTCACAGCTCTATAACTGTCATAAACAAATATAGATCTGGAAGATTTTGTTCAGTTTTGTGAGAAGAAAACACCCTAGCCCTATTATGTTTTCAGTTTAGTTTTTATATTTTCAGCTTTTGTCCCTATAATAAAATCTGGCCTGGCAAGTCATGGGAGTGAGTGGAAGGAAGGGATAGTTGAAGAGAGAATTCAGAAAGATTGCTCATTCCAGTTCTGCATCATTCTAATAAAGATCATCACTCGAGGGTTTTTTTGTACATGAACAGCAGTTTACAATGTCAAAAAGAGTTGCACTGAGCTAAGAGAGACGTATTTCCTACCTGCTCACTAAAGTACAAAAATAACTGGTTATTTTTCCTGTTCTTTCTTGTCCAGAGACCTACCAAACTTGCAGAATTTTAACCAAGGTTCTAGGCTTAAAGGTGTGGGCATAATGTTTTCTGTGCTACCTCCAAACAAGCTAAAACAAAACTTCTCTATGAATGCCAAATTTTACAAACTCAAGCAGGTTACCCAGTTGAGCACTCCCTTTTGAGACTGAGCTGCCTCTGAATTTGAGGGAAGTTTAGAGCCAGCTGGAGTGCTGAGTTAGGATCCTGGAATATACACCAGCAAATTCATTCCCACCCAATTATGCATCAAACAGTGGGAAATATTCATCCCAGCCATTGCTTCTATAAATGAAAACTGGTGCCTTATGGAATCCTTAAAGTTAAAAAAAAAAAAAAAAAGACATGGATGCTCAGTACCTCTTAGTGCAATCCTAAAATTGCTTCTACTGGGACTACTATGGAATAAATGCCTTCAAGACTGCAGCCATAATGTAATCTAGCAACTGTTCATTGAAAGAAGAAAGGCTACACATACCTCTCAAACTATCGCAACTGGGTTTCAACACCAGGTAACTTTTCTTCTGCAAATCCTCCACATGCACATTCCGAATATTGCATTGACTCTACAATGTGCGACCACAACCTGATTCTGCAGCGCTGGTCTGACGAGGGGAGGGGTTCTCGGTGTTTAAAGTGACAAGGGAAGAGGAAGCGCTTCTTCCTAGCGCAGGAAGAGGTGCTAAGTAGTGTGCGCGGATAGCCAAGCTCTTACACCGGCTTTTGATAATCTCAAACACCATGTGTGCCGTTTCTATTTACCTATGCAAATCCGGGGAGGAGGGGAGGTTATAAATCCCAGGGGCTGCGGGGATGTCCCATACTACCTGCCCCCTGAGAGAGTATCTTAGTAGTGTGTTTTTAAGCTGTCTCTAGGGTTTGAGAAATGGAGCTCAGCGTTTCAATGGGACTGCGCCAAAGTAAGTGGTTTGCCGGGCGGCTTTGCTCTAGCCAGAAACTCCCTCTGCCATGCGAGGCGGTGGAAAGGGAAAGCAGGTTGCGCCGTGGACGCTCGTTGGCACTTTCCGCCCAACCACACGCCTCTCTCGTCTGAAAGCATCAGCTTTCTCCGAGTGGGCAATCAGTGATGGTGTTTATTTTCCGGAGCCCATTTAGGCGTTTTAATCAGTCTGCTTTAAACCACGGAACAACCGTGAGTCAAAACCCCGGTGGAGAGCGATAGGTCTGTCTATTTATTGCTAGGGGAAGTCCCCACTGGGGAAGGAGGGGGGCGGTTTGCACAGCAGAAAAAGCTTTTGCAGCCGTGTGCAAAATCCTGAGTCCACTCGAGTCAGTGGCAGAACTGCTACTGTTGCCAGGATTTCACCTTAAAGGTGGAAATCATCCACTGAAGTCAATGAATGGAGAAGCGAACCAAGGCTGATATTTCAGCCTCCCTCGGGAAAACTCCTAATCTGGAAAATTTTCCAAGAAAACTTTTTCCCAATCAGGAAAACTGCCGCAAAGTATGGTGGTCACACTGAAACCCAAATCAGTTCTGGGTACTTTTGTAGACCAAAGACCTGCAGGCCGAAATCCTGAGTATTAAAGGCAATGTGAATTTTGCTATTGACTTAAAAGGGACTTAGAAATCCACAGCCGTGCCTTACCAAGGGGTGTTTATGGTGACCCAAGCAATCGTTGCATACACATTGGGCTGTGTCAAGGATGAAACAAGGGGTCTTCTCTGAGAGACGAATTAAGCTCCGAATCTGTTGTTGAAAATTATTTATTTACACAATAGCCAGGAGCCCATCTCCCCTCGGAGTTCCAGTTAGTGGTTGTGCATTATTAGAACAAACCAGTTCGATTTCAGCCACTGACAACTGATGGGTCAGCTCCAGAAACATTTAGTCTCATTTGATTTTTTTTTCTTTTACTACAAAGGTAACATTTTTCAGTCACAAAAAAACCAGCAGTACAAAAATAGTTTCTTTAAAAATCCAAATATTAATAGGCAGAAATGTACAGCATTATTAAAAACAGGAGCAGCGGGCCACAAACCCCTTGCTGGCCCTCAGGGGGGATACTCCGGAGTAAGTGGTTTGTGGCTGGCTGCCAGGGAGTAAAAACTTTTATTTGCTTTTTTTTTTCCTGTCATGATTAATAAGGCAACCTATTTACATGCAGACACTGCAACATTGTCTACATCACACAAGGCACCAAGGACACTTCAACACGATTGCATGCACCCAATCAGAGACTATATGTACATCCCACCTTAAATAAATTAACCTCTCTGACTCTCTCTTTATTTGCATCCTCTGCCCCGAAGGGAAGGCTGAGCACTGGTAAAACACAGTGCACATCAGCCAAAGACACACAGACACTAGATTGGGGGAGGGGGGGGGGCATTTCCCAGCTGCAAACTACTTCGAAGGGAGCAGTTAATGCCCTGCCCACCGGCTTGTCCCTTCGCGATTGCACTTTTCTTCTGGCTATTAGTTGCACTTAGTTCTATTACTAAGAGGATTCAGGCTCCCAACCCAACGTTTTGCTCAGCTTTGCCAGGGCCACAGCCGGCAGAGTCCCCGCTCCCTTCCCATCGCACAGCAGCCCCAACAGAGCAGTCGCTGAAGCGATAAAGTGCACAGCGGTCCCTACCCTCCATTTCCACCTCGGAAGAGACCTGCCAGCGGCAGCCAAGTCGCATCTGGCTCAGTTCCCACTGGTGCCAGAATCCAAGGAAGCCCCTTCCTTGCTTGCCCCGAGGGCGGGCGGGCGGGCCCCGGGCCCCAGGCAGGCAGGCCGCGCTGGTCTCTAGCTGCAGCAGGCCAGGTGGCGGGCGGGTAGTGGCTGGGACTGCTCAGGGCGTCCTGGTCCTGGAGGCGCAGGCCGGGAGGCCGGCGCTGCTGCTGCTACTGCTGCTGCCGCCGGCGGCGCACATGGCAGGGGGCGCACCCGCGGAGGAGGCGGCGGCGGCGGCTCCCTTGCGCTCCTTCTGGCGCAGGTGGATCTTGGTGTGGCGCTTGCGCTCGTCGCTGCGCGCGAACTTGCGGCCGCAGATGTCGCAGGCGAAGGGCTTCTCGCCGGTGTGGGTGCGGATGTGCGTGGTGAGGTGGTCGCTCCGGCTGAAGTTGCGCATGCAGATGCGGCACTGGAAGGGCTTGTGGCCCGTGTGGATGCGGATGTGCCGGGTCAGCTCGTCCGAGCGCGAGAAGCGCCGGTCGCAGCCCTCGGCCGGGCACGGGTAGGGCCGCTCGTGCACCGGTGTCTTGCTGGGCCGGTTCGGGTACTTGCGGGGCCGCAGGATGGGCCGCAGCGGCAGGTTGTGCGGGCTGTAGGCGCTGGGCGGGAGCCGCGCCCCCGAGTCCGCGCCGCCGACTCCAGCTGCCCCGCCGCAAGGGGGGCCCCCGAGGGTGAAGTTGCGGATGGTGGAGAGCGGCGTGAGGGGCGGCGGGACCCGGATGGAGTCGAGGGGGCACGGGAAGGGCTTGCGGTCGGGCACGGCGTGCAGCTCCCGCTGGCACTGCGGGGGCGGGAAGAAGCTGGCGTAGTCCGGGATCATGGAGAAGAGGCCGTTACTGTCCGCCGCCACCGCCTTGGGCGAGGAGTGGTAGGACGGGGGCGGGTGGTAGGGGTGGGAAGCGCCCGCGGAGGCGGGCAGGAAAGCCGAGGAGGGATCCTGCTGCTGGTAGAGCTCCCCACAGCCGGAGTAAGGGGGCGGCGGGGGCGAATACATGTGCTCCAGGTCCCCCCCGCCGCCAGGCTGGCTCTGAGCCATGGAGCAGCTCAGAATGGGGGAGGCCGTCGAGGAAGAAGTGGAAGAGGAAGGGGTGGCGACCCCCTGCAGGATCCCAGCGCTCACTATGTTAATGATCCCCTCCGGGTAGCAGCCGGCTCCTGGGTACTGAGGGTCGATGGAGAACTTGCCCATGTAGGTGAAAGTCTGGTTGCGGGAAGCGGAGCCTGCGGGCACGAAGCTGCTGGCATAGGGCAGATCCAGGGACCTCTTTTCGCTCATGTCAACATTGATCATGCCATCTGGGGGAGAAAGGCGATTGATCAGTGCAAAGGCAGCCGCTTTCCCCTCCACTCCCAGGTACATCATCCACACACAGGACTAAGCCGAATCACCTCACCACCTGCCCAAACCCTTTCTCAGAGTTCACTTCTCAGCACCCATCACTTTGTAAGAGGGGGAGGGGAGTCTCTGTCTACGTTTGAGTTTACAAGTGACACACATTGTACACTAGTTTCCACGCTCACCAGCCCCAACTTACAATGCCAAGCAATGAGGGCACGGAGGCCGGGGTAGGTGCCCAGCACACTGGCTATACTTCTGAAGCCACTTGCTCCGGAGTAATCCCAATGAAGCCTTCGGCTTCTCCGGTGTAGATAGTTTGAGGATTGGGACCTCTGTTTCAAGATCTTCGGTGCACTTATAAACAAGTCCCCAGTTACAGTTACGTCTTACCACTGACTTGCAAGTAAGTAGCTATTAATTTTCCTCCTCCCTTGCAATCAATACAATCCAAGCTACGAGCCCCATTAAGCACAGAAACCCCCAGCCCCACATATGTACACATCTTTTAAGGAGTAATGCTTACCTCCTGTCACACTGCTCATCTGGTCAAACGGTGCTCCTAAATCAGCAGCATTAGGGAAGATTGTAACCGAAGTTGGCAATGTGGTAGTGATGTCCTCCACCGGGTAAATGTTTTCAGACAGCTGGTGCGCAAAACCACCGAGAGTTACTGGAATTTTGTCTACGGTCTTGGCAGTCATCATTTGATCAACAGACAACCTTGAAAGAAACAACTTTCACTGCTTGTAGTGTAATGAGTGGATAAGGAGAGGGGTTGGGTTTCCTCCCTGCACTATTTTTTTTTTTTTTTAAACAACCCCCCCAAATCCCTCTAACATAAGTATTTAAAAGAGCTCTGAGTGTCTCTCCCTTTGGTGTCGCTCTGTAAAAGCCCAGGAGTTGCTGTAGTGTTATGATAACAGTCAGTGTGCCCTGGCAGAGCTGTTAATCAATTGCAGCTCTCAGTAAACGGAAACGTGTTGCAGTTAGTATTTATTGGGAGACCGTGAATGCCCGAAACGTCACTGCCCATATAAGGACTGAGGAACAGGGCTGGCGCGTCACATGGGAGATTAGCATGCGGATGCCCTCTGTTGTCAAACCCCCTCCTGCTGCTGCTGCTGCTGCTACTGCTGCTCATAAACAGATCTATGCATCTGCTTCCTCGGCTGAGGATTTTGTGCGTAAAGGGTCATAACTTTTTAATAGAAATAATCTTAAAACCTGGACCCCAGTGTAACTCGCCAAAACCGGGCGGCAGCGTCCCAGCAGCCCGGAGCCCCGGGAGAGGGATATTCCGGTTGCTCAGCCTCTTTCCTAAAAAGGAAAGGATCCGGTTTGAAAGGGCTCCGCCTACTTCTGCCTTTTTGGGACTCCGTTCCGGAAAATTAAACTTCGGAAAGGAAAACGATAAAAAAAAAAAATAATAACAGCGAGGCTAGGGAAAATGAAAAACAAAAAAACAAGCCGAGCGGCGGCGAGACAGTAGTGTCAACCCCCTACTCATTATCTTGGCAGCTTTCAACCGCAAACGCGGACGAATCAGAAAATAGCTACATTCACGGAATCGGGCGGCTTCGGCTGCTGTCTTTTTCTTCTTCTGAATTACTAGTGGTGGGAAGAGGCTGATAAGAGCGAACTGGGCTCGCTGTTTTGAGTTTTGAAACTGCCTAATCTATTTATATAGGAGCGAAAACGGATTTTTTATTTTTTGTTGTTGTTGATGTTATTGTAGCCGTAGAAGCAACGCGGGCAGTAAAAGGTTAACAACAAGGCCGAGTTGAGTGGGGGGTTTGCCTAATGAAGCTGCTTAGGCCGCGATCCACAAACCACTTACTCCGGAGTAGTTCCGTGGGCTTCAATGGGACTCCTCCGGAGTAAGTGGTGTGTGGATCGCGGCCCTTAGCGCCCTAGCTCTGCGCGCCCTATCTCCTTCGCTTCCTCTTCCAAACCTATACGCTTGTAACAAGATAACTTTCTTGCAACTCTATCATAGATTCATCTGGACAGGGAACTTCATTTTTAATTTTATTTCACCAACCTTCAAACTGATTTATTGTTGCCATTTATTTGAATTAAGGTTATTTTATTTTTCAAATTAAAGTGCATGGATGGGAATATTTTTGTCATGTGTGCAGTGGCAATAAACAACTATCATTTTATAAGGAAATATACACTGACCAGTTAATTTCATCTCTGAGTCAATGGGGTGTATTTTCCTTAGATGTAAATGAGCAAAAGTTAGACTCCCCTATAGTTCTCGTGAAACCCCCTCATTTCAATAAAGGGTGTAACCACCACACAAGGAGCTTGACACCAGTAAGGTAGAAATGACAAGGTTTAATCTAAAAGGAACCTGCTGATTCCAGACAGAGGCGGAGGGTGTGGTCTTGTAAACTTATTCCTAATTATTTCTCTGTATAATGGAAAGTGCTATTCTGCCTTGAATTTATCCTGAAAATAAAAATACCCTCATCCCAACAACGATATCTAAGCACATCATTTTAAAACACTGGACTTTCCTCTTCAGAAATGGCCTATAACATCAACTGAGCAAACTGAAGATCTTGCTTTTCGCTCGAGATAACGAGCGTGTTAAAAATTATTTTTGCACTCCAAGTGGTTACTCTGACCAATGAAATTATTTCCTTTTAGTGGAACTATTTTCAGTTCAAGCGCCGCCCTGTGGGAAAGGTGTCAATTGCAGGGTTGAAATCTATGCACTCCAGTTCATCTGCCCTATACGAGTCTAACCACCTTTGATACATGCATGATGCATCCCGATAGATCGACCCAATTTTCAGGAGAAATTTGAGATCAGAGCTTTTTTGAATGTTGAGTATTGATTTATTTATTTTTTCAAAGGAGGGAGGTTGTGGAAGGTTTTTTTTAAAATAGATTAGATTAGGAGATGTCTAGATGTTAGGGGTGGTTTAAGCATAATTGACCCTGCTATAACGCTAGACGACCATGGAAACTCTTGCAGCCCCACATTTCTATGGGTACTGTATCAGGGACATTTTTCGAAGGCACAAAATAGGAATTAGGTCCTCAGATCCCATGAGTTAGATACCTAAAAAGCCTTTCCAAATCTGAAGCCGACGTCGGCGTAAGCCCCCCTCTTTTAAGATTTATAAGAGCATTTGATAAATGAAGATGGCTCTATAAAAAGAGGCGTCTTACCAAGCGTGATCAGCTTCCTGCAGCGAGGCATCCTGTCAAGAGAGCGGTTGTCCACTTGTTGCAGACACAGTGGACGCCAAAGGCGAAAGAATGAGCATGCAGACAGATTCCCATTTAATCTTAAAATATGCAAACACTACCTCACAATGCCGGGCTCACATTACTGGTGCAAACCAGAACGGGTTGATTCCCATATCCTATACAACCACGTTCACAATCACCCACGCATTCCCCACCCCACCCACTTTTAAGGACTGGTGAGAATTTTAGTTTCCACTGGTTTGACACTTAAGGCAGTGGGTGTTGTGGCTATCCCAGCAACTCAGATGTGACGCCGTCAAGACTTATAATAACGGCCAAGTGTTCAACAACCACAGCAGGGCTAAACTGATACCATTTGGAGAGTGGAATTATTATGCATAAGAGGAAATGGTCTCTCCTCTTCCCATGCCTTCCGGGGGGGGGGGGAGGAGCTACTTCAGGGAGCAGGTTTTAGAAACAAACGAGGATTGGGGGGAGATGGGCGGGGACATTAGCTTGCAGAAGCGTGATCCAGGGGACTGAGATATACAGTGTAAGAATCACTCGCGGGGTGGTAACTTTTCCTCAGACATCGCTCTCCCATCCCTCAAATCATTTCTGCACGTGTTTCTGAGTAAACACCGCACGGACATGGCGTAAACGCTTTACACGCAGGAGCAGCTCTCCGGGGCCTTTTTAAGGCACTCGGTAAGAGTCTGTAAACCAGATGAACATCAATTGGCTTTTGGCTTCAGTCAGTTATGGAAATCCAGGGGCACAAGGTTGGTGCAGAGGTGTTAGGGTCCCGATCCATCAGCCACTTACTCCGGAGTAGGGTTGCCATACCTCCCCTTTAATCCAGAACGATTATGAAAAATACATGGTGTAGGGTTGCACTATGTGTTTTTCATATGCGTCCTGGATTAAAGGCGAGGTATGGCAACCCTACTCCGGAGTAGAACTTCAATGAGGCTACCCCGAAGTAAGTGGGTTTCAGATCACGGCCGAGGAGCGGAAGAAATGGGACGAGCAGGGACGATGAACTTTCCCATTAGCCTCCCTGCGAGTCCCGATTTACCGGTGAAGGGGAGAGGGGACGACCCCTAATGGCTGCAGTCTGGACCTGAGTTTGACAAGGAAGTAGGGTCTGCGCTCCTGCGCAAGGGAACAGGGCCCGCCCGCGATTGTCATTAGAGAGCGGCCCAGCAGCTGCCCAAAGATTTCCCGCGAGGCGTCGGAGATTTGTTGCGCTGCGCCCGGGATACTCACGTATGCGCAGAGAGACTGAAAACCGCGGGCTGCCTGACAGTCCAGGATGAGTGAGTAGAGATAGTTAGTGGTCCCCCCACCCCCCCTCAACAACCAAGCACCTGCTCAGTCTTCTCAGCCCGGGACGCGTGAGGGGGGAATGAACTCTCATCCTTAGGACTCGAGCAGGCTCATAGCAAAAGGTGCTGCCCCTCCCTAATTTATTGACCCATCATGTAGAAATCTTTGAATGATTAAATAGCTGTTCTACTGGTGCTGGATTTGCACTTGGTAAAGAAAGGTACAACTCCTTAGTCATGAAGTCACTAGGTGGCCTTGAGCAAATCTTTGCTTTTCAGTCTCAGTTCCCCACATCTGTTTAGTGGGGATGTGTGTATCCCTGTCATCTGTCCGCTAGGTTTGCCACCTATGCAAATGTTTAAGGAACACTTATGAAAAATACATGTTGCAGGGCCTGCACTGGTGCCTTAGGTGCTGATGCGGGCCCTGCAACATGTATTTTTCATAAGTGTTCCTTAAACATTTGCATAGGTGGCAACCCTATCTCTCCCTGTGTTCTCCGCCTCCATCCTAGATTGTAAGCTCCTTGGGACAAAGACCTGTCTCTAAATACAACTGTTCACTGCCAGGCACATTGCTCTTGCTTTATAGATAGTAAATAATACTACTTTTTTTTTCTTTTGTAAGAAAAACCTTTTTTTAAAAAAAAAAAGGTTTGACTGAGAATGTATTTTTAATCAAGTACACAAACTTGTGAAGGCAAGCACAACTGTCCCCCTTGACATGCAGTCTGCCCCTCCCCCACCCAGCATCCCAGCTATGGGCCTGGACTCCAGGGCTTGCCAGAGGCTGGAGCTGTGTGGAAAGGCTGGAGAAAAGCTCTTTCCTGACGATTCAGGTGTATCTAAAGTGCAGTAATCAGGCTGTCTCTTTAATTTAGAAAGTGACAAAAGGAAGATTCAGAACAGCAGGAGTATGGTATCCATCCAGAAAGTTGGAGCCATGGTGGCAGTATGAAGATGTGCTGGATTTGTTATGCTTGATCTACCTAGATATGCCTATACAAGCAATCTTTTTAAATGTGAGCCAGAAAGAAATTAACACCATGTTATATGTGTAGCTCAGACAGCCCTACTCTTAGGGTCACCAAAAAATACATGTTTCAGGGCTGTGCAGCTTGTATTTTTCATACGCATTCTCTTTTAAAGGAGAGATATGGTAACCCTACCTACTCGTTCTCTTTGCCATGCAGGGCCAGTCCTATGTGTTTTGACCAGGGTTCCTCGTTTTCTCTTTGAGACAGAAAACTAGCCCCCACCACCCGAGATTTTGCCTTTTTCCAGAGAATTTCACAGAAAACAGCAAACGCATACAGGTTTGGGAGGAGGAAACAGCAAGTGTGGGGCAGTGAGGAAGCAGAGTGGAGCTGAGGGGAAGCAACCGGAAGGCATATGCTGTGGAGAGGCAGGGGTTCTCCATTTGGAGGGGTGCCACAGACCTCCTG
>QEPC01015466.1:2301635-2315382 GCA_003113815.1 Sphenodon punctatus | reverse complement strand
TATATATATATATATATATATACACATACACACACACACACACACACACACACATACGCTTTGACAATGAACACGTTCATTTGAAACATTGATCTCAGTGTAAACGTAGGGCTCTCCACCACTGACTCTAAGGACCTCACAAGGCATACACAGGCCCAGACGTAGGATTTTAGCACCCTTAGACAACTCAGGCTACTACCCCCCCATGCTCTGGTGCACATGTGGGCTGCCATCTGAGGCAAGGAGGGAGACAATGACAGCATCCAGCACAGAAGCAGAGTCTCTTCCCTCTGCCCTTGACACAATTGCAGAGCACATTTGCTGCAGGCTCAGGGGCAGAAGAGGGCTTCTCCAGGTGGGGATGGACAATGGGAGACCCCCACATCCAGGCAGCACAGGGGAAGATACTGTGGTTGCAGTAGCAGGGGAGAGGGGCACCATGACGGGGCAGACACAGGCTGAGAATAGAAGCCCCCAACCGTCAAAAATCTGCTGCCTCTCACACAGCTGCTGCGCTGGGCAAGTGCCTAAGTTGCCTGCTCCCAAGTCTGACCCGGGGCATGCGCACTCTTTCCAGGGGGTACTCCTGATCCCCCCAGAAAAATATTAATGCATTTAATTAATTAAGCACTCAGCAGTGTGCTCATAGCACTGGCCGATTTTGATGTTGACAGCAGAGGAATTTTGTTCCTATGAGCAAATGAGGGAATAGTTATTATTTACCAGCATTTTAAAAGTCTTTTGGGTCATCCTAACTGCACAGTGTTCACACAAGCTTCGGTCTACAGGGAGGTACCTCCAATGTACTTAGGAGTGCTTTGTAGTAATTCCAGTATTTCTTTAGAAAATGGCAATCACCTGCTCTGCCTGTTCCTAAACCAGTTAAGTTAATGCCAGCATAAGAGTGGTACAGGAACTCAGGAAAACTACTCATAAAACGGTTTTCACACCGAGACCTAATAGCTTCTGTTAACTAAACTCAAGTTAATTAACCCAGTACACAGTAAATGGGATGAGGCTCTCGCAATCCTTTAACCCTTGAATTGCCTAGCTGGGTATGGACACCCCACCACACATCTAAACAAACTATGCACAAGGGCCATGATCCACAAGCCACTTGCACTGGAGTAATGTCCATCAGAGCAAATGGGCTTCAAGGGGACTATTCTCTAGTAAGTAGCTTATGGGTCACAGCCAAAAAGTATTAAATGATAAGAATGTAAATCACATTTCACCCTTAATTACAGACCCTTAAGCTATGCTATTTTTCATTTGAACCAGCTTTGGCTGCATGCTGCTTTAGTATGAATGCCTCTAAATTTGAAATAAATAAATACCTTTATTGAAAGGGCTTACTGCAGAAGAGCCTTAGTGGCATCCTGTAGGGTTATTTAAATGTCAATAACCTTTTTCCTAATTCAGGCTGTAGAAATTAAGCAGTCCCTTGTGCAATCAAGAAGTTGCCAGTTTACATTTGTCTGATTGCAAACAACAAATAGGCATAATGAGGAAAACTTTCAGTAAAATGAAGGCAATAAAAATTAAACTAAACTAATTTTTAGACATATCATTATTGTATGTATAAGATTACATTGCATACAAATTTACTGTATTATTTCTTCCATAAGCTTTACATTTGAAATTGTGACACTTTTGCTTAGCCTATGGAAAGAGACAACATTATGCCATGCAGATAGTTTATTCTTCATTGAGCCACCAAGATGAGAAAAGTTTGCCTGTGTAACAGAGGAATGGGTCAGACCTTGAAGAGAACCCAGGGGAAGTGCGCAGGAGGAGACAGGACAGGTTTAGTAACAATAGGCGTGGTTCAGAGCAGGGAAAGGGGGACCTCTCAGCAGCTCTCCAATTGCTATCAAGCCCAAGAGAAGAGTGAAGCTCATCACAGAGGTCATGCAGGAAAGGAAAGCTAACTACAGGGTACAGCACCTCAAGATCAGAGTAACAGTGGAAGCAGGTACACAGGAACAGAGCACTAATGAGAGCAGAGGAGGAGCAAGGACTGGAGGGAACAAGCTGGCAGAGCTGGAACCAGAAAAAGGGAAGCCAGGCAGAGAGTAAGCCAGAGTCTAGGCACAAGAAGACAGGCCACAAGAGAGATGTTCTGCCCAGCACCCCTGGCCCTACCAGCATGATTTTATACTGTTGGCAGCCAACCAGGAAGCTGGGAGGTGGCGCAACAGAGGAGATGAACAGTAGAAGAGGCGGGGTCAAGGCCAAGCAGGGAGAGACAAGGGGAAGAGAAGCTGGGTTGGAGGCAAGCCCTGGTGGCAGTGCTGTTGGTTGGCAAGCATGTTTGAGGCTGGGGCCTGACAGGCTGACTGGTAGATGTATTTTTTTCTTCTATTACACAGAATCAGAATTGTTCACCTGTGTGTCATAGGCTCTAAACAGTTACCAGTTAAAAGGGATTCTTCTTTAGCTCAATGGGAAGAGAACTAGCCCTCACTTTCCCCTAAAACAACAGCCTAAGCTCCAGCACAAAGACAGCCATCATTTTCAACTAGCCACATATTTACAACACAGGTCTGACCTCCTGAGTTACATCCCTCCCTGCCTTGATGTTTCTGTTCTTATCTATCTCTTGTGTCTATATGTCATTTTGCTACTCCCCTGTATTAAGAATGGATTTATTCAGCTAGCTAGCAGTTCTAAAAGAGACACCATCCTGATACCTCCCTTCTCATAAAGGAAGTGTGCTGGCTTCCGGATGGTGCTCCTGCAGTCACAATACATTAATATCTAAGTATGTAGGTGGGTAAAAATACCAGTGGGAAGTCTTCATTTAAGGCCAGCTGGGATTTCCAGGTGCTCTTCAGCCTACAAGAAACAAGCAAAGGTTTGGGGGCCAGGTAGACCTTATTATCCAGAACTGAGGAATGGAAGCACTTACTACATCTCGTCCCATGAAAGATTCTTAACAGATCAGCACAGAAAGCAAACAATTCATGTATTGTTTTTAAGTGTTCAAAAGAAAAGCATGATATGGGCATATTTCTGGTGTTTCATTGAAGCTGCCAATATCTTTAGGATATCTGGGTGGGAGTTCATTGCTAAAGTTCATTGTTAGACTTCATTGTACTTGCTCCAACCATCAAATATATACTCAAAACTGATGTCTGTGTGATTTTTCTCTCTCTGTGATTTAAACAAGTTATTCATTGATTGGTCTTTAAAGCCGATATCAAAATGTTCCCTTTTGCTGTAGATAAGACAGACAAGCTGTGATCAGATCTGACTTTTTCAGGTATCTGATCAGAATTGATTCTTTGGCTCTTAGTGGTATCTTGGGAGGCCCAGTTCCTGGCAAAAGTCCATTCTGCTTTGTGACGGTAGAGGCTTTGGATGCCCAGATTCTTTATCAGGAGACAAGGGTTGAAAACAGACATGACGCTAACCACCCTTGGTGGTTATTTATGCATGTTGCAGGGCTGTATTGGTGCCCTATGCAGTCCTGAAACATGCATAGGGCACCAATACAGCATCATGTCTGTTTTCACCCAAGGTCTCATCCACGAGTGGACATTTTAAGTTCAATTTAAACTTACCATTCTTAAATTTTAAGACAGAGCCAGGGGAAGGGCAGAGTATAAATTTAAATAAATATATACATTTCCTGCTGTTTGAAACTAGCAAGAAATTTTCATTATAACAAGGATATCTATAAAATTTGAAATAAACAACATTACTGCTTTCAACACAAACATTTTGGGCCAGTTCATATAACCTGTTCTGACTCCCATTGCCTTTCATTTTAACATTTACAAGTACACAAACGAAAAGGAGAGAAGTGGTTAGATTCCTGCCTGGTCAGAATATAACATTGTTTTACACTTTTCAGATTTCTTCTGCGAAGCAAGCCAGTAACTAATCCTCTCCTTTTCTCCCTTCAGTAATCCTGGTCCATCTTGAGTGCTACACGGAGAATAAAATAAAAACATACAAAGAACTGCAAAGTAAACCAACCCTCAGCCTTGCCAAGCTTCAAGCTTAACATCCAATTAAACTGCCTACATTTATAAAAGACAGCATGCAGTCAGCTGGATCTAAGATGTATTTTTGCTACAATAGGTCCAAATAATTACTTTTGGCAAAAACATGAAACAAACCAGATGCATTTTGGCAAACACACTAATTGAAGCAAACACACCAATGGCACAGTTGCCCACTCACCGAAGTCAGTGGCAAATCTCCAACTGACTTTAATGGTGGAGGAGTATCCCGCAAGTCTTCACACCATGGTTTGCCTTTTACAGGAAATTCAGGGTGTGGAAACCCCTCCTATTTGCCACGACAAATAGATTTCCCTTCCATAATTGGGATTATAAGGAATTAGAGGAAGTCCTCCTATCACTGAATTCTGCTGTGCAGAGAGATTTCCTTTTTTTTTTTTTTTGCATTTAGTTTGCTTACACACCTTCGTTCTCTTATTTTCCTTTTTATTTATATTTTCTTCATTTTCTGAGCATCTGTACCTCTCAACTTGAACTGAATGTCTCCTTTCCCTCTCCCCATTCACTCATTTCCCTCTCTTTACTCCCTGCCTTACATATCATCACTTAATTCTCCTCCTCTTCCTTCTCCTCTTTCTCTGTAGGCCCCTTTCCTTTCCCCCTTCTGGTTGCTCTTCTTGCCAGCTAACTATATTTGGAATAGTGTAGGAACAAGCTGTTCCTGTCTTTGAAAATACTAAAACAGTTGCTCTCCTACTATTTTCCACAGCCAGTTACACACTGAGAAGAAGCTATGCTTGTAATGCAAGATGGGAATATTCCTGGAAGAGCCCATTTTAAGATGTCACAATTTCTCTCCTGCTCTACATATAGTTAAAATCTTAGGTTAAAATAATTAGCTTTTTTAATTCTCTTTTGTGGGAAAGCCTTTGCTCCAACTTCTGATTCTGGAGTCCGGTTTTAGTATAGTCAGGAGCTACTGCTATGGGGCATGGGTGACCAGACATCATATGGGATCAGTGTATTATAAAAACTTGGACTTCAAAATCAACTGTAGCAGGATGTGTATTAATTCAGTTATTATTTCCTTTTAACTAAACCAGCACCATATTTCAGAGACTTATAAAATTTGGGGTAAAAGTTTAGCTTTAAAACATTCAATGGAGTGTGGTTATATCATCTAGGGTTGTATTGAATAGGAGGGCATTCATTTGTCATGTTCTAGGATAATACTGTAGCAACCCAGTTATCTGAGCTAGTGCAGAAGTGTTGGAGAAGAATCATTTCTTGCCTAATAACTTGATTTTTCCATGTGTTTTTATACTCTAAGTCTGGGTATTTTCACATGAACATGGGGGTGCACAACCCCAGAGCAAGTCCAGAGGCGCACCCCCACATCTGCCCTCTTGCAGCCGTGCCTGAGTCAATTTTAAATGGACCTGGCAGTGCTAGGGCCCATGGTCTGCCTACAAGGCACCCCTCCCCCACCATATTATTTTCTGCAGGTTGCCCACAATGCTATAGTGTTGCTGAGGCAACCCTCAGCTAAGATCAGGGATTTAGAGGTCATCCACCAAGCAGATGGCAGCAGCCTCTGGCCGGAGCCCTAGGGTTGGACTGCACACTCTGCTGCGGGTGCTCTAGAATGTTTCAGAGCACTACTGGTGGGGCAGCCCTGGAGCAGGGACAGTCTCCTCCCCCCCTCCCCCGCTCTGCCTGCACATCTGGCGGGCTGCCTTTAAACGGACAGCACACCTGGGGGTGAGGCGGGGCAGCTCTGCATGTGAAGACACCCTTTGTCATGCCATTACACACTGTTGGGTCTTGAAGCCCCTAACAAGTATCTAACTAGGTGTAATTGTTGTAGGAAGTTATACCTGTCTGACAAGAGAGCGGTTATGAAGCTTTACCTGCAGATATTTAAAACTAGAATGAACAAGATATTAGTAATGTACTAAAAGAGAGAGATGGACTAGATGACTTATGCTGCAATCCTCAAACCACTTACATGGGAGTAGTCTCATTGACTTCAGTGGGACTATTATTATTATTATTTTATTTTATTAATTATAAACATTTATATAGCACCAGCGATGTACCTGGCACTTTACAAAAAATAAGATAGACACGATCCCTGCCCGGGAGCTTACAATCTAAAGTCAGGGGGAGGGGAGAGACAAGGGATGCGAGATTCGTGAGGATGCAAGAACTCAGGTACACGTTCTTGGCTTGGTTACAGTAAATTAGGTATTAAGGAACACGAGTTCACTGCACCAAAAAAACCTTAAATTCTGCAACCAGTGATGCCAAATTCTGCAAATTCACTGCAAGCATTAACGTTTGCATAATTAACTTGATTTGCATAATTATGCAGCAATTTATACATGCAAATTTGCTTACCAGCATGCTTTTTTAACAGGTCTGACATAGAATCACAACTTTGTTAATCAAACACCACTCTAATCCTCTGCAATTTCAGCACCCCAGAACTCCCACTTCACGTTAAAGCCCCAGACCTCCCTCATCAAAATATAGGGCCATAAGACTCCCACACCCACAATTCATCTCCCAGGGGCCTATTCACCCTTGGGGGTTGTGGTCACACCTCCCGACAGATGGCAGCTGCAACAGCAGTTTTAGTTTGAGGTCAGGCGACAAGTTTATGCCTGAGCCAGGATTTCAAGATCCTGCAGACATCTCCCACTGTGGTTTCACTGCAATTTCAGCCTGTCACTGCGAGGATTGACTGATTCTGCAAAAATCGCTGCAAACTGCAGCAATGCAGTCAACTCGGGTCCCTGATTATTATAAGCATTTATATATTCCAGAGTAAGTGGCTTGAGGACTGTAGCTTGGTTTAGTGGGACTTTTTCTTTATTTTTATGATTGTCTTATTGCATGGTAAACCATTTGTGCTTTGAATTTTTCCCACATGCTCACTGGAGAGCGAAATCTGCTTCCTTTATAATACATTTTGTAGAAATGCTATTTTTATCTGAATGATCAAATGCTCAGTTGCAGTGGGATATTTTTGAGGACAGTATACAGAGAATGATGTGTGGAACAGATTCTACAGTTCCTGTGTCAAAGACCACACAAAGAACTGAAATTATTGTTCTGGGGGGGGATTCCAGTACTGCGAGATGCAAGTACCAGACAATAGGATAACAGCAAAGAAAAATCTTCATTGCGTCGATTCTATATAATGATGACTGCATTCAGTTTGATTATGTAGCCAACACAATGGACCAAGTTTTCAGAGATTTCCCACATTGTATTTACAATATCTACATATAGGTTTGTTTGGAAAAGAAACCACATTTGTGCACAGAGATCAGGCATTTGCATGAGTGTCATTCCACAGGCATGCAAAACTCTGTTTGCTTGCATAAAATATGGGGTTGCTCCAAGAACAAGTCATATTATTAAGCCCCAGTAGGACTTGATAGTTAAAGGTGGGCTACACTCCCATTGTAAACACCGAAACTTTGAAATGCTTTTATGAATAAATGGGTTGAACTTCCACACTCAAAATTGCACTGTGTGTTCTTTTAGGAGGTAGGGCAGGGCAGTACACACCAAATGTGAAGCTGATCAAGTAAAGCAATCTAAAGTTGTAACAATTTTTAAGTTA
This sequence comes from Sphenodon punctatus, assembly GCA_003113815.1. Classification (NCBI taxonomy): domain Eukaryota; kingdom Metazoa; phylum Chordata; class Lepidosauria; order Sphenodontia; family Sphenodontidae; genus Sphenodon; species Sphenodon punctatus. The sequence continues at coordinate 2,307,777 of QEPC01015466.1, read as the reverse complement.
ATTGATTCATGTCTTTTTCAGGGAGTTCAATCATTTTATGTGGTGCGATATCTTCCTCATTTCTGCGAAGTTTGACTCACAAATTCACATGCATATAGCCTGAGCAGTCCATCACTTGCCTTGGATGGAGTGACAGTGTTTTCTGAAATATAACGAGTAAACACTGAAAAATTAGTTTGTACATATATGCAGTTGAGGCTAGTGAGTTGCGCAAAGAAGATGGGGCGAAGACAGAGTTGCACAAGGAAGAAAAGTTGCGCAAAGAAGGGGGTTGTTTAGGTTGAGTGAGTGCAGCTGCCTCTTGGAGATTTGCCTGTAAAGTGCTTCAGGGGCACACAGGTGGGGGGGAGGGAGACGGGGGACTGTGGGCTACCTCAGCCCCAGGACACCCTGGCTGAAGCCGCCTCCACTGAAGTTGGCTTGAGCAGAATGAAGCCGGGGTGTCCTGGGGCTCAAGTCGCAAGGAGCCTAGAAGCAGTGTGGAACCCAGAGCAGCTTGAGGCGGGGTGAGCCGGGGGTCCTGGGAGAGGCAGAATAGGGGTAAGGGTGGGTCACTACAGGTGCAGGGGGATGTGTGGGGGAACTGGGAGCTAGAGCAGGGTGTGGGGACAGTGCAGGAGGCCTGTAGATGGGCAGGGGGCTGGGAGCTGGAGCGGGGCATGGGGGCAGTGTGGGTACAGGGGGAAGGGTGCAGGGGATCTGGAAAATAGATCACTGCCCAGTGGCAGTGTGGGTACAGGGGGAAGGGCAGGGGGGAGGTTGGGATATGGCGGTGGTCTGGGGTCAGTGTGAGTGCAGGGAGAAGGGCACGGAAGTATTGGAGCTGGAGCTGGGTTTGGGGGTAGTTCAGGGCCTGGGACATATGTGCAGGGGGCTGGGAGATGGAGTGGGGCGGGACAGGGGCAGTGCAGGGGAGCTGGAGCTGGGTGTGGGGGCAGTGCAGGTGCAGGGGAAGGTTACAGGAGGGCTGGGAACTGGATCGGTGTGTGGGGGCAGTGCGGGTGCAGGGGGAAGGGCATAGGGAGATGGGAACTGGAACGGAGTGCAGGGGGCCTGGGGATGTGCAGGGGATTTGGGAACTGGAGCAGGGTGTGGGGGGCAGTGCAGGTGCAGCCAACAGCCTGCACAGGATGTGGCTCAGGAAGCTCACTGTTCTCTTATCTCCTCCTCCTCCTCTTTGCAATTGATTTTTCTCCTTCTCCTGGACTTAGTTTCCTGAATACATCCCAGAGTGGGTAGTAGAGAAGATAAGGCTATAGGGCTTTGCCTGTTTGAAGTAGGCTGGGGAGGAAAGTTTGGAAGTGGTGGCAGCACCATCTTGGCCCTTCTGAGCATGCCCAGTTTCCCCCTCCCCCCACTTTTTTTAAACTTACCCGGCCCTGGAGGAAGCCACATGTCACCGGACCCCTCTAGAGGGTGAGTACTCTACCCCTGAGCCCCCACTAAGCCCCTGATCCCACCCCCACCCCGGCCCCTGCTGACCTATTCTCTCCCTGGCCAGTGGGGGCCAGGAAAGGGGGCAGGAGCCTAGCGCCTGCACTCGACAGAGTTTTTCCAAGGAACGAAGTTTCAGGGCCCCATCCTCGGAACTTTGGACTTCGGAAAATCGAGGTGACTACATTGGTCCTTGGTGTTTTCCAAGGAAAACCAAGGTCTGAGTTGCAGCACTACCTTAAACTCTGTCTTTCTATCTAGGACAGGTTCATTCTAATTGTATTATTATACATTTATGTAATTAATACTTACATTTTTGGAGCAGTTGTCTAATCTCAAGTTCTAATATGTACTTGAAAAGACAGAGTCTAAGATAGTGTCATAAATGCTGATGCTGAGGGTGGTGAGTTGATGATTTTGAATTATCAATAAAAATTCTGGCTCAGAAGAGGCACTGGAATAAATTGGAGAACGAAGCATAATTAATCTCCATGCTTTTGGGGGTTTAAGTTTTGTTTTAGTGGATGTTCTTAACTAGGTTTTTTTTTTAAAAAAGGTAAGTTTTGTTTACAAATGAACCTACCTTTAACGTTGTTTTTTTTTAAATGTAAGGGGTTCTTTGGCATTAAGAAATAGTAGCAAATAAATCAATATATATATAAAAAAGCAGAGACTGCCAAACCTCTCTTCGTGCTGCTTACTTTCAGTTGCTGTTGGTGACAACTTTGAACTCTTTGAATGAAAAACTTGTTCCCATGACGTAAGTGTTTAAAAATGTGATGCAGGCCTGGTTTATCCCGCTCTGGCCCACCTGGGCCAGTGCCGAACCCGCGCATCTGTCCCAGGTCTGCCACATCTGGCCCCGGTTCAGACCCTGGCACGGTTGGCAGCTGGGCCAGAAATGTGGGCCTGGAATGAACCAGGTCCACTATCCAGCCCTACAAGCAGTTCAGAGCTGGGAGAAACTGGTGGTCGCATCTGTTTTTGTGCCCACCTGGCCTGGCATGGGGAGTTGCCATGGCAGCCAGCCATAGATGCCTATTATTGGCAGAAATGTGGCACCAGCCTCAGTGCAGGGGCGGAGCCAGCCGCCGCTCCCTTCCTCCCCTCCCCCCGCCAGGTCAGGCCGGGGGAACGTTTGATCCTGTCCCTCAACCTGACTCAGCTAGGTGTGGTGGGGGCGGGCAACCCACCCCTGGACGTGCAGCCGCAGTGGTGGATGAAGATTTGTTTTTTCCCATAATAGTTTATTTAATGTGGTTCCGGTGGATGCGTACATCTCATCAATAAAGGACCAGATATAGCTCTTATGCCACCATAAAACTAAGCTCTAAGACTCATCTTTTCAAATGCGTCCATGCAATGCCCAAAGAATATGTGCAATTCTAGGATTGCTTATGCACCTGTTATAGCTGTTCATATGCAAGACCCTGGGATGTACAACTTCATACTGGGGCATTTAAGCACAAAACTATTGTAGACTTTTGAAATTTGGTTTAGAGTGTCAAAAAGATTATTTTGTGATGGAGCAAATTAAAATAAAATTAGAATTAAATACATGAATGTAACATTTATTCATAACTTATGCTTTAGTCTTCATAATGAATCAGCTTTCACAAGTCCATTGTGTTGACTACATAATGGAGGAGCCTGCTGCCACTCTGCTTCTTCCTCCCCTTCCCCAGGTAATAACTCCCAGGGCGGGACCCTGTGGACAGCTGCAAGCTGTGTTTGGTGCTGTGGGGACTGGGGCTGTATTGACTGGAGGAGCCTGCTGTCACTCTGCTTTTCCCTCCCCTTTTCCAGGTAATACCTCCCAGGGCAGGGCCCTGTGGGCACCAGCCCGAAGGGCGACACCTAAAGGGTGTCGGCCGTTGGCTGGGGCCGTTGGCTGGGCTGGGGTGCCCGGGGACCCTTCTGCCAGACAGACACTGCATCAGACACCACATCTGTCATCATGCGGCCCATCATTGTTGCTGCTGTTGCCCCATCGATACTGCTGCTGTTTTAATGTGGTTTTAAGGGGTTGGGGGGGGGATGAGGTGGGTGTGGCTTGAGGGTGTGGGGTATGGGGAGTGGGTTAGGGTGGATAGGGCTAACCCCCCTGGTGAGAGGAGGGGAGGTACACCCTGGGGAGGGTTGGGAGGGACTCCCTGTGAGAGGGCGAGCCCCGGGGAGGGGATTCCTTGTGAGAGGAGGAATCCCGGGGGTGGGAAGGAGGGGGGAATGGGATGGGGAGGGGAAGGGGTTGTGCTCCCCGGTGAGACGAGGGGACACTGTCCATATGATGGGGAAGGGGGACTCCCTGTGAGAAAGGATCATGGGGGGGGACTCTGGAGGCAGGGCAAACAGCTGGAGGTCAGGCTGGCGTGGACAGGAGGGGAGAAATGGCCATAGGGGTGGTTATGGGGCGCAGACGATATGGTCCAGGGGGATGGGTGACTCAGACCCTCAGGGGACCAAAGTGTCTGATAGAGGTTTAGAGAGTTGCCCCCTCACCAAGGGTGAGGGAGGGTCAGGGACCAGGGTCTGCCCCTAAAGGGCTGATGTTGTTGAATGGTCCATCGTGAATAAGGCCCCGGTTATCTGGGACTTGGTCTTGGATGGGGCGGCGGACCTTGCGTGCATTACGGAGACCTGGCTGGACAAGACGGCAGGGCCATCTTTAGCAGACCTCGTTACGGCCGGGTATGCTGTGCAACATCAGCCCCACACGGGGGGGTGGGGGGAGAGGTGTAGCTATTATTTTTAGGGAGGACTAGCCAGTTAGGGGATATCTAGTCCAGGAGATTTCAGGGGTTAAGGCCCTCCATGTGGTGTTTGATTTGGCTGGGGGCAAGCTTGGGATGTTGCTGGTATACCGGGCCCCTTCCTGCCCAGCGGCATCCATTGCCGCTCTAGTAGAGCTGGCCTCAGAGGTGGCACTGAGCTCCTCCAGGACTTTGGTCCTGGGGGACTTCAACGCCCATGCTGACGCCGGCCTTGTAGGAGTGGAACGTGAGTTTATGGCCGCCATGGCAACCATGGACTTGTCCCTGGTGGTCAACTGCCTGACCCATGTGGGGGGGCATACCCTCAACCTGGTCTTCTGCTCTGGCCTTGAGGTGGGTGATCCGTTAGTGGAGGATGTGAGGGTCACGCCCTTGTCATGGACGGACCATTATCTCCTACAGGCCAGCCTCTCAGTGCACCCCCTCCAGAAGGGGGATGGACCAGTTAGGATGGTCCACCCTTGGAGGCTGATGGAACCTCAGAGGTTCCAGCAGGCTCTGAGGGAGATAACCCTGGACCCGGACGGTCACTTGGTCGATGATCTGGTACAGCATTGGAACATCTTGCTGGGGGAAGCCATTAACAGGGTGACTCCAAGATGTCTACTGCCTCTGTCTCATCACCACAGGGCCCCTTGGTTTCCTGAGGGGCTGTGGTGTATGAAACAGGTAGGCAGCAGACTAGAGCGATGCTGGCGTCAGACTCGCTCTGAATCTGATCGACTTCTCCATAGGACCCACTTGCAGTCCTATGTTGAGGCTGTGAGGATGGCAAAGAAGGAGTTCTTTGCTGCCCTCATAGTGTCTGTGAAGTCACCTCCAGCGAAGCTGTTCCAGGTGGTGCGGGGGCTGATCAGTCTGGCCTCCCTCCACCTGGACGGGGACTTGTCCCAGGCCCGCTGTGAGGAGTTTTTCACCTACTTCACAGACAAGATCGCTCAGATCCAGAGTAACTTTGACACCGGATTGGAAGCAGTAAGCAAGGGGCACGAGGTTATGGAGGCCCCGTCTGGTCGATCTTTCTGGGCTGAGTTTCAGGAAGTGACGCCAGCCAATACGGTGAATGTCCTGGGGTCTGTTAGAGCCACAAGTTGTGAATTAGATCCGTGCCCGTCCTGGTTGGTGAAAGCCTCCAGGGAGACTTTGGGGATGGTGCTGGCGAGGGTAGTGAATGCGTCCCTTCGGCCAGGGAGGTTGTCACCCAGTCTCAAGAAGGCTGTGGTGTGCCCCCTGCTGAAGAAGTCATCTTTGTATGTGGACGCATTCGCCAGCTACCAACCCGTCTCTAATCTTCCCTTTTTAGGGAAGGTTATTGAACGGGCAGTGGCACTGCAGCTCCAGGCGCATTTGGACAGCATCGGTTTCCTTGACCCTTTTCAATCTGGTTTCCATCCTGGCTATGGTACTGAGACGGCATTGGTGGCCTTGGTGGATGATCTCCGCCGGGAGATGGACTCAGGATGTTCGACCTTTTTGATCTTGCTAGATCTCTTGGCCGCTTTTGATACCGTGGACCATGGGCTGCTATTGAGATGGCTGCGAGACTTGGGGGGTCTGGATGGGACTGTCCTTGGATGGTTCTGCTCATTCCTTTTGTGTAGAAGCCAGCAGGTGGTGCTGAGGGCTGAAACATCTAGCCCCCGGGCCTTGACCTGTGGCATTCCGCAGGGTTCCATTCTGTCTCGATTGTTGTTCAATGTGTATATGCAGCCCCTGGGGGAGATCGTGAGAGGGTTCAGGGTGCAATGTCACCAATATGCTGATGATACTCAGCTGTAGTAGTAGTATTTATTATAGTTGTAAGGCACTGGTTCTCGCCATGGCCTAAGAAAAAACAATACAAAGTACAAATACAAATATAAAAAGTACACAGGTACCAAAACTAGTATTCAACTAAAAAGTAAGTAGGAAACATTATTGTAAAATCATCTTTTTTA
>QEPC01015466.1:2263476-2289245 GCA_003113815.1 Sphenodon punctatus | reverse complement strand
CCTGGCCTCCCTCATCCATGCCTTTGTCACCTCGAGGCTGGACTACTGCAATGCGCTCTACGTGGGGCTGCCCTTGTTCCTGGTTCGGAGGCTGCAGCTAGTGCAGAATGCGGCAGCCCAGCTCCTTTCGGGGACGGGCCGTTGGGAGCACATAACACCAGTGCTCCGGGCTCTGCACTGGTTGCCAGTAGCGTGCCGAGCCCGGTTCAAGGTTTTAGTATTGATCTATAAGACCCTTCACGGTCTGGGCCCCTCATATCTCAGGGACCACCTCGCCCTCCGCGCCCCAGAGCGGCTCCTTCGGTCGGCCGGGGGTGCCTTCTTGGAGGTCCCCCGTGTTAAGCGGGGAGCCACAATGGAAAGGACATTCTCTGTGGCCGGGCCACGTCTTTGGAACTCCCTCCCGGAGGAAGCTCGCCTGGCCCCATGCCTTTTAACATTCAGGCGAAATTGTAAAACCTGGCTGTTCGCCCAGGCCTTTGGGGAGGGAGGGAAGGGGTAGGGGTTTTATTTTCCCCTTCATCCTTATTTATTGTTTTACTTTGGTTGTTCCCTAGTCCTGTTTTAATGGTTGGTATTTTTAAAATGTTTTAGTGTATTTTATAGATTGTTTTTATATTTGTATTTTATTTTTATTGTAAGCCGCCCCGAGCTGTTTTAGGAGGGGCGGGGTAAAAATCCAGTAAATAAATAAATAAATAAATAAATAAAATAAAATTCAATGGCATTCCAAATACTGCAGTGATGTCAGTGGCTATGGGCTCCCAGCCAGCATCCCACACATTTCTGCTACATCCAAGATGCCTTAATTCTTACTTGTTGCCTTTCAAGTGGATAGTGAATAAATCCATCATGGAGGACTTTGTTGTAAACTTTATTTCTCCTGTATGAAGGTATGAAACAAATGTGAGTTTTATCTAACACTGTCTTTCATTTTTCGAAAGGATCCACTACCAACAATAAAGGGTGTTTTCAGACAAGACACTCTCCACCCACTACCCACCCACTTCCCACCAACTATACATGTTACAGGGCACCCATAGGGCAACACCGCAGCCCTGCAACATGTATAGTGGGGGGGGGGGGGGGGGGGGAGAATGTCTTGTCTGAAAATGCCCAAAGAGTGAGGTTTTTTACTGACCCAAAAGGGAATGGATGACTCTTAAGTACTTGTAGCTCCATATCCATGTTTTAAAACTTGGTGTGCATTGTTACTGCAAAGTGAATGTACCACCTTTCTCCCCTCCCCCTGCCATTCAGTCAGTTGTGTTACACACTTCTCTAGTGGCTCTGCACTTAATTTGTTTTGAATTATTTCATTTGTCTTATGCATTTTTCAACGAATACACTGAAGCAACATCAGGAAGGCAGGAAGCAATACTTTACTTCTGACAGAAGGTTTCCTGCTTCAAAAGCAAGCAAACAAAAAGAACATTTAATGGAATGTTGATGGTACCTGATTAACAGGTCAGTCTGTTCCACTGTTAATATTAACTATGAACAAAGACTGTAGCAAGTGCAAGTTTGGAAGCCTAAGAAAGGTATTAATCCTGATTCTGCTGCCTGTAAAAGAATTATAATATTTACTACATAATACATACTTGCATACAGAACCCAAATATGGGTAAATGACACAGATTACAATATCTCAATCAAGGAAATATGAGGTGAAATCTGCCCATCTCATATCTCCATTAGATTTCAGTTGCGTTAGGTATGGGCAGTAAGTGCCTAGTTCTCACTGAATTTCAGTGAGAGCCATATAGCTAACTTCTTTAGGATGCTTTGAAAATTAAAACCAATGGTTAATCATGGAGAAACTTTGAGTCTAAAACAATGTTTATCCGATGTTTCAGAGAGAATTAGGAGTCATACACCAGAAAGAAGAACTGAGTCTTACTCTAGGATGTGAGAAGGCTTGGTAAGCCAATTAGACAAAGATTTTAATTCAAATTTGGGGGCATCCTGGAAGAAGAGTCAACCATCCTCTGTCATAACAAGGCAGAGAGACAGTAATACTGGGTATTATAGGAAGAGCAAAGGGAAGTAGTCAGAAAGCAGAAATAGATCAAAGATCAAGTGGAAGCAAGAACACACACAAAACCCCCTGAAGATCAGGAGGGAGCTTTTGCGTTGGATTCAGCAATAAATGGAAGAGTAGATAAGAGAAATAATGGAGATGGCTGGAGGAACTAGAGAGAGATAATGGAGGGACTGGAGGAGAGATGAACCACTACATTACTAAAAGAAGTGATGCTGAAAGGCTTGAAAGCCAGGGTAATTACAAATATAAATGACAGCCAAAATGAGAGGATATGACAACATGCAAAACAAACAAACAATCAAAAAATTTCTGCAAAAGAATAGTTAATACTGAATGTGGCCTCAAGTGATGTTTCAGAGGCAGTTAATTCATTTGCAACCTGGGACGTGTAGCTGATAAGAGTTCAGGAGCAAGTTAAAACAGCAAACACACGGGGGCCTGACAGCAGCAGGGATAAATGTGAGGTCTGGCTGGGAAGAGAGATGAAGCTGAAGGTGTTTGGGCTGGATGGGATATCACTTTTTGATACATTAGTAAAAGGAGATTATGAGTATGTAGCTGATGAAATTAACTAAAATATGAGGACAGGGCTAAAACAATGTAGCATAGATAGATTTCAGTATGAGAGGAGGACATCCAAGGACGAAAAGAAGGAATAAAAATAAGAGAATGTGCAGAATTCCCAGGCAAGAAAGTAAGGCCCCTCAGTTCTATGCATGAAGCCCAGCTTGGGAAAAGGCAGAAATACAATATTCTTGCCATGGAAAAAACCAATTGTCTTTCTTTTGCTTGGTCCTTTTTCAGAAGTAGTTTTGTTAGGTTGCCAGTTATGGTGAATTAAGTGAAAATCTGGATATAGTTTTTTTAAGCATCTACCTTCCTTAGAGAAAGATTTTTAAGTTGGCTGTGTACAATCCAGCTGCTGCTTTTAATCTTTTAGAGGCAACAAGTAACTATTTTATGACTTTGACAGTCATTCTTATTCCATGAATAGTACCATAGTCTTTGTAAGATAGAAAACTTCTTTTGATCTACAATTTCATAAGGTTTATCACTGGACAAAGGAGTTTTCTAGTATATTTGATCATACACTTGCTGCAGTTTAGGCTGAGAGCTAATATGAAAGCAGTGAGCTACCCATTCAGAGAAATAACAGAGAATTTCCTTTTTGATTGTCAAAGGGTGCTGGAAAAATAATGAATCCATTTATCATCAAAATATTACTTTAAAACAGAAAATTAATTGTGTAAGTAACGTTATCCTTAAAATACCTTGAGTGATGGCATGCCAATAGCACTCTTATACTTTGATGTATAATGCTATGAAACTGAGTAAATTGAGTATACTTGTAGAAATGGAGTTATGCATGTGTGCACTGGTGATTGAAATTAAGCGTTAGACACTATAAACAAACGTATTTCGGAGGGAGGGAGGGTTCTTTCAGGAGCAGCTGAAACAAACTGGAAAACAAGTTCTAAAGGCCCAGTAGGGAGATTGTAAATAATACTAGGCTGTTTTATTTGGCACAGAGATATGGAGTAGCATGTTTTGTTTTATCTCAAGCACTGCAAAAAAAAGTCTTATCTGGACCTCTTTAATATGGATCCTTCCTTATTCTGTACATGTTTATTTATTTTTTATTTATTTATATAAAATTTATATCCCGCCCCTCCTGCCCACAGGGCAGCCCAGAGCGGCGAACAACAGTATAAAAAACAATAAAACAATTTTAAATCATTAAAAATATACAATATGGGGGGGGGGGGAATCCTCCCCCCATACCCCTCGCCAAAACCTGGTGGAACAGCCATATCTTACATAAACAGCTAAATGACAGAAGAGTGGGAGCTAGCCGAGCCTCCTCCAGGAGTGAATTCCACAGCACAGGGTCGGCCACCGAAAAAGATCTAACATTGGTGGCCACCCACCTCGCCCAGGGAACCTCCAAAAACTGGCTCCCATGGATGATCTCAAGGGTCGCACGGGCACATGGGGAGTGAGGCGGTCCCGCAGATGGGTAGGGCCCAGGCCGTGAAGAGCTTTAAAGGTTAAAACCAGCACCTTGAACCTGGCTCAGTGCTCCATAGGCAGCTAGTGCAGAGTCTGGAGCACTGGTGTCATGTGCTCCCTGTGACCCACCCCTGTAAGGAGACGGGCCGCAGCATTCTGCACCAGCTGCAGCCTCCAGACCAGCTTCTCAGGCAGCCCCACGTAGAGCGTGTTGCAGTAATCCAGCCTCGAGGTGATGAAGGCATGGATGACAGTGGCGAGGTCGGAGTCTGAGAGATACGGCCAAAGCCGCCGGACAAGATGTAACTGCCGAAACGCACTCCCCGCCACAGCCACAACCTGAGATTCCAGGCTGAGCCGTGAATCGAGGAGCACACCCAGACTCCGCACTTGAGAGACCATGGGAGGGCAAACCCGCCCAACAAGAGGAGATTCAACCACCCCCAGGCCCCCCAAGCCCTTGCCCACCAACTTCACCTCCATCTTGTCAGGATTCAATTGCAGATGGCTCAACCTCAACCAAGCCCCCACAGCTGACAGGCACTGGGAAAATAGGGAGACTGCATTACCTGGGTCGATGGAAAAGGAGAGGTAGAGCTGAGTGTCATCAGCATACTGATGACACTGCATGCCCTGAAACCCTCTCATGATTTCACCTAACGGCTGCATATAGATGTTAAATAAGAGGGGGGACAGAATGGCACCCTGCAGGACTCCAAACGTGAGGTCCCGGGGGGAAGACGTACACTCCCCGAAGCCCACCTGGTCAGTTCTCCCAGCCAGGAATGAACAAAATCAGTCCAAGACCATTTTGCCAATCCTGGCATGGTCTCACAGACATGTCATCAACACCTCATGATCGACAGTGTCGAATGCAGCTAAAAGGTCTAGCAGGACCAGTAAGGTCTGAGGACCCTGGTCCAACGCCAGACAGAGATCATCAACCAAGGCCACCAAGGCCGTCTCTGTACCATACTCAGGCCGAAACCCAGACTGGGAGGGATCAAGGAAACCGGTGTGGTCCAGATGTTCCTGGAGCTGCCGTGCCACTGCCTGTTCAATAACCTTCCCTAAAAAGGGGAGGTTAGAGACTGGCCGATAACTGGCAGGAGCATCAGTCTCAAGAGATGGTTTCTTGAGCAGGGGCCTAACCACAGCCTCCTTCAGGCAGTCAGGCACCCTGCCCTCCTGAAGGGAGGCACTAACCACCCCAGCCAGCAACGGCCATAACGTCTCCTGACTGGCTTTCACCAGCCAGGATGGGCATGGATCTTGTTCGCAAGTAGTGGCATGGACAGATCCCAACAAGGACTCCACATCGGCAGGCGCCACCATCTGAAACCGATCCCACAAAACAGGACAGGACGGGGCATCCATAGCCCCAAGATGATCCTCTGCAATAACTGTGGTACCGAAATCGGGGCAGATGCGAGCGATCTTATCTACAAAGTACTTGATAAACTGTTCACAGTGGTCACTGGATTACTCCAGGTCCAAGTGGAGGCAGGCAGGACTGACCAAGCCTTTCACCACCCGGAAAAGCTCCGCTGGACGTGACTTTGCAGATGCAATAAGGGCAGAAAAAAACTGCTTCTTTGCTGCCTGCACCACCACAGCATAGGCCTTTAAACTGTTCTTATGCTGCTATCGATCATACTGGTTGTGAGTCCAGTGCCACGATTGCTCTAACCGCCTGCTCTCCCGCTTCAAACACCGCAGGCCCTCAGTAAACCAAGGAGACCTGCGGGAGACTCGGAAGGACAGCGGACGCCTGGGAGCCACTCTGTCAATGATCTCAGCCAACAAGGTGTTCCAGAAGGCTACGAGATCATCAACAGAGCGGGTGTCAAGGTCCAGGGGAAACTCCCCCAAAGCATTCCAGAACTGATCCGGTTCCATAAGTCTCCAGGGGCGAACCGATATAATAGGTCCTGCACCCTTTCAGGGGCTGACATGCGCCAGGATGCATGCCTTAAGGAGGTAATGGTCAGACCATGATGGCTCTACCCCCCTGACTTCTACTAACTGACCCCCCACCTCAAGGCTAGTGCAGAAAACCAAATCCAGTGTATGTTCCTCCTCATGTGTGGGACCACAGATGATTTGAGACATGCCCATGGTTGTTATGGAGGCCATGAATTCATGCCTCGCTCCTCCAAGATCAGTGTCAGTGTGGATGTTAAAATCCCTCAGAACCATTAATCTAGGGGTCCGGAGGATCACATCTGACACCAGATCAGCAAGAGCATATAGGGATGCTGCCAAGCAATTGGGTGCATGGTACACCAGCAGCACACCTAATCTGTCCCCAGTCAAATCCAATACAAGATGGAGGCACTCAACACCTGGTGGAGCCTGCACCGGATACCTTCTAAAAGACAATGCATCCTTGATAACAATAGCTACACCGCCCCCCTGTCCCTCCAGCCGAGGCTGATGCTGCACAGAGAACCCAGCCGGAACAAGATCAGCCAAGATAGGGCCCTATTCCTTGTCCAGCCAGGTTTCTGTAATACACACGAGGTCGGCGTCCTACTCTGGGATTAACTCCCGGATGGTAGATGATTTATTGACAACTGACTTCATGTTCAGCAGCACCAAACCAAGACCCGGGGTCTCCTGGGCCTCAACCCACAACCTACCCACATGGGGGGTTGAGAGGGGAATGGGCACAAGGCACTGCTCCCTCCTCACTGATGGAAGACCCCTCCCCTTTGGACCATATCTCTCCCAACCCGTAACAACCCTGATAGCTGCAGAACCCCTCCCCTCCTCAGAGAGCCCTGTTAGACACCCACCCTCCATAGGCTGCCCCGACAGACTGGCAAGAGGGACCCCACCTCCAGCCCCCCCACCTGCCTCTGCCACAGGCGGGCAACCACTCCCCACTGGAGGGTCACCCCTGCTCACACCAGGGGTTCCCCTCCACACCACACCCTGACCTCCCTCTCTTGCCACCAGAGGAAGGCCGTGTACCCCCACACCACACCACACTCAATTCCCCTGAAAAATATTATAGGACCGCACCCCTCAGTTACTCAATATCCTCAGTCTCCTACTCCCACCCACGTAGGGGGAGGGGGGCGAAGGCACCATCCAGGCTGCTGTTACTGTACAGTAGAGCAGGGTCATTCTGCAGAGCAAGGATGCTATCGATGGTAGCCGCCTCCACCTGCAAACTTAAGTTCTAAGTCCCTGGTCCCATCTGGAAACACACTTTATATTATTTTTACCTTTGAAACTCTCTTATGTGGACACCTCTCTAATCTGGACTAAAAGGTTCCCCCTCAAGATGTTTGGGTAACAGTATATTGTGTTTTTTAAAGATATGCATGATGATGCACTTCAGCAGATTTCTGCTGATGGAACTAACTTAAATTTGTCCTACCCAGAGTTGTCATCAATACCGGTTCCAAATCTTCATTTAGGCATGTTTTGTGCAATGTAGTCCAATTTTTAATTCCAGCAATTGTAACCTGTTCCATTTTCCCTTGTGTATAAGAAAGTACAACCACAAGCTGATAGTTTTGTTGTCTTAAGATTAAAAGGCAAAAATGGAAAGACTGGTCACCAATTTTGCACAAAGTCCGATTCAGCAATGTGTACGTCTGACCTTAAGTATGGGTACCATCACACAAGCTGCGGAGGGACCAATCTGCACATGGCCCAGGGGCAGGCAAGTGCTGCTGCCACACTGTGGAGCCAGCACACAGAGCTGGGCAGACAGTCATCCCCCATGTGGGGCAGCTAGACCACTGTTGGAACTCCCTCCGTGGCCAGCACGATGAGTGGGCACCTGGCCCTGCCCCACCCCCTGCTCCTGGCCCAACCAAAATCCCACCCCAGGCCGTGATGTGGCAACAGGCAACAGAGCCAACTGCTGACTGTGTAGTAGGGCAGAAGGGGCCCTGGCACATGGGCTGCCATGCCTTGGGCACCATTACCCCATTTGGGGTAATGCTGCTACACAACATATCCTCTGCTTTTTTTCCAAAGACACATCACGTAGCAGTCAGCTGCTCACCCTGCCACACAGCGGAGGAAACATCTGGCAGCCACTGGCCACAGGATGCACTGCATTGTGTGGTCCAGCTGCCCAGAGTAGCTTACGGCCAAGTGGTAACCTGCCCAGGGCATCTCGTGTGGCTGCACCTCATGTGATTAATGGCTATGTACCTTCTCAAATCAGGGCCTTATTTTTCAGGCTCTAACTTCTAAAAGCATGTTGAGGTGGTAGAATCTATGTGTGAAAAATCCATCAGCTTCCTATATAGGCTGTTTGGCTTGGTTGATGTTAAATTGAGGCTTCTTTGCAAGCTTGGATCTGTTATCAATCCTTATAGGCAGGTCATTTGTCAGCAATATCCATACCAATGTTAAGTTTACCAAGCAGTTTGAAGTAACAATTTTACAATAACTGAAAATTTCAGAAACCTACTTCACAAACATCAGCACTTAAAAATGGTGTCCATGCTCCTATAGGAGTTCAAAGAGGCACTTGTCCTAACTGTACTTTCCTGTGGTGTTTTCAGACATAATCAAAATTCTGAATCTTTACATTTTTAAATGCTTGGACATAAAACATAAAAGCTTTGATTTAGGTTCTTCTGTTTGGAATCGTAAAGTTTTCAAAGCTTCACAAAATGCCTCACAGGTCACTTTATGTCAAATGCATCAGTCTTGCCACGTACTTATTCTCATATGCACATCACATATATTTTTGGAATAATACTTAAATGAACAGCCAGATCTTGTTTTACAGTGTAATTCCTGTAAAATACAGAAAGTGTTGTATAACTGTTGAAAAATTGGGGGGACAAAACCATTAACAAAACACCACTTGGAAATGAGCTCAGTCCTCTCCATTTGTCCTTGATCCAGTTGTTCAGTACCCAACTAAAAGTGAGTGTGAGAAATTCCATTTGTGTTTTTCCAGTCAATTCCTGTGTTTCTGTCTCCCATATACCCTAGTTTCCATCTCCTGCAGCTGCTATTTAAACTTAAAATTCTCCTCAACTGAGCAATTGTGACAGCTGCTAATTTGGCCATCACACCAGGGATCACCCCAGGCATCTCCAGAACTAAAATTCAGAATCTCCACAGCTTGAGCTGAAGACCCAGACTCTGAAGGTATGCTAGAACAGATTCATGCATTCTCTGAGGCTCAGGCACAGGGGGTGAAAACAAACGAGACAGGGGCCAGCCAGATCCCATGCCCGCCCTGGAGTGGACCACTGCAGCTGCCACACTTTGGGCCAGCATGGAGGGAAGTCCAAACGAGCAGCTTCCCTCCCGTGGGGAATCTGGATGGGGGGCTGTCATCACAAGTCCTTCCATTCCACAGGTCGACCAAGGAGCTGTCCACACAGGGCAGGATTCCTGGACTCCTGCTGTGCACCAGGATCGGACCCAGGAGGAGGTACCAATGATTGGGGGGGTAGGGGGTGGGGGCAGAGGAGCGGAGTTGTTTGGCAGCCAGAGTGAGCGCGCTCCTCTGAGTCTGAACCTCAGACCTCACAGCAGCGCTGCACAAGCCGACCAGATGGGAGGTGGCCCCATGGCCCCACATTAGACTGGGTGGGGCAACAGTAGCACGTGCTGTGTCACTGGCCTTCTCCAGCCAATGCATCCTGTAGCAGCCCAGCGCCCACCCCAAGGTGGAAGTGAGCGAAGATCTGGTGGCCACCAAACTGATGGGAAGTGACCTGCGGGCTATTGTGGGCTACTGTCTTGTTTTTCACACAGGGACAGGCACATACTAAGCAGTGAGGAAATTAGTGAAATTAGTGAGCAGTGAGGAAATTAGCTGAATGATTAACTCCAGACATAGCCCCTAAACCACTATTCCTCACACTGCTTTTAGCTCTTGTTATTCAATTATTCAAGACCAATAATGAGTCAAGTATTGCAGATCAAATTAATTCTCCAAAACATGGCCTCCTTTGTCCCCAGGAATCCAGCTTCCTGTTCTTAGTTAAGGCACTGTTGCAGTTGCAGAGTTCTCTCTTATAGACATTTTCACTGGCCAGTGGGTGAGATGAGTCTTTGCAGCAAAAGGAATCTTGCTTTTCTGCATTCTTACCGCCAGCGTTTTGCAGCATCTCAAAAACAAGCTACATGAAATAGTCAAAGCTAAATGCAGATGAGTGATTAAAAACTTAAGAGAAACTGAGCTCTGGTAATGACATTCTGACCTGTCACTTATTGGCCTTTTTTCCACGGACAGTGGGGGGATGGGTGTTAGGATGCGGTGGGTGGAGGTGGGTGTGCGCCTTTTCCCACGGGCACACACCCATCTCCACCCACCTCCACCCATCTTCACCCACTGAGCCTCCTCCATTTTTTTTTAATGACTCCATGGGTGGCTGGTGGGTGGAGATGGGTGTGCGCCAGGAGCACACACACCCCTCTACCCACCACCCATGGTGTTTCCATGGGTGGACACCCATCCCCCCACCACCACCACGCTGTGTGCATGAACACCCCCTCCCCCCCACTGCACACCCACCCAGACACCCAGCGGGGCAATGGGGGGGAGGGATCTGTGCAAATACGGGCATTTTTGGCCATTTACATAACAAAATAAAGGATCAGATGAACTCTCTCTCTTCTGTAACCTAGCCTAAAACTACTCAGAGTGCTTCAAACTCCCCACCCCAACAATAGGTTCCTATTGCCTCAAAGAGTATTTATTAAACTAGTAATTTACGTATGTAAAAGTATCAGCTTCTCAGCAAATTAGTAATCAAATGACTAGCTCCATGCTACCATCTGCTCTCACATAATGTTGGCTTTCAGGGTATTTTGCCTAATAAGTCTGAAGTAGCTATGAATAAACAAATACAGTATTAAACTAAGTCGTTGACTGCATTAAGTTACACCATGTTGCACATCCATGCAACAACCTAAGCTACTGCAATGAGTTCACAGAGGCAAAAAAACCAGTCTACATTATCCAAGACCTCATCTCACTTTTAGTGTTATTGGTATAATCGGGGGTGGGTGGGTTGTTGAATAAATTATCTAGTCTTCTGATCCCTACAGTTTCTGAAAGTGATAGAACTGCTGTATGTTACCGCTGGGAGTAGCATAGCAAATGCTGCCCTTTGCCTAGCAATTTTAAATCCTTCATCATTATGTTCCTTGATGTAGCATGATCAGTTCCAGATTCAGGCTGCTCTGAGTGTACATAGATGGAGCAGCACAATAAGCTGTGCTGTGATTACAGGCATGGTACCTGCAAGTCTCAACTGCTTGGCGTGAGGCATTCCTGTCCTCTTTGTGCAGGGTTAGAAGAATAGTCAGTCCAGTCCCGTCCCCCCCCCCCCGCTTTCATGGCAGGAAAAAAAGTTTCCTTTCTCAGCAGAGAAAGCATGCAAACAACCAGGTCCAACCCCCCTGACTTCACCACTTTCTGCTGCAGGTTCTTTGCTCAGTGCAGAAGGAAGGTCATCACCTTCACATCGATCACTATCCACTATCCATAGAGAGTCTCTGCTCTGTAGCTGTTTCATACTGAGCTACAGCCAAAGGCCCGGTGAGGCTGGTATCCTCCCTCAAATCTAGCACACAATACAGGTCCCACACTACAAAGGGTGTTTTCAGATGGACAGGCTGCCATGGTGCTGGTCACACCAGCCTGCTTTACCCCTGAGTGGCCCATCCATCTATAGGTGGCCCTGCCAGATGTACAGGCAGAGCAAGCTGTGCCTGTTCTGGGGCAGCCCTGCTGGTGGCGCTCCAAAACGTTCTGGACTGCCACAAGCAAAGTGGGCTGGCCAAACCCAGAGCATCAGCTCGAAGCAGAACAACCATCTGTCTGACATGTAGTCCCATGCTGCCATTCCATTTCCAGCTGGCCGTTATTATTAATTAATTATTATTATTAATAGACATTTATATAGCGCCAGTTGTATGACCTGGTGCTGTACAGAACACAGAACTAGACGCGGTCCCTGCCTGTGGCTTACAATCTAAAAGACAAAAGAGGGGGAGACAGGGAGGGGGGACAGTGGGAGAGACATGGGAGAAGACAAACAAACATTCAAGCGGATGCGAAGTCTCAGGTGCGTATGCTTGGCTTGGTTACAAAGAGGTTGATAGCAGCAGTCATCAGAGGAGGGAAGACAGTAAGAGTAAGGGGAACGACTAGCAGGCATTGGGAAAGGCAGCAAGGAAAAGGTGGGTCTTGAGGAGGGATTTGAAGGAGCGGAGGGAGGAGGCAAGGCGGATGTGGGCAGGGAGGGAGTTCCAGGCATGGGGGGCAGAGAGGGAGAAGGGTCGAAGGCGGTTAGGTGAGCAGGAGAAACGAGGGAGAGTGAGGGAGGGGACAGAGGAAGAGCGGAGAGCGCGTGCAGGAGTGCGTAGGGAGATTAGGTCCGAGAGGTAAGGGGGAGCTTGGTCGTGGAGCGTTTTGAACGTGAATACCAGGAGTTTAAACAGGATACGTTCAGGAAGGGGGAGCCAGTGAAGGGAGAGGAGGAGAGGCTGCACATGGTCGAAGCGACGGGCAGAGTGAATGACCTTGGCAGCGGAGTTTTGGATTGCGATAAGGGGGGACAGGTGAGACCGAGGGAGGCCAGCAAGGAGGAGGTTTCAGTTGCCCCAGGCAACACCATAGGGTGCTTTTAAACTAGATGGAAATGGCGGCTGAGCCCTTTAACAGCCGCCATTGAGACCGTCCGTTTACATGCCCGACGCGGAGTGCAGCCGAGTCTCCCCCGCATCAAGCCAGCCCAGTGATCCTGCCCCCTTCAAGGCAGATCGCCGATGTGCCGGCTTTAACTCGCACTTCCAGATTCTCTGGCAGAGTGCGCATGCACAGAAGGATACGCATGCGCACATACTCTCTACACTGTGCCTGATGCTCTTCTGAACATCTGACACGGTGTAGAGAGGAAGGTGGGGGGGAGATGCGGCATAATGAACGATCCCGCTTGTGAGCGGGATCCTTTAAAAGCACCCATAGAGTTGTGAGTGCCAGCCTAGAGTGTTAGGCAATTGCCTTAATTCTGTGGCGTGGAGGGGGGCACCGTGTGGGCAGACTGTGGGCTGGGGAACCTGCTGGGTCGGTCTGAACCCAACCCAGGCGGGGCTGGGCACAGGCAGATTCAGGGGTGCATGTCCATCTGAAAACACACATTGTGTCTTTAAATGCATCATAATTGGGAAATATTGCTAGCCCCAAGCAACTGCAAATTGGGAGTCATGCTCCCAAATAATGAGATAGTTAAAACACTTACTTTGGGTCCTGCTGGGTTTTAGAGTTCACATTTTCAAGCTTTTTAGAAACCTGTGGGCACTAAAGAAATGGAAGGCTGAGAGTTTCACACAATCAGAACAAGACTCCAGGAGCTGGGCCTTTAGGAAAACCTCAAAATGTCATGAAATTCTTGATAAAGTATTGAGAGTTACCAACATTATGCTAAGTAAAGATCCTCCGTTTCCCAGATCTGTAGAAGAAGGGGATTACTGGCTAGTTGATTTTTAAACTTTCTCTAAGAGGAATGACCTAGTGAGTTGGGCACTGCTCTCCCCATCTTCTCCCCTCCCTCACCCTCCAACTTTCAGTTGCAGATCTTCACTGTAACCACTGGTCCAAGAGGGGAATTTCCAAGAGCTTATATAGAACTAAGAAACACAAATCCCATTGCTTCTCAGTTGACCTGGCTCACATGAGCTGCTGAGGTCATGATCCTTCAGCTTTCCAAGTCTGCACTAGCACTTAGTGCCAGAATGAGTTCCACTGAAGTGAATGGGACTTGTGTCAGTGCTAAGGGCTACTACTGAGAATTGCCCAGCTCTTTTGAGAATCCCTTCTGAGAGTCTCAGAAGTTTGTGTCTTCTTATGAACAATGAAAATACACAGAGGGTTCAATTCTCCTATCAGTTTCCTGGTTGCAAAGTCAAAGCTGTTTAGTTAAGTCAGTGGAACTGCACTAATCTAAACTTGGTTTGCGTGGCAAGCCAGACCTATACTATATCAAGATCCTTGCAACTCTTTCCTTAATACTATTGTTATCTTAGTCACTGAAGCTACAGTCAGAGTGATACTGCCCATTGCAACACTCCACAACTGGCACCACAACACTTCCTCTTTTGGTGATGACAACTCTCTTGTTCCCATGCCTGACCACCCTGACCCCATTACCAACAATATTTCCACTTATTCTTCTCTACTTTTAAGGGAGCCTCACATCCCTTCCTGGGGAATTACTGCAATACTGATACTTTGATATTTCCCCTTGCTTGATATTTTATTGTAATTTTACAAAGGAGATCAGTGGCTTCTTGTCTGAGTTTCAGAGTGAAGTCAGGGGCTATGTCTTAGAAGCCCCAATAAATCAGATCATTGGTGATTCTTTGTGTAGGCAGAACTCATTGACTTGTAGCTCTATTGTCTAAAATTTCATCCAGATTACTTACCCAGCAGTAATATAAATGAGAGAAAGCTAGCCTTGAGGCAGAACAGAGGTATCACAGCAGACTTCTGTTAGGGGCATACACTAGCCTGCAAAGTATATTGCAAGAAAATGGAATTATTCCCTCGCAAAAGTGAAGCTTACCATTGCAACATTTGTACATGCATTTTGGATTACTTGATATTTCCAATTGTCACAGAAATTCTTCAGCGAATTGATAAGTATAAAGGTGAAAACTTGCCCTAACTGATGTCAATAGAAATTTTGTTATTGGCTACAGTGAGGAAGATTTCACCCAAAGCATTTATATCTTTCTTCAGTCATTAATTCTGCCTTTATATCCCTGATGAATACAAGAGCTGTATGAACTATGAGAGGAATAGAACCGTTAGGAATACTTTTCCCACTGGTGATATTATATCGTAACTGACTGAGTGAAGCAAGGCTCATCACACAGCAGCATGGAAGTCCTCTGTGTGTAACATGATAGCTGTTGACAACTGCATCCAGTCAATTCCAGGCGTTCAAGAAAAGCTCTTGGTATAAGTAGACAGAACCTTTTTGATTGTGAGGAAGATTGGTAAACCCCACATGCCTGTACCCATGACAGCATTTGACATACATGCTCTGTGCGTGTTTATAGCACTGGCTCATGACAACCAATAAAATTGTAGCATGCAAATTTGACATGAAAAAAAGAGTAGCGATTGGTTCACTTATCTCTGATAACAGAATTGATCCGTTGTGCACCAAGAGAGGAGAGGACCAAGTCAGAGGTTCTGTAAAAGTTGGGAGGGTGCAGTATGGTGGGGATGAGCACTTAATTGACAGTTGAGGGTTGGTGGAGAAGACTGACTGAGCTTTTGGGGTGGGCCTGGGTAAACTGGGGTTGGGCAGTATAAAAATGCAGCTTGCCAATTTCCTTTGATCTTGACTTGGGCACTGATTAATTATTCATAAGTCACCAGCTCAGGCTATGTATAAGTAATGAAGTGTGGGATATTCTAGTAAATATTAAACTATTTGGAAAGGGAATGACATTTCTGATAACTGAACTCTTCAAGCCGGATTCTCATTTCCAGCTAATTTTGCTACTCCTGGAGTGCAAAGGGGCCTTTAAGCTAGAAGAAATATAATTCATATCATACCCAGTTTAGGGTGCCTCTCCAGTGGCAAAACAATTTCAGGTGGTGTTAGTGTAAACTAAATGAGAATGTGGAGTTATAGTTCATTGGGTGTTTTCAAATGAGATGCTACCCCACATGGCCACCCAGGAGCCACAGATCCGCCCACCCATCTGAGGGTGGAGAGTCCAGATGCGCATTCGTGCGAGCCACAGAGGCTGCAGGGCTCCCACTTGTGGCCACTCTTGCAGCACTACCAGGAAATCCCGAGTGCTCTGTGTGGGGCAAGCCATATGGATGCATGGCAAGGGGCTGCCATGGAGCCCCTGCCCATATGAACAGTGGCAGCCAGCTACACCAGCAGACAGTTCTGCTGCTCATAGGCACTGTGTAAGTCGCAGTCGCAAGTCCTGGCCAGGAGCACTGGGGAGCCTATGGTCGTTTTGAAACGAGGCGCTGAAAAGCGAGTCCCACGTTGAAAGAAAAGCTGCCACTGCTGTCAACAGGGAGAACGTCACTTCCGGCAGCCCGGGGAGCATGTAAACACTCCCCATGCAGCTTTTCTCTCAACACGGGACTCAGGAGGCGCTTTTCAGCACCTCGTTTAAAAGCGGCCTAAGTTCCCCAGTGCTCACTCCTGGAACATGTCACTTGCCAAGGCCCGCCCAGTGCACTTCCCCTTCCCCTGTGGTCTGTGGCAGGGGGAATGCATGATAGCAGCCCCTGTGACCACAGAAGTCACGCTGGGAGCTGCCCATTTGGTGCTCTGCGGCAGAGCCACGCTGTAGCCACAGACACCCCCCTCCCCACCCCATCACCTTGCTTGTTTAAAAACACCCTTTGTTGATTATGGGTTAGTATTCGCCTTTATATTAGGGGGGCAATTACAGAACTAATGAAAAGCTTTGACTGGGATTCTGTAAACCTATGAAATTTCTTCACAGTTCATCTAAGTTTCATTTCACAGCTACCTCTTGGAAATAAGACTTCTAAAAAAATGAAATCACCTACAACCCACGTAACGATTGCAAATGCAGCCTATATTTAGCATTACCTTTGTAAAGAGGGAATACCTCAATTCATGCTCCTTGCAGCTGTTTGTGACAGAAGCCTGTGTCTTCCAGCACATGCTGCATTTTTTACACTAATAGCACAAGTCAGAATAAATATTATCTCCATTTGTGTGACAGTTCTTTGACAAAGCAGAATTGGCCTGGTTGATTAGGAATACGTGTCAGACACAGATAATGGGGGAATCCCTTTGAACAATGTCACACAACCCGAGCAGCCATAATGAGACCAATTTAATGAGAGTCCTGTTTTACAAGTGATATTAATTGCTTCCCTGTCACATAAGGCACAGCTCCAGATAAAATAGGTAAAATGTAGGGGAACTGGATTTCATTCCATTTCCCCCCAGATTACAAATTTGTTTGTAGATCTGTCTGTTGCAGATCTTTCTGTTCAGGAGGGTAATACACTAGCTTTGACAAGCAATTTGTATTGTTATGCAGTCATTGGACACTAGAAGAATTTCCAGATTTTTGCCATGGCTTGAAACAATTCTGTTTTTCATGTTAAATACATCACACAGAAAATGTTCCTGCTTTGCAAAATGTAAAAGGAACTTGTCAAAAAAAGTAGCTTGTAGTCCTGTATTTTTGTCCATGTCCTTTTAAAAAAATAAATGCATTCTTTTTTGTCTCTTAACCAATACAGCACATGCTTAACTTTAAACAGAGACTGTGATCCACATATGACTTACTTTTGAGTAGTCCCACTGAAATCCAAAGTGACTTCAATGGGGGGACTACTCCAAAGTAGGCATATGTATGGGATTGCATACTTTTGAGATTTTGTCATTTGGGCATTGCATTATGTTCCGGGTGGGGAAACCTACGGCCTCTGAGCCAAATCCAGCCCATGGCCCTTTTTACTTGGCCCCTTCCCTGTTCCTGTATCTGGCTTATAGATCCAATCCCAGTGCTCAAGCCTTAGAAGTGCTGAGCTCAGGGGAAAAGAGCAAAGATGTGGGCATGCATTCAAGGATACTACAAGTGATGGATCCATAGCATAGATAGAGCCATGATCTGGAGGGACCCTCCCTTTTCCTTCCCCTGTCCCAAGTACACTCCTTAAGCGCCCCCATCCTCAACTGCTATCTGACCTGCAGTGCTTTTACTAATCTTTAAAGGAGCTTGCAGGAGCGAAAAGGTTCCCCATTCCTATTCTATATAGTAAGAGACATTTTTCAATAGCCTCCCTTCATTTTTAAGTATAAAAACTCCAATTGGCTATTAAGAATCTCCTCCATTAAATAAAAAGTACATATATGGCCATTGGCCACCATGACTTAAACCCAGTCTTTTGTGTCACCCTCTAATGGGCAGATACGTCCCTACAGGGTGCAGAAGAGGCATCTTGTCTCTTCCGTCGCACAGAGTTGCTTTCCAGTTCTGCTGGGAAAGACTATTTTCCTCCAGCCTTGTGAATGTTGTACATTGCGCCCACACAACTAATCCATGCCGAAGAGCACCCTTTTGAATTGCTGACTAGTGACTTGTATCACATACTAGCAAAGGATTCTGCTACGTTGCAATTAATCAAATAACTTGCTTCGAGCTTTGATATGCAGTATAGTGGTCAGGATAAACAGAGGACAGGGTGGGACACAATGTATTCTCCATTTGTCAACATTTGGTGGGAGAGATACTCAATTCTGCTGGGGAATTTTTTATGCAATAACTTTTACATTCATGGGTATGGCAGTCTGTTGGTTCACTGGCTCACAGGTAGCTAAATCTTGAGCTCTTTACTGAAGTAGACCCTCTAGCTTAGCCTTTCAGGCAGATGACAATAAAGCCCTTTGGCTTTTTTCAAAAAGCTAGTTAACCTGGAGCAGAGGTAACATGCCTTTCACCTAACTGACATATTAAGGACCCAGTCCCCAATAGGTCCTGCATGGGTGCACCCTTAACCTTTGCAGGGCTAGCGTCTACATGCTACAAGAGGCTGCAAACCCATTTCAGAGTTAAGAAATGTAGTCTCCTATTCATGTCAGTGCCCCTGTTTATCTAAAATGTACCTATTTTGTCTATCCAAAATGCCTGAAATGCCACAAGGTAGAGTAAAATTAAATGTCCTATGAACTTCAAAAAGCTCATGCTGAGGAGTATCTCTTGCCTTTTAACTTTTCGATGTGCTGGAAACAGACAGTGCCCCAGGAAAATGAACCTTTTAGAAGTAATATTCTATCAGAGAAGTAGAAATTCATGGCCTGATTTATGAACCCCAGGCCACCTAGGAAATGTCTTGAATCCACCTATTGCTCCCAAACATATATTCCTCATGGGAGACAATGGTAGATTTGCCAAGGTGAGCACTGCAGGGTTAAACCCACTGTCCTTAAGCACTAGGTTTTCTACTAGCATTTTACACTAGCTCAACAAGGACTGAGAGGTGGGGTAATGTTTTTTCCCCTCATCGCATCTTGCAGAGCCTCAACATTAAGCAATATGAGAACCTAAAGCTCTGGGCGTTTATAGACGAGACCAAAAAGGCGGCTGATCCTTTGATCAGCCGCCTTTCTTGGCGCTCGTCTAATTGCTGGGGCCGCTTTTTAATCCACGTTGGAGGGGGCAGGCTCGCCTGCCCCCTCCGACGCGGATTCCTGAAGTGCCGGCTTTATGCCGCACTTCCTGGTTCCCCGGGCAAGTGCACATGCGCAAAAGGGTGCGCATGCGCACTCGCACTCTGCGCCGTGTCTGAACTGCAGACACGGCTCGCAGAGACTGCGTGGGGGGGAAAGCCGGTGTTTGGCGATCCCGCTTGTAAGCGGGATTGTCTATAAACGCCCCCAGTGTGCTGTACTAGATGGCAAAATTAGACTAATTCTATACAAACCCTGATGCAAAGCCATGCTTTGGCGATCCCCATACCGTCTAAGGATGTTTTTACATGGACACCCCCATGCATGGGTGCTCACCGTCCGGGGGAGGGGGGAAATGTCTCATTTCAATATGGGGGGGTACACGCTCCCGTGACCCACACACCGCCCACCCCATCCACACACGGGGCACTCCAGGAAAATCTGGAGACCCCATGCATGGACTGGGTGGACAGTGGATGGACGGGACAGCCATGTGTGGGGCTGCTCATGTGAAGTGCCCCCCTCACGCACGGCACCCACACACTCGCCCCACGCAACGACTGCAGACACCCTCCCATCTCGTGTAAAAACACCCTAAGTAATTATAGCCTTAATGAATCTGAATTGTTAATAGATGTCCAATGAAATACATTAATAAGGGTTATAGGTGATTATACGGCTATTCCCCGACATACGATGTGGTATCTTCATGATTCATGCCCCAAAATCACAATTTAGCATTTTGTTTATTGTCTTATAAGGCAGCTGATCTTCATTTTACAAACAGCTGCACCAACCTCACACTGGCCCAGCATGCTATACAACAATGGAACACTGCAAAACTACAAAGACCATTTAGCCAGCATGTCACATATGGTAACAAAACATAATGCAACTCTGTCAGAGGTCCACCCACAAACTTCATTTCACACGATAGAAATAAGGATTTGAGTTCTGTGTCTTTCTGCTTCTAAACTAGTTCACACACCAGCAACTTTGACATTTTAGTGATTGTTTGAGTCGGTACACTAAAAAGAAAAAGAAAAAGAAAAAGAAAAAGAAGAAAGCCCCCAAAACTTTTAAACAAGATACTTACCTATATTTTTCATCCCACTTAAAATCTATTGCAATAAAAAGTGTTTTCAAACTGCTTTGAAATGTACATTGATAACAAACAGTAAAGCAGAATGGCTAGCTTTATGCACCCAATATATATTGTGTTTATGAACAATTTAAACTGGACACAAGAAATCTGAGAGCCCAAACCTCACATAATTGTGACTGTTACATCTGTAGGAAAGCAGCATATCTTTTCAGAGCTGCAATGAGCTCATTACAGCTTGGTAAAAAAACAACAACCTGCTTTGTTTAGGCGTGTGCAATTCATCTTGTTTGAATTAATTACAAGAATGAACAGAGCCCCATAATGAATGAATGAGCAAACATTTGTTTGATTTAATTTGTTTTTGTTTTTATTTTTTCATTTTATTTTATTAAAAATAACATTAATTAATTAAATTAAATAACTGCACATGCACAAAATGGCTGCTGAGGCCAATCTGTGCATGTGCGCCCTTTTCCAAAATGGTGTCAACACTGCTGCCACCATTTTGGAAAAGAGCCGCGCAAGCACAGAATGTCCCTGGCAGTCATTTTCCACATGCATAGTGATTTTTAAAACGAATTATTATTATCTATTTTAAATAAAATGAAAAAATAAACAAAAAAAGTCGAGTCCTTTACGAACCCCACCCCCCGCCAAAAAAAGAAGGGGGCGGGGTTGGAAATGAAGATGAAAACAAAAATGCTGTGCCTGCTGCACACCACTAGCTGTGTTCACTGCGAAAGCATAATGCCATGTACTTGATCATCTTATTCCTGGTCATGAAAGCATCTACCCGACTGGTCATGTATAGTAAAATAGGATAAACAAAAACAAAACTCCTGCCAAACACCTGCTATTCCCTCTGATTTGCCAGGAAATCTATATATTTGTTACTCCAAAATGAGACATTTCAAAAGAACCATTAAAATGTGAAGTAAATTTTTCAGAAGAGTTCTTCAGTATAATGGTGTTTGGAAGAAGGATTTACACTGTTACAGGGGTGTGGGAGCTAAGACCAAGGCCAGAGTGGTGGGAAAGGGAACAGGAAGGAATCTAGATGAAACCATAAATCAATCATTTTAAGGGCAGTGAGAATTCAGGATAACCAGAGTAGTGCAGATTTTAAAAAAAAATGTTCCTGAAGTAGACCTCAAGCCATGAATAATTGAATGCTTCATATTTGGACTTATTCAAGTTTTGCAAGCCCCAAAATAGCTATTTGAAGCACTTAATGTTATAATTAAGCTTGCTCCTCACTGGCAAACATGGCAAAATTGGAGCACTTTGTTTAAACAAAAGAGAATTTGCTTGACAGCTGGGTTTTCCCAAACCTGTCAATGTTGAGTTCTTTTACTTTTAAGAATTCATAGGCAAAGCTATACAACAAATAACCCTCTACTACATTGGCTTGGAATTATAACCCACAAATATTTAATCAGCTCATTTTGATTTTGCAGTATCTCCAAAAATACATTTCCCCCATCCTGTAAAGAAAGGATATCACTATAGCCAAGACCTCTTGGTGATTTAGGTAAAACTGCACACCAAGAACTATTTCAAAAGTAAGAGCCATAACCTGGAATACATTGAGTGCATCAGAACACCGGGCACTTCCATGGGTAAGATCCTAGGACAGAATAAAAATGTCAGATCCTTTGGGTGTGTTGCTCAGCTAAGGATTTCACAATTTTATTATTCTTTTTATGGGAACCATATTAATTTAAACACACTGGGGGGTGGGGGGAATCAAATAGTTGATACTTTTCAACACTTTCACTGGAAAAACAATGTGAGCCTGATCCTGTACACCCTTAATCTCGGCCTGAACCTGTCATCCTTACTCATGTTGGGATTGCTTATGAAGTTACTCAGTACTCAGGTTCTGGCTCTTTGTCTTCAAAAGTCATTTTAGCCCAAGGATTTCATCCAAGGTGTCAACAAATGAATAAAATTCTCTTTAAGATTTTTACAATTACATGAAAATATTAAGGGCCAGTTCTACTACTTTCACAGAAGCTTGGAAGCCAATGAGGCTGCATTAGTGTGGTCACGGCAGGATTTGGCACTCAGTACATTAGGCAAGACACCGTCCTGTGAGCACGGTCAACATCTTTGTGGCAACAGGAATAGCAAAGTTATTTTCACACATTTTCCCTCTACAGTTAAGGTTACTGAGTAGTACTGAAGCAAGAGAAAGTAGCTTACCCCCAAACAGCTGACAAATTAAGCCAAAGGATTCTGATGGAAGCCATAAAAGTGACATTTTTGTTGCAATGTTGGAAATTCTTGTTCTTTTAAAAAAAAAAAAAAAAAATTGTCAGCACAGAGGAGTCTTTTTCCTCAAGATTATATCATCCACACAGTCCCAGAAAGGAAGAAATGTCTCTGCATCCATGCTGTCAAGAAACTACCTTGCAAATAAGAACTCTCCCTCTTTTTTACAATGGATCTTGACATTGACATTGTTATGTTAATTGGGTAAGCTCAACCACAGCTTTTGTTTGAACTGAGGGAGTGAAGAGGTTAACATTAGCTACCAGCCAACTCTACTATAGACACAGAACGGCACTAGAAGCCACAGGGGGACTTAACCCCTTGAGAATTCCTATATGGCAGTCAAAACTGATCCAAGTCAAAATGCACCCCAAGGTCATATATTTTTTCAGCAAAGCTAGCAATAATGTATGTTGGGAAAATTAACAGTGGCTGTGATCCACAAGCCTCCTACTCTGGAGTAGTTTAATTGAAGCACACACATGGCAGCTTCAGTGGGGTTACTCTGGAGTAAGTAGTAGGCTAGTGTGTACTGAGTGTGCAATAAAGGACTTAGAAGAGATTGTAAGCCCATTGGGGCAAGGACCTCTCTCTAATCATGACTCTTCAGTGCCAGGCACATTGTTGGCACTATAGAAATAATGAATAATAGGAGCCAGCAGAGTGGCAGGCAAAGAGGAAGGCGGAACAATTAAGGAGTATGCTTTGGAAAAGTTCACATGTGGACATTCCATCAGAAGTAGATTGTAGAGAGGGTCTAATGCTACCTCTCCGTGAGTGAAGGAAGCTGGTCTGGACAATATGGTTGTTAAGCACTGGCCCTTTTCAAATAGGTGTGGGTGCATGGGGGAATGGGTGGGCGGTGCATGGGCCCCCACCACCTCCACGCATGGAGCATCTGGCATTGGCATCCATTGCTCTGTGCGTGGGTGGTGGGAGGAGTGCAGATGCACCCCCACCCACTGGCTGCGGTGTTTGCACGGACATCCACCCATCCCCCTGCACCCGCCCCGGCGTTCAAACGGATGCCCCACCCCACCTGCACACGTGGGCAAGGGTGGGGGCATTGATGTGAAAAGAGCTACTGTGAGGGATGCTGGTTGGGCTGCTGAGAGGGCATCCATGTGAACCTAGGGTGTTTTCTAACAAGACAGCTCCCGCAGCCACCATGGACTGCTCTAGGTGGTGGCAGGAGCCATCACTCTGGCCAGGAATCAGCCCAGCCACAAAACAGAAGTAAAGGCAGCTAAGCTGGGGAGGGGGCAGGGAGACGCATGCCCCCCCCCAGCTGACAGGTGACCATGGCAGCCAGCCCCCGCCACCACTCTGGACCACGATAAATAAAGTTGGCTATCAGACCAGACGTGATAGCCCACTTTACTCCAGGTCCAACGACCATTTCCCGACCGTGGGGGGTGGGGGCTAACCCGGGCTGTGACTTGGGGATTTCCCTGAGTGACAGCCCGGGCTAGCCCCCTCTCGTGGTCGGGAGACAGACCATGCCAACATCTGGCGGCCACTTTCTAACGGCACCGGGTTTAACCCCCACTAAAGTGGGTTAAATTGTGTTGCTGTCATATTAGAAAACACCCTCCTGAAGAAGGGGTTACTTTGGAGATGATGGCTAGGCAGCCTCTCCAGATAGGTGATCTCATAGCCAGTTGTATAGGCAGCTCGATGCCATAAATGCTTTGATTCACCAGCAATCCCTGCAGATTGGGGAGATTGGTGAGGAAATTGGGCTTTGTCGGGTAGATTTAGCGAAATTACAGCTTGCGACCTCGGGCCCAGTAGGGGATGATGCCATGCTGAGTAAACCCTTAGATGGGGATGTTGGTGCAGGGGAGGCAACACCAAGGGGTAATTCATCTTCCTTTTCAGTGGATTCAGGGGTGCTAGCTTTTGTTATTGGACCTACCCCCTTTACCCCCCACCCCCCGTCTTGGGACTCAAAATATAAAATAAGACATCACATTGCTATGATTTTGGGTCACCCTCTCTCCTTGCATTACATTACACAAATATGTTTTATGGTGGGGGATTCAGTTAGTCAGCGATTGCTAATCCATTTCCGCACCCCCCCAGATAACTGAAAATTTGTTGCTATTTAAGGCGCGTTTTGCCTACTGGGGGGTGCAGCTGCAAAGGGTATATATAAATTCCGTAATTACCCCTTTGTTAAATATCCATGATAAGGTAGGGACCCACTTGGTGACTAAAGCTCCCCCTTTTATATCAGGTATGGGAGGACTTCCCGAATCTGATGGTAACCCTGTTCAGTGCCATCGGACCCCCTTGGTTCAGAATTCACTGGTCATACAAGCAGGGAAGAGTCCCCAAAGCCCTAAGGCTAGAAGTCAATCGGTGATAAAGCCCTCCCCTTCTGTCATGACTAATGGACGTCTATCTGAATTTGCAGATAGTCCTGGCCAGCCTACCCAGACCTCTCCTAGGCAGAACTTAATGATTATATGCCCAGGGAGAGACTCACTAAGCCCCCCTAAGGTCCCCCCTCTTCAGGTATTCACTGTGGAAGGGCCCATGGTAAACTTGGAAATAGGCCCTGACAATATTTAGGGAGTTTGCCTTTGAGAGGAAAGGCGATACCAGGCAGGGTCCCTACCTATTTGGGGATGCCCTCTCAGAGTACCTTTGCAGAAGGTGATCACTCGCAGGGTGCTCTGGGTGAGCAGTTGGAAGGGAGCCCTGGCCTTTCACAATGACTGATGGTGGATCCTAATAGGAACTTTTTTACACTTTGCTCCTGGAATATCGCGGGGTGGGCAAGGCATAGTAAGGAGTTGGATTTTACTTCGCTTGTTCAGCAATATTGCGTAGTACTATTACAAGAAACCTGGGCCAAGAGGCCACTTGAATTAGACGGATACATAGCTCATAGTCTTCCAGCAGTTTCTTACAACCAGTGGGGGAGGGCATGCGGAGGGCTGGGTTGTTTGATTCGTCAACCTTCCCCATTTAAGGAACTTGAGATTGTATCATTGTCTCGCCTGGCTCTCGGCTTTGTTGCTACCTTGGGCTCTTGTAAATGGGTGATTATTAATATCTATGTGCCACCGTGCAATGCAGGCTCATTCATGAAAAACAGTTGGGATTTATTGGAGGAATTTCTGGATGAGCTATG
>QEPC01015466.1:2222327-2256163 GCA_003113815.1 Sphenodon punctatus | reverse complement strand
TTGAACCAGCTACCGGGGAGATCGGAAGAAATTATTTTGAATCATTTACTTAATAGTTTAGACTTAGCCCAAATTAAGATCATTGCAGAATTTCTCCTCCAGATGACACATATACGGAGGAGATTTCTGGAATTTAGATCACCTACAGAGGATCTTTTATAGACTCTCTGTGGGTCTGAGTTAGGCTCCCTGCCCCTGGAAGCTGTTTCGGGGCATTTCTTGAAGATAGCTGAGTAGATTGAATGAGGTGGCCCTTATATAAATGTTAAGTCTCTACTCCACGGGTTTATAAATTGTGGTTTATGTATAATCATCTCAGACAATTGATTGTTATATCTATTTTTGGGTTGAGGCCAACAATGAATGTTAGTATGGGAATTCTGCTGTACCTTATTTTATTAATTATTAACTGGTATAAGGCGAATTAGTTGACTCTATTTTATTGTTTTAACCTTCCTTTATTTTACTAATTTAATAACATTTTGAGAATGGGTGTTTTGCTGTATGCTGATTTTCTTTTGTAATGCTTAAATAAAACTTACTTACTTACTTACTTACCCTTAGTGATGTTTGCAAAGCCACAATGCAGTGGGTTGATGCAAACCCACCATTCTGAGATGTCCTAAGCTTTATGGGTCCAAACCTCAGAGAAATGTGTTGCTCAACTGAGGATTATGAGGTGCACTAATTGGTAGTGTTTTCTTTCCATTCAGGAAAAAAAGATTTCTTACAAAAGAAAATAGGATCAAGAAAAATAAATGAAGCCTTCATCTCTGTCTTTACTACAATTTTGAACCAGCTAAAACCTACATGGTTAATTCATTAGTGTTTAACTTAAAGTAGGTGAGCAGTTCCCTTGTCTTGCAGTGCACTTCAAAGATTCATGATCTGGACCTTTCCTTTCCCTTCCCTTTTCTGAGAACACCCCTTCCTTGCCTTTGCCCCCAACTCCTATCCAGCCTGCAGAGTTTGTACTGATTTTCAAAATGGGCTACAGGAGGGAAGAGGTTCCCCACCCCCCATGCTACATCAAACAAGGGACCGTGGCCTCCTTTAAGGCTGCAAGAGCTCACTGCAAATGTATTCTAAAAATACAGCCATTTAATTTATACTGTGAAATACTCACAACACCATTTGGTGGGGGAGGGAGTACTACAAAATTATTATTATTATTATTATTATTATTATTAATAATAAGATTTACATGAATCAGGGGGCCTGACTGAGCTCCATTATGGAGGAAGATCTAAGTATAAGTGAGGAGCAGTGTCAGTTTTTGAATTCCTATGCCGGTGTGTGTCTCGCAGTCCTTACATTGGGTGTGATCAGACGAACCACAGCTCCAGGGGTGGCTGCGCCAGCCCGCTTCACCCCCGGGCTGGCGAGTCCATCTGAAGGCGGACCCGCCAGACGTGGAAGTGGAAGCAGCCCTGCTTGTGGTGCTCCAGAACGTCCCAGAGTGCCACCAGCAGAGCAGGCCGGCCAGACCCAGGGCACCAGTCCAGAATGGAGCTGCAGTCCTTCTGCTCAGCGGACCCATGCTGCAGCTCCACTCCCATTCGACCATTGATTCGGCAATACCTTTGAGTTGTGGGTGCCAGCCTAGAGCATTGGGCAATCCACCCACCACTTTATGGTGTGGGGCAGGCACCACATGGGCAGACTGTGGCCAGGAGACCCCACTGGGTCAGTCTAAAGCAGACCCAGGCAGGACTGGGAGCGGGTGGACGTGGGGGTATGCCCTCTGGGGGCGGGCTTCCCCTGTGACTGTGTAAAAACACCCATTATCCAAGCATAAGGTTTTGCATTTGAAGGTCCACCATGACAGCTCCTAATGGTGGCCTTCAAGCAGCCAGAGATGTGACCTTACTAGTCTGCTATACCTAACTAACTATTCCAGACTCTAGCTTTGCAGGAAGGTAGAAAGTTATCCCCAAGCCACCTTCTGCTGTGGGAAAAGAGACTTCCTCATTACAGACAGACTGATTACTAAGAGCATGAAACACAAATAACACCCATTTACACAAATTACATATTGTATGAAGCATTATTATTTCTGTACTTACGTTTTGTGCATATTTTTTGTATTTTACTGTTGTAAGCTGCCCTGAGCTGCCTTTGGCAGGAAGGGCAGGTTAAGACATTTAAATAAAATATATAAATAACTAACATGGTTGCAAGACTTTGCCTTAATTACAAGTACCAAATTAAAATGAAACTAGATGGGTACCAGGTGGGGGAAGCAGGGTAGGTGTTAAATGAATTTAGCATTACCCCACGGCTTAATGTATTTTTCATAAAATAGGTGGCTTTGGAAGACACCAAGTGATGCCCCTAATATTGAAGCTAGCATTTGAGGACAGCATTCCTTATGTGTAGAAAATCTAAATTTAGCCTTTAAAAAGAACGTTACCTGTTGTTAAGGTCTGACAAGGCCACTGATCTGCTGTTAGGGACCTTAGTGTAATAGGAAACTGTACAACTGATGTGAAAGATCTCTCTTAATCTTCTTTTCTACATGCATAAGTAACACCACACTGCATGTAAATGTTGTATATCTTTAGTAAACTGGCCATGTATGTATGCCGCTGTATGTATTTTAATGGTATTTTTCTAAAGGAAAACAGGTGAAAGAGAGACAAGCAGCGCCACCAGCTGATAGCAACGTATTCCAATCGCTTAGGCTATGATCCAGAACCTGTTTGGCACCAGAAGTAGCTATCCCCTTTGAAATGTAGGATGTCCTATGGAAGTGGATGGCACTCATATTGGTGCAAAGAGCTAGCAATGTATTTATTTAGTCAAATTTCTATGCCACCCTTCCCACAGAGGCTCAGGGTGGCTTACAATTAAAAAAAAACAACCCAGCAACAATTAAAATCAATAATGTGTATGTATGTATGTAAGTATTATATATCATCCTTCCTTTACACCCCCCACCGAATCCCATCCCTCCGAATCCCTGTCTGCCAAATGCCTGACGAAATAAAAAGGTCTTACATTGTTTCCAGACGATGAGCAGGCTCGGGCTTAGGCAGACCCTCAAGGCAAGAGAGTTCCATAATTGCAGGGCAGCCACCAAAAACGCCTCTCGGCGCACCCTAGTTTTAAAAACATCTCAAGGAGACGGCACCTGCAAGACAGGTGTTCTCAGAGGCCACGAGCGGACATGAGGGAGGATGCAATCTTTCAGATACCTGGGGCCAAATGGCATCAGGATCACATGCTCAGCACATTTTACTTAAACAATGCAGTTTTAAAAAATTCATGCATTTATAAATCAAGAAAACTGCATTTCCCAAGTTGAATGAAAAATGCCAACCAGGACAAACTTTTGTTTTTTAGGAGTGTTGTTGTTGTTGTTTTAAAAGATTCTTACCACCATAGAAATGGCTAGGGACAAAGGCAGATGTAGAGGAATTCTCTGTAGCCCCAATCCTGATGCTCAGTAACAGCCCAGAATCAGAGACATGACAGTAACGATGAAATGCCCATGTAGTTCTTTGCAACAGCCCCCCCTTCTCACTGAGCTCACTCACTGCTAAGATAGGCTGCTTTTATTCTGAACTCTGCAATAAAGAAGCATAATAATTACATTGAGCTCTTCACTTTGTCAGCTGTGCTTTAGTTTTAAACATCCCCCTATAGTTTAAATTAGTAACAAATTGAGTTCATAAGATTGGAAGTAAGTCCAGATTGAAATCTGGGTGTATTTGCAGGAATTATCTTGCTTGCTATACAATTTTACTTGGAGTATGACCAATTTCTTGCCCTTGTGAACATTGATCAATAGCTGGAGGATGAGTGCTCTCACTGGGTGGACTGAATGAATCCGATTTTCTCAGGTTCTACCCAACTTGGTAGAACATCTTGTGTTCAAGAGAACCTCCCTCCTCTACACAACCTCCTCAACTGGGCCAAAATGCTTGTATGAAGTACATGCATGTGCAGAAGTTTTGGGATCCTTGTTAATCAGTTACAAGCTAGTAATATCGGTTAGGTCTACGACCATATCCTAGCACTCTCAGAATAAACAATTCATGAAATGTCCCATTCCCTGCAAACATAATGTAAAAAATTAACACTATTTAGTACCTGTAATACTAGATTGTGTCTTTATTTGCTGCCTTGCAAGCGAAGGCCGAATACAGCCATTAGATAAGAACAAAGATCTCCTTTGGGTATAAATGGGCAATATGGCTTTGCATGCACACAAGCTAATTTCGTTGCCTTAAATGAGTTGTGTTTTGCCCATGGATACACAGATTGCAACCCCACACAGATGTGTACATATGAGGTGATTGTAACACTGAGCCTAGTGAAAGGAAAACCCCTCAGTGGGGGTCTTCACATGGGCAGCTGCCCTGCCTTGTCTCCATTGGGCCGTCCATTCAAAGGCAGCCTAACAGAAGTGCAGGCGGAGCAGAGATGGGTGCTCTGGAACATCCTGGAGCCCCTCCAGCAGAACAGGCAGCCCAATCCTGGAGCATCAGCTGAAGAAGGGGCTGCCATCTGTCTGCTTGACAGACGTCCGCTGAAGCACCGCTCTCAGCTGGGGGTTGCCCCGGAAATACCATAATATTGCAGGTGATTGGCCCACAATGCTATGGCATGGTAGAGGGGCACCGCACTGGTGTACCGTGGCCCTGGCAGCCACCAAGTCAGTTTAAAATGGACCCAGGTGTGGCTGCAAGCAGGCAGGTGCGGGGGTGCACCCTTGGACTTGCTCTGGGGTGGTGCACCCCCATGTCTATGTGAAAATACCCATTGTGTTCCTTCTACCCTTGTATGTTTGCCCCCAGCATCAAGAAGATAGTGGATGCTACCTGAAAACAAACAGCAACATGGCAGCAGTCATTTCGCACCCTTTAGCTCAGTGGTTCCCTTCCCAACCTTTTTAGACCAATGGATCAACACTCAACCTTCAACAATTTTGGGGGGCCGCTATGTACCCACTGGTGATGGCTGTGACCCCGCACGTACTCATTTCATCTTACCTGTGGCTATACAAGGCAAGCGGCTTCAGGCACCACAACCATCTCCAGGGAGACGAGGGACGATTGTAACATATGTGGGCTGGTCTCCTCTCCCCAGTGTTATATCCAGCATAATAAGAGCTTCAGAGAAGTATGAGACAGAAGCTGTAAAACAGACAGGCCACTTGCTGCTCACAGCATACCCTAGTCAATTATTAACTATATCCTGACTAGTGAGCCCCCACCCCACACGTACAATTTCTGGTCCAGTGTAAAACCTGGGATAGACTATTCTGGAGCCTTCATAAATACTACACCCAAAGATGGCCATTGTCAGAGTTCGCAGTCTCACGGACAGACTTCCAGGATCTGGTCTGGGGCAGAGTCAGAATGGGAACAGATGGGCAGGCAAAGAACTGGACAGCTAGGGAAGGAACAGGCTCGAATGAAGACTCAAGAATGATCTTGGGTTGGGTCAGGTCAGGAACCGAAGGGGAACAGGAAAATGGGAACAAGCTCAGGTCAAAAACAGGAAGCATTGTTCTGCCCATCTTCCTATCAGAGCTGGGTAGAGGCAACCAATTGGCAGATGTGGGTGTGTGTTGCATGTGAGGATCCAGGATCCTTTCATCCAGGATCCAGGACCAGGACCTATTTCTAGATGTGGCAGAATCTCAATGGAGCTGCCATTGCCTGGAAACTCTAGGGCCATTGGTTCAAGACGACCCCTGTTCCTCACAGCGATGGCACAAGCAAGGACCAAAGGTTACTTTGCTGTAGTATGTAGCTCCACAGAGGTCACCAGGAGCCTGCAGAGCACAGCGTGGGAACCACTTTTTTAGCCTGTTTGATATATGCATAGATACAAGAGGATATCTGCTTTCAGGGTTTGGGATTTTATTTCAAGTATAATTTTGCATCTACTCTACATTTCTTAACTTCTGGCCTTCATTCTAGAATGGTTAATTTCTAACAATTCATGGTGCTCTCCCCCTTTAGGAGAAACAGCCAGATGTGCTAAATACAGTGTGTGCCTACTAGCTGGATAGTAGCTTCTGAAAGAGCAATAACCATAATAAAGCTGTCAGAACTTCCTTCTCACTTCTCATATGGCATTTTAAGCATCCCCACTCTCTGCAGTGGGTAGGAGAGAGTTACAGTGAGTAGCTATTGCAATTATCTGCATCTTCATGCATCAGCAGATATAGCTATCTCTTAAGTTTCCAAAAATATTTCCTCAGAGCTGAGCTTGAAAAATAGACTAAACCTTTTAAAATATAATGGACATATTTCTTATTTGCAGCTCAGAGTCATGAAGGGGGGTGGGGGGGAGGATCCTGTAAAATGACTATTTATCTTTTTGTTCTATTCCTAGGGCCAAATTCTACCCCCAGGCTGGCCTTGTAGAGTTTCCAGCCCTTAAGGCAGAGGGAATTACAGGGCTTCTGAGCCTAGGGGGAAAGAAACTTCCTCTCCCACAGATCCCAAGAGGGACATTCTAGATCTCAGGAGGCCCCTCTGATGAGTCTGTCCGGCAGCCTGTCCTCAGCAGGAATTGTGCAGGTATGAGTTGGGCACCCCATCAAAATGCACAAGAGGAGTCCCACTGGAGACACTCTGGTGAAGGCTGGTAGGAGTTCTTGTCAACACGCCATCCTCTGTTAGTCCCAGTTTTGTGTTCCCCTAACCTCACCTATCAGCACCATCCATAAATGGCTATACTGGTAGCAGAACAGAGAAAGAGGCCAATTCTACGATTATAAACTCCCCCATCTGACATTTGGATGAAATGATCCTTCAGGTCCCTTCCAACCCTATAATTCTATGATCTCTTATGCCTTTAGGAGTCCCCAGCAGCTGCTTCTGGACAAATTTACCCCTCGGACTAAGGTAAGATGTACTTGAATTAATTTTTAGTGCATGCCAATACTGCTACCAGTCTGGAAATAGTTTAAAGACTTCTCCTGGCAAAAATAAATAAATAAATTCCAGGGGCCTTATTTGATTTCAAGCCTTTAATGATATCATACATTTCTTGACAAGTCACTGGCTCCCACTCTGGGAGATCGGATACCATCTCCCCAGTTAAATCTCTCTCTAGAGGCTCCGAAACATTTAAAGGTTTTTTAAAATGCTCCTCTCAAATAGTGGCTGTAATTTTAGGCTCTCTGTATATTCTACCCCCTGTTGACAACCTATGAACCAGATCCCCCAAATTGCGGGAATCATTAGATACAGAGGCAGCAAAAAGTTGGAACCACTGTTCATTTATAAATAGTGATTTCTTCACTGTCAGCATCTTTTTATAAGCTCTGCATGGCTCATAGTACAACAGGCCGTTGTTATCTGCAGGATTCATTTTAAGCTTCCTTGCCAAATGGCAGCGCTTCTGCCTGGCTTTTTTATACTCTAGATCAAACCAGCCTTGAGCTCTAACGGATCTAGGAGAAGTCCCACACATTTCCCTAGACAGTAGAGGATATAATTAATCAATTAAGGTGTTTCATTTAGCCAGAGCTGTCTCCATGTCCCCTGCATCCATAAGACTTGATGTACTGTCATACATCCCTCTGAAATTAGGGTTAAGATTATCCTATCTTAACCCAAGAGAAGTCTAGGAGATCTAGGAGATCTAGATCTAGGAGAAGCCTCACACATTTCCCTAGACAGTAGAGGATATAATTAATCAATTAAGGTGTTTCATTTAGTCATAGCTCTGGCTCTGAAGCTCTTCCCTCTGAAGTTAGGGTTAAGAGTATCCTATCTTTCAGAACATCTGTCCACCTAACTACTACCCCGTTAGCCTTTGGTTTATCCTGCAATATAACCTCCTCTGTAAACTGAAGCCCGAGGCAAACAGGAAAGTGGTTACTATCCACCTGGGTGTCCACTTGAAAACTAGTAATACGCTCTGATAGTTGTGGGGCTGCTAATATATAATCAATGACACTACCACTTTTATTATTAATAAAGGTAAAATGCCCACGTTTGTCTCCCTGACTATTTCCATTCAGAAGTCTCAGATTGTTCAAATCAAATCAATTTATTAAGGCGTAGCCACGCGGCCATAGCCAAATTTATGAACTGTATAAAGAGAATCTAAAAATCCAAGTATTACAATTAAGATCAATCAGTAAAAGTGTAATGCAAGAAATGTAACCTATAAGAAGAAATTATAAACTATTCAGGACAAAAAGTAATATTACATCTCACAAATAATACACATGATAAAAAGTAAAGGTTAAGGTTACGTTACCAAGGAACAAAACAGGGAACTGAGTATCAATTTCAATTTTTATTTATTAATTAAGCAGCTGACCATAGGTCATAACCGCAAACCAAACTACAAAATAAACGGAATACATAAAAACACAAAATACATCAAAGAATAAGAACAGTACAAATATGGCTAGGCCAAGTATCACAAGTACCAAGATTAAAATAAATAAAAACAAAGTAGGACCGAAGTCATCACAACCATCACACAGAAACAAAGTAACTACAACTGCCATTTACTGATCCCCCCAAAATAACATATCATTCATAAATACAAAACACCTTGCTCTTTCACAGGGCTTACTATAGCAGAGCTTGACCCCTAGGGGCCCCTTTACCCTAATGGAACTAGGGGCCTAATGGGACTAAAAGCCAGTCCGCATCCGCAACCAATGCCATCTTTCTTTTCTGGGCAGCCACAATAGCTCCAAAAGCCACCACCGCTCTAGAGCGGGGGGAGTCTTCACCCTTCAAGAGGATACACACCTTCTGGTCCTCAGAAAGATGTCTTGGCATTGACCTAATAAAGTCCCCCCCAAAATTCTCCCTCAGATTTTTATAACTAGGGCAGGAAAATAACATGTGTGCAGTTGTCTCTGGCACCGCCAGGTTGCAATTGAGTATCACAGTGTCATGTCTCAACAATTCACAGTCTCAACCGAATCAGCAGTAGATTTGAAATCCAAAAATCTCTGCCGTATTTCAAAAGCCCCTATTAAGAATTTAATTACCTGCAAGGTTACCTCAGGTTCAGGGTCTTCTCAGATTGTAATCCAGGGCTAATTTGTAACATTTACACCATGCACCATTAATTTTGCTGTCCCATGACATTCTTCTTGAATTCCAGCATGGAATATTCTCTCCTAAATCTGGTAAAGCCAAGGCCTGCAAAATAGCGAATTCATTAGTTCCAATGTGTACATTAAAGTCACCCAGGGTGCACATATGTTCTAACGGACATGATTGCAATTGGGAGACCACATAAGTTTCCAGTATCCCCCAGTCCTCCAGTTTTGCATATTTAGACCCCACCCCACCCCCATTCCCCCTTGGTGGAAAATAAATGTTGACTATCTGTAAAGGAGAATTAACATCCTGGAATTTACATGTTGTTACAATCTACCAATATTGTGGAACACTCAACTTTTAGCTTTAAAGACAGGAAAACCACCAGACCACCTGTTGGTCACCCCTTCCTACTGAAAGACTGAGCAGGCTTACTTCACTGCCTAAAACCATCTTTCAGTAATATCAGAAGCAACTACCCAGCTTTCATGTAAACAAATGATGTCAAACCTCTTCAAAAATTAATAAATTCCCTATCCACCTGCTTACCCTTCCAACCCACTATATTCCAGGAAACAATTTTAATCCTCTGATTCATTACAGGGGGAGTTAGTAATATCAGAGGATCTTCTGGGGGTATCATAATGTACTTATCTCCATCAAAGGAGACAATACAGCTACACTAGAAAGCCAAGGCAGTCCTTGATCGCAAACTGAACTAGCAAATTTTGGAATGCTCTGCTGAACCCCCTGCTGTACCCCTAACTCCTCAGGAGCCAGGACCCTACACTCCTGCCACTCTCTCCCTCCCAACAGAGGCTTACCTCTGGGCTGGACTGGGGCCCGGGCCAGCGGCCCTTCAATTATAACAGGAGTCATAGTAGGACCTTGATGGTGCAGGACTTGAATAACAGGGTCCACAGGTGTAATTGGGCCACTATTCCTAATTTCTAGTATAGTTGCTTGTAGCAACTGAAATCTCTCTAAAATAGTATTCTGTTCTTCTATGGGTAGCTTGCCATAAGATGATAGTACTGAGACCTCCTCTACCTCCACACTTCCATCCATAAGATGTTCTCCCAGATCTCCCAGCTGATCAATATTGTTACAAGTTGGATACTCATTGCAATGTGGCTGTAGAGTAGCCTCCAGTTCCAGTACAGACTCTTGGTTGAGCAAATCCTTTCTATCCTGACTTTCCCTTTCCTCCAGTGGGCCAATCACCATGTGGTGGTATTCTATAGAAAAGGCATATATACATGTAAATGAGGACACAGGCTCAGATCCAGCAACAAATACATATGAGTAGCTTTGCTCATGTGAGTAGTTCCATTGAATCCAGTGAGATTCTTCATGCGTGTTAAAGTACTCATATGTCGGTTTGCAGGACTGGAACCATAGTATGGATGAAAGTAGTAAGGTGGTTAAACAAATTCATAAGTATTTTCAGGAGAGGGC
This sequence comes from Sphenodon punctatus, assembly GCA_003113815.1. Taxonomy (NCBI): domain Eukaryota; kingdom Metazoa; phylum Chordata; class Lepidosauria; order Sphenodontia; family Sphenodontidae; genus Sphenodon; species Sphenodon punctatus. The sequence continues at coordinate 2,245,667 of QEPC01015466.1, read as the reverse complement.
TGCAAAGTGGAATTATTATTTTTAAATAATAAGATGATCTATAGCAGAGAAATAAAGAGACAAAGGCCTCCTTGTCAGCAAGGCTTTCCTCTTTATAACTTCTCTTTTCTTAGCAAGAGCCAAGATGGGATTTTTCATTCTGAATGTTGCTTTCCTGCTTTTCAGTCTTTGTACACCTTACTTTCCCTGTTCTTTCATCTTTTGAAAAGAAAAACAAGATGAAACAAAGAGCTGATCTGCAAACACACATTATGAAATATGAAGGATCCTGGGACTAACTGACCACTTCAGTGATTATGAAAATTGTAAACTATTTAAAGGGAGTATTTTTCACTGTTCTTCATTAGGGTCTGATTACCTGAACCATTAACATTTGGCTCTTATTATGATGATTGTGAAATACTGTTCACACTAATGGACAAAGAAAGTTGACGTGGCTATCTTGATTAACTCATCAATAATCATTTGGAATAATTTTTCTTCATTTGCTGAATGAATCGCTCACATGTCCTCTAATAATGCACATTGTGGTGCAGTAAATTAGCATTAAGATTATCCACCACTGGGAGATAGAGTCTACTTCAAAGCGCAGCTCAAAGGACATTCTAGATGTGAAATCTACATTTTGAACAAAGGTGATATTAAAGAAATGGTTTCTTTGTGTAATGCACTCAGCACATAACCTTCAGCATAGGCATGTGTTTCTTAAACCAGCAGATTATAATGAAAATGCAGAAGACTGCTCCCCATACATCTTAATTTGTCTCACGAGGTAAATACAATGCAAGTGTATCTTAAATTTTTAAAAAAACACTAGCCGCCCTGAGTCTATGGAGAAGGGCAGGGTAAAAATGTAATAAATAAATAAATAAATAAATAAATATTTAAGAAAAACCAGTGTGCTCCTCCTCTGAGGCTGAACTGAAATCCTGTAGGCCTTATTCCCTGAGTAAGTAAACCCTTACTCCCCTGAGTAGTCATCAGTCACTCATGTGTTCAGTGCAGAAGCCAATAGGATTGCACATTACTACCCGCAGAATCTTAGGCCCAGGGTCAACTGAGCCCCCTCACACCATGGTAGACTAGCTACACCAATCGGTATGGATTACACAGATAGGCAAGGTTTTGCAGGATCAGACCCTGAAGTTCCAGATTACTAAGAGCCAAATCTTGCCTTCCTGCAAAAACTCAAACAAACAGGCTTTGCTATGGTTTTCCTCTACAGAAATTGGAGGAAATGGATCTCCCACCATTTGCCTCCTAAATAACTGTATAGCCACTACTTCAGATCATAGACTTTAGCAGTCCTTGCAGCAGTAGCACACAAACACCCTACACACTAGAATTGCACCTTTCTATGAAGTGTCAGATCCACTGGTTACACTTCTACTCCTCCTCTGCTAACCCCTCCAAACACTCCTTTGTACCGCTACAGATGGTGCATGTACTATCTGAGCAACTTCCCAGCATAGCATGAGCACATGGGCTTTCCATGTCCTGTCTGCTTGCTCTGCAGCCCTTTCAGCCTTAGAGTCAGTGTTGCTTCTCCAGACCGGCACCAGTACAGCCGGGATCAGAATCTGACCTGAAAACAAGACACATTTGTAGGAAACGGTATGATTTATGTTGTTTACTACATATTTAGATGCACTTATAGGGTGTTTTCAAATGAAACGTTAGCCTGTTGGAGTCTGTGTTGGTTCAATCCATGAAGCCACTCCCCCTCTCACAGTTTTTAGCATGTAGAGCTAATAAACAGGCAGCCCCGTGCATGTAGTCAGAATTGTGCAGGCATCCTCCACCCACTCACAGATTTAGACAATTTTCAGATGGAACGCGCCCACCCAGGTCCACCCATCTCCCACGGACCCAAGCACCCGTCTGAAGGCGGCATTGGGTGGAAGCATGCTCCCATGACCCACGCATTGGCCACCCATGTCCCTACAGGCAGCAACCTGGGTTTTTCCCCGTTGCTACCTGTGGGAGCATGAATGGGCTTTGCATGGGTGCGGGTGCACACTGACCGCACACCCATCCCCTGCCATCTGAGGCCCACCCACCCACTCACAAGAAGTGTGTGGCAGCACACACAGACCCGTTCCCCAGGTGGGTCTATCTAAAAACATCCTTAGCCCATAAATCCTAATAGATGGGCAGGGACCATGCTCTGCCCACTCTTCTTCCCCCCCGCCACCCCCTCCACATGACTTGTAGCCATGGTGAACCAGGGAAAGAACCACATGATTCTTCCCGCCATAGCTGAGATAACTGGTCATGTGCTTTCCTCAGCTAATCCAAGCTAGGCAGCTGCTTAGAGCTTTTTAACTTTTCCTAACTTCTTACACACGGGCTGCAGACTGCACTAGAGTCACAGCCATGGATACATTTGCTGCCAGTCTGTGCTTGAACTTTAATGGCATTCAGGCCTTCATGGCCGTAAATGAGCAGAACTTGTGAGCAGTCCATCGGAACCAAGAATCCTGCTACTTCTGGAGCACAGAGATGGCTAGACACAAAAGGACATTAGCTCAATCTTTGGCTGTGGCTTTTTGGGTGCACCACAAGGATGAGGCGGCTCCTGCTTTGGCACCATACAGATGCCTTCCTCAGGTGACAACGAACTGTGCACTGAGAGCTACCTGTCCAGAGAAGCAGCTTCACTTCTCAACCTCCTGCATGTGGCTGCACCCATGCAGAGGATTGCCTGGGTACACAAAAAAACCCTCACAGACTGGCGGGAGAATGTGCTGTCATCATGGGGAGATGAAAAGGGGGTCAAAAATGTCAGAATACCCTGCCACCTTGTCCTGAGGACAGCGGAGACCCTCCAGTGATGACTGGAGAAACAGAACACGGTGATGCACTCACCCATCCCCATACACAAGTGTGTGGTGATCATCATATGGAAGCTCGTCACTCCAAACTCCTGCCACTCTGTCACCCAGCATTTTGGGGTTGGAACCTCCACAGTGACTGCAATACTTGTGGAGGTTTGCATAATAATTGTGGAAGAGCTTCTGGACTTGAGTGTTGCAGTTGGTTGACCCCACGGAGATAATGAAGGACTTTTGCTGGGATGGCAGTCTTCCCCAACTGCCTAGGGGCAATCGATAGCAGCTATATCGCCATCATCTACCTACCCAACAGCAAGGATGACTACCTCAACTGCAAAAGGTTTTTCTCCATTGTTCTCTAGGTAGAAGTGGACCACCAACACCATTTCCTGGATGCTCTGGTGGGGTGGTCCGGGAGGAACTATGGCTTCCAGAATTTCTACCAGTCCCCCTTCTTTGGGCATACATACACTGAAAACTTTGGACCCAACACCAAAACCCGTATTGTGTGTGTAGGGGGCTACTCATGCAGCTCATGGTTCTTGGGAACCCTGAAATCATGACTAATGAATGCCTACAGCATTGCCTGCAACCCAGAGCAAAGATATTTCAACAGGAAGCTTAGTGCCACCTGGTCTGTTGTGGAGAGGGCTTTTGGGATCCTGAAACAGCACTGGAGATCAATTGCTAGCAGGATTAATTTCCATCTGGACACTGCTCCACTGCTTTCAACTGCAGCAGCCTGCATGCTGCACAACATATGGGAGACTGAAGGGGCCACCTTGGAGAACCCCACACCAGCTACCTCTCACAAGCCAGTGTCCCTCTTCAGGGACGACATTAAAAGAGCGGAGGATTGCATGGCAAGGGAGATATGGGATACCTTATGCCTGCACATATACAGAAATGCTAGCACAAGCCAGAGACTGATCCTTGTAGTGACATTTTTGGTTTGTGAGTTTTAAATGTTTAAAGTTTCTAACTTTTACGTTATAAAGGTACAAACATATAAAAGTTTTGTGAAGCATTTTAGATTTATTTTTACTTAAAACAGATGTAAATTATTGAACCCATTAGACTCTGCCCCAGCTTTCCTCCCCAAGAGTTCCCCCTCCAATGCTCTCAACTTCCCCCTTCTTCCTGTCAATTTCTCCAAGCCCAAGAAGCCTTGTGCACACTCTCTTTGCACTCACAAATTCACCAACCCCAAACTACATATTTAGTAACCCATGCACAACAACAACAACAAGAAACAGGCATTGAGTACTAAAAACAACAAATATCTAAATTTATTTACATATCTACATATACACAAAACACAACAACCCGAGGATTGGCTCAGGGCAGTCCCTGGCCCCTGCTCCTCTGAGTGCTCTGGACCCTTGATAGCTGCAGGACACTGCGCTGTGTTCCTCAGACCTCGTAAAGTTCTCCCCAAGCACCATCATCAGGATGGTGGCAGTGTCCTCTGCCTGCTGTTCCCTCAGCTCCTTACCTGCAACAGTACAAAGGGGGCTTATGGTACAGCTCATATTTCCATGGATGAATAGTTTCCACATGCTTCACCACTTGTTGACATAATATGGGAAGGGTACACCTTATGTTTTGGAAGGCTTGGCCATAGTGCTGCTCACCAATGGTTCAGAGTTCCCCTGTCACATCCTGCAGGATCTCTGTCACAGTCACCAGGTCCTTCCCTATCTCCCAGAGGATTCAGAGCCCTTGCTCTGTAGATAGGAGAGTGTCGCACAGTAAACCTCGGGGGGAGGGGGTGTTGAAGCCCTTCCCAAGAGCCGAGGCTTGTGGGTGCATATACCCATTCAGCACTCATGTAGCAACGTGCCATGCTTGTCTCTGTTTTGGGATGTGTGGCCCGTAGCATATCATGTCACCGGGCAGGACAATCACTACGTACCAGATGGCTGCAGGCTGCCGCCCAACATGCCTGCTACTGGAGCTATGACTCTGGGTTACAAGCACCACTCCACATTGCCAATGTTAATGTTTGAAAACGTTATTATTATTATTATTATAAACATTTATATAGTGCCGGTCATGTACCTGGCACTGTACAGAACATAGACATAGACGCATGTCGCTGGACACCAGGGCCCTGTCTATGCTACTGCCCCTCAATCCCCATCCGCAGACCCTGATCTCACTGACCCAGCCTCCTGCCAGCTCTGCCACTGCCTCCTCAACCCCCCTCCCCCCGCTCCCCATTCCTCAGCCTTAGGCCACTTTTAGATGAGACAAATTTGCGCATGATTGGTGGAAAATGCGTGTGTTTTAATGCTTGTTTAAACACCTAAACCATTTTAAATGCGCATTTGCCATGATTGTGTAAAAGCCAAAACCGTTTTGAATGTGGTTTTTAAATAATGCGCATTTTTTAAACCGGTTTTGGCATCCCCCGATCATCAAAGGGGCTCAAAACCAGTTTTAAAAAATGCGCATTATTTAAAAAACATATTCAAAATGGTTTTGGCTTTTACACGATCATGGCAAATGCGCATTTAAAACGGTTTAGGTGTTTAAACGAGCATTAAAACACACGCACATTTTTCACCAATCATGCTCAAATTTGTCTCATCTAAAAGCGGCATTAGATTTACCCCCAAACTATAGAGGGAGAGAACTGGGACTGAAATAGCAATGCAGAGTGTGATTCTTGGAGCCTATGTTGGAATTGAGCATGATATGTGAGACTGTACAATGTCTGTCCTGTGTACATGGCGCACAAGCTAAGGCAAGAGACTTAACTTGCAATTTCCATGGTTTTTACAGCATAATTGAATTTGCAAGAGTCTTAACTCACAAATTTCCCTGGCCCTTGCACCCAAGACCTTCCAACCCCCAACCTTGGAAGCAACTTATTGCTGTGCCACACCACCAATCTCCAAGCTCAAGAACCCCTCTATGTTTGCCCACAAGTTTCTGCCCATCCTTGTACCCAATCATTTGCAACTCCTGGCCCCCAAGGTGGCTTATCACTCTGCTGCAATGCCAGCCACCAAGACCCAACAACCCTTTGCCCCTCTCAATGCTCCCTCTCTTTGCACTCAACCCCCTTACCCCAAAGCCATTTTCTCCTTGCCCCATGCACGCTGGGCCAAGTGCCTGTGTAATACACAGATAAAGATACACAGGTCAAGCTGGGGTGTACCTAAGCAATGCGTACCTAACAGAAAGGGCAGAGAGCCCACAGACAAAAGCAAGACAGAGCCTAATATTGATTTATTTATGAGATTTATATCCCACTCTATCCCGCCACAGGCAGCCCAGAGTGGATTACAACACAATATAAATATAATATAAAACATTTTTAAAGCACATAAAGCATAAAAACATAAACAAATATACCCTCTCCCCACTCCCCCTCCCAACCCCACCCCTCTCCCTTGCCAAATGCCTGATGGAACAGCCAGGTCTTGCAGTTCCTACGGAAGGCCAGGAGGTCTGGAGCCTGGCATGCCCCCACCGGGAGGGAGTTCCAAAGGTGCAGCATGGCACCGAGAATGCCCTATTCTGCGTGGCCTTCCGGGAAACCCTGGGGACCTCCAGCAAGGTGCCCCCAGATGACCGCAGGGGCCGATCCAGAACCCGAGGGGTGAGGCAGTCTCACAAATAAGCAGGTCCCAGGTTGTGTAGGGCTTTATAGGTTAAAACCAACACTTTGAATTGGGCCCAGAAGACTACTGGCAGCCAGTGCAGAGATTGGAGCACTGGTGTAATGTGCTCCTGGTGGCCCAACCACACCAGGAGCCGGGCCACCGCATTCTGCACCAGCTGCAGCTTCCGATCCATCACCATAGGTAGCCTCACGTAGAGCGCGTTACAGTAGTCTAAACAAGAGGTAATAAAAGCATGGATGATTGTGGCCAGGTCCAGAACAGAAACCAGCGGCCGAAGCCGCCGCACCAGATGTAACTGGCAGAAGGCACTCCTCGCCACAGCCTCCACCTGGAGATCCAGGTGGAGCTGCGCATCAAGGAGCACCCCCAAGTTCCGCACGTGGGATGTCAACAGAGGGCAAACTCCATCAATCGATGGAGCCATCAACTCCGCCGACCTACCCACTAACATCACCTCTGTCTTGTCAGGATTCAGTCACAGTCAGTTAACCCTCATCCAGCCTGCCACAGCTGCAAAGCACCGGGTAAGCACCAAGACAGCTGGGCCTGGGTCTGTCAAAAATGAAAGATACAGTTGGGTGTCATCTGCATACTGATGACACCTCACCCCGAACTCTCTGATCACCTCGCCAAGTGGCTGCATATACACGTTGAACAGGAGAGGGGACAAAACCAAACCCTGCGGGACCCCACATAGGAGGTCTCGGTAAGATGAAAAATAATCACCAAGTACCACCTGCTGAGTTCTTCAGTCAGGAATGAGCAGAACCATTCAAGAATGATCCCGCCCACCTCCACACTGTCCCGCAGGTGTGTCACCAACATCTCGTGGTCAACAGTATCAAATGCTGCCGAAAGATCTAAAAGGACCAATAGGGTTGATCGACCCCAGTCCTTTTCTCGGCGAAGGTCATCCACCAAGGCCACAAGTGCTGTCTCAGTGCCATGCCCCGGATGGAAGCCAGACTGCGAAGGATCAAGATAACCGACGCAGGGGGTGCAATGCACATACGCAAGGATTAACAGTGCGAAAAATCTGCTCCTCCCAGCAGTACAATTAAAGTGCTCAAAGAACAAAGAAAAAGAGAAGGAAGCAACAAAAGGTACTAAGGACCTGATAATTAAGTCCCCAGGGCATGGGGCCTGGGAAAAAGCAAACTGAAAAGGGACCTCTCACTCGCTACTGCCAGCAGAAACAAGCGGAAGCAGCCCTTCAGGAAAACATGAGGTGCTTTTAAATGGTGACTGTGACCCAGCCCTCCACCCCAGGGGAGCCCGCAGGCAATGGTGCCAGCATGGCACTAATCCTTGCTGAAATTAAAGCGGCTAGGACAGAAGCCCAGCAAGACAAGCAGGACCTAATAGAAAAAATAAATAAAGTTGCAGCCACAATGGAGGAGGGGAATAAAAGGCTTGAAAACCTAGGCAAGTGCGTAGACACTGCAGAGGAGCACATATCGGGCTTAGAAGATCAGGCCGTAACCGTGGAAAGTGACACAGCAAAATTAAAAGAATCAGTAGACTTTCTGCGTTCAAAGTGTGAAGACTTAGAAAACAGATCAAGGAGGAGTAACCTCCGCTTGCTGGGAGTGAAAGAGGACCCAGAGACACAAGGAATGCAGGAGCTGCTTAACCAAATACTGATATTAAACTTCCCAGACCAACAACACCTCCACAATTTGGATATCAAAAGAGCCCACAGATCCTTGAGCCCCAAGCCAAAAGAAACTGAACCCCCCAGAGCCATTATAATCAAATTGTTCAAGTTTAAAGACAAAGAAGGTCTACTGGCAAGAGCAAGAAAAAGCAGCCAGAATATTTATTTATTATTTATTTTATTTATTACGTTTGTACCCCGCAAAAGCGAGAAAAAGCAGCCAGAATATTTATTTATTATTTATTTTATTTATTACATTTGTACCCCGCTCGGGGTGGCTTCCAACAATATAAAACAACAATGTACACATTTTAAAACAGATAAAAAATACACTATCAAAAAGTACATAAAAACAGGGCCCAGGGTCCATAAACAATACTAGGGTAGGGGGAAATAAAAACCCACTACACCCTCCCCCCCTCCCCAAAGGCCTGGGCAAACAACCAGGTCTTGCACCTTTTCTGAAATATCAAGAGGCTTGGGGCCAGACAAGCTTCCTCTGGCAGGGAGTTCCAAAGCCACGGCCCGGCCACCGAGAATGCCCTCTCCATTGTGGCCTCCCGCTTTACATGCTGGACCTCCAAGAAGGCACCCCCGGCGGACCGAAGTAGCCGCTCCAGGGCGCGGAGGGCGAGGCGGTCCCTGAGGTATGAGGGACCAAGACTGTGAAGGGCTTTGTAAATCAATACCAACACCTTGAATCTGGCTCGGCACGCTATCGGCAACCAGTGCAGAGCACAGAGCACCGGTGTTATGTGCTCCCGGCGACCCGTCCCCGAAAGGAGACGGGCCGCTGTATTCTGCACTAGCTGCAGCCTCTGAACCAGACACGAGGGAAGCCTCACATAGAGCGCATTACAGTAGTCCAGCCTCGAGGTGACGAAAGCATGGATGAAGGAGGTCAGGTCCGGTCCGGAGAAGAACGGACGCAGCCTTCGCACCAGATACAACTGGCAGAAGGCAGCCTTTGCGACCGCCTCCACCTGCCGCTCTAGGCAGAGATCCGTGTCCAGCACCACCCCCAGACTCCAGACCTGTTGAGCTATAGGAGGGCGAACTCCCCCAATAAGGGGGGCCAACACCTCCTTCGCTTTCCCCACCACCATCACCTCCGTCTTATTGGGGTTGAGCTTCNTGAAAAAGAGAGGTACAGCTGAGTATCATCAGCATATTGGTGACAACGCACCCCGAACCCCCTCACAACCTCCCCCAGGGGCTGCATATAAACATTAAATAATAATGGAGACAGAATAGAACCCTGCAGAACGCCGCATGATAAAGCACGGGGGCAAGACATCTCCTCCCCCAACACCACCCGCTGGCTTCTACCCAAGAGGAATGAACAGAACCATTCAAAACAGAACCCATCCAGACCACCCCCCAGGTCACGCAGCCGTCTCAACAGCAGCCCATGGTCCACGATGTCAAAAGCGGCCGAGAGATCTAGCAGGATGAGAAATGTTGAACATCCTGCGTCCATCTCCCGGCGGAGATCATCGACCAAGGCCACCAACGCCGTCTCGGTGCCATAGCCGGGGCGGAACCCAGATTGAAACGGGTCTAGGAAACAGATGCTAGATGCACCTGGAGCTGGAGTGCCACGGCCCGTTCAATAACCTTCCCTAAAAAGGGAAGGTTAGAGACAGGTCGGTAACTGGCGAGGGCGTCCACATCCAATGATGGTTTCTTCAGCAGGGGATGCACCACAGCCTCCTTGAGACTGGGCGCCAACCTCCCCTGCTGCAAGGATGTGTTCACTACCCTCGCCAGTACCGTCCCCAACATCTCCCTGGAGGCTTTCACCAACCAGGACAGGCATGGATCTAGTTCACAACAAGTGGCCCTCACAGACCCCAATACATCCACCGCATCGGCCGGCATCACTTCCTGAAACTCCCCCCACAAAGATGGACCAGATGGGGCTTCCATCCCCTCGTGCTCTCTACCTACTGTCCCTAATCCGGTGGCAAAGTCGCTCTGAATCCAAGCGATCTTGTCTGCGAAGTAGGTGACAAACTCCTCACAGCAGGCCTGGGATACATCCCCATCCAGGTGGAGCAAGGCCGGACTAACCAGCCCCCGCACCAGCCGAAACAGCTCTGCTGAACGGGACTTCACAGATGCTATGAGGACAGCAAGGAATTCCTTCCTTGCTGTCCTCACAGCCTCAACATAGGACCGCAAATGGGCCCTATGGAGAAGTCGGTCGGAGTCAGAGCGAGTACGCCGCCAGCGTCACTCCAGCCTCCTGCCTACTTGCTTCATACACTGCAGCCCCTCGGTAAACCAAGGGGCCCTGGAAATATGGAAATATGGAATTTCAAGGTAATCAACTTAAGCTGCAGCCAGATTATGCCCCTGACACCATGTGGAGAAGAAGAGCTTGGTCCAAGTATTATTGAGCTAATTGATAGAGGACTTAAGCCCCAACTGTGGCATCCAACAAAAATGGCTATCATGATAAATGGGCAAAGAAATGTATTTAAAGACACCAGAGATCTTGAAATCTTCTTGCAAGCCCACAAACCCACTCAAGAGAACCCAGATTAAACCAATTTAAAGCCACGGTGTGAACAGGAAAGAATAAAAAATAAAAAAAATTTTTTTTAAAAAGTGTGCTTCTAACTTCGCTAACTATGCACACAGAAGTAAGTGATACCAGGGTATAGTGGAGTTTAGCACCCACCACTGCCCTGGATTAAAGATAGACAAGACCAGGAGAAGGGAGGGGAAAAAAAACAAACAAAAAAACAACAATGCTAACCCCCAAATATGCAGTCAGTTGCACTGACAAAATGAGAACATATTGTTCCAATAGGCACATACAGCCTATATCACTGTTGATGTTAATATTAAAGTTATTTTGTCATGTTGTTATGTGGCTAAGAAATGCCAACCAATATGTAACTTTGCATTGCATGCGTGTTGCTCCAAGCCAACAAAAGAACCACACCAGCATAGTGTCCAAAACCATTAAATTAGAGAAAGGTATAAAGTCCAACAAAGCAGGTACAAATGAACCCAAAATACCCCGATGACAGCAGCAGCTGTAAATAACCCCCCTATTAAATTTTTAACCTTGAATGTCAAGGGACTTAACCACCCAGTAAAATTAAAAAAAGTATTGAATTTCCTCTCAGACCAGGCAATTGAGGGGTTTTTTTAATCCAAGAAACACATCTGATTCAAAAGGACCTACATAGATTTAGAAGCAGGCAGATAGGAGAGGGGTATGTATCAAGTGAGAGGCAAAAAAAAGCAGGGGTCTTAATAGGATTTTCCTCCTCAGTCACTTTCACCCTATCCCAGATAAAAAAAGATAAAGAAGGTAGATTCCTATTACTGTCAGGAATGCTAAACGCCCCAAAAGTAACCCTAGTCAATTTATACGCCCCAAACACAAATACACATCAATTTTTCCAAAAATACATGCCCGTCATCACTCAGAACACGGAAGGCCTGCTAATCATACAAGGCAACTTTAATTCCCTGCTGACAGTCTTAGACCATTCGCACGTTCACTTCTCAACAACACCCATAAAAAATTGCCTCAGTAATATCCCAACATGATCTAGTAGATGCCTGGAGAGTCTTAAACCCATCAACCAGGAGTTACACATACTGCTCCAGCGTTCATAACACATACTCTAAAATAGACCACATACTAATCTAAAAAGATACCCTGCACGGATGCTTACACTCCGAGATGATACCTGCCACGTTCTCAGACCATAATGCTTTAGTAACCAGGGTTGCCTGGAGCATTTCTGAACAAACAGTGGGGCGCACTTGGCAATTGGATAGGGGACTCCTTAAATGCAACTGGATAAAGGAGCACGTCACAACTGAGTTAAAGGAATACTTTGACCTGAACGTAGGGTCAGTAATCTCACCTCAAACATTATGGGAAGCAGCAAAGCCCATAATAAGGGGCAAATTTATAGCCATTAAGGCAGCAATAAATAGAAAAAGAAGGGAAAGGAATGCAGAACTCCTCATGCAGCTACAGCAATTGGAAAAGGAAAATAGCAGATTCCCCAACAGAAAAACCCATCTAGAAATCCAAAAAATAAAGAGTGAAATAGGCATAATTGACACACACAAAAATCACACAATTGAGAAAAACTAAAAACTTTTATTTCCAGAACAGTAATAAACCAGGCAAAGTTTTAGCACAACTGACAAAGAGCAAAAGGAAAAAATCTTTTATCCCAATGATAAAACTTCCAGATGGTAAATTGGCAACCAAACAGGAGGAGATTCAAAATGCTTTTGTGGACTTCTACCAAAGACTTTACACGACATCCAACCCAGACCCTATAAAAATAAAAGAGTTCATCAATAAATATAACATCCCAAAATTTAATCAAGATCAAGTCAGTTTCCTAAATGCACCCTTTTTCACTAAAGAGATTGAATTAACAATAAAAGACCTAATTAAACACAAAGCTTGCCAGCTGAGTTCTATCAGACCTTTAGTAATGTACTTACCCCGCATTTAACCAATACTTTCAATGACATCATAAAATCGCAGAGAATGCCCCCAACTTTTTATGAAGCAGTAATTACACTTATACCAAAGCCAGGCAGAAACCAGGAGGAATGTGGCAATTATAGGCCAATATCTCTGCTAAACATAGATTACAAAATATTTGCTAAAACTTTGGCTAATAGACTGGCAGCGATCATTGGTAATGCAATACATATAGATCAAACAGGTTTCATTCCCAATAGGTTAGGAATAGATAATATTAGGAAAACGGTCAATCTCATCCTTGCAGCACAGCAGTCAAGCACCCCAACGCTAATATTATCGCAGATGCGGAGAAGGCCTTTGATCGATTGGAGCCGGAATGTCTATACCATATCATGGAGAAAATGGGAATAAAAGGAAACTTTCTGAGAGCAATAAAGGCCCTAAATTTACAACCAAACTCCCATTTACTGATAAACAGTAATTTATCAAAACCATTTTATTTAACAAGAGGCACAAGGCAAGGCTGCCCCCTATCACCGTTGCTATTTAATATAGCATTGGAACTATTAGCCTGTGCCTTCGACAGGAGCAAGATATTGTAGGAATACAATTCGGTCCCATACAACATAAACTATCACTATTGGCAGATGACATGCTCATCTACTTAACAAAACCAAAAGAAACAGTCCCCCAAACCCTCCTCCTAATTGATCAATTTAGTAAAATATCAGGCTATAAAATAAATTACCAAAAATCCCAAGTGCTAATTTTAACAAGAAACAAGGAGGAGCGAATAGCTATGGAAAAACAACTGCCTTTCGCAATAGCAAATCAACAATTTAAATACTTAGGAGTGAACGTCACCAGAGATCATGACAAACTCTTTCAGGCAAATTTCCACAGTATACTCAATCAAATCCGCACTGAGGCGGAGACATGGAAACGACTTAAAACTTCATGGTTGGGCAAAGTCAATCTATTTAAAATGATTGCATTACCAAAGATTCTATATAAAGCAATGACCCTACCAATTCACTTACCTAAATTGTTCCTCAAAAATAGTGAATGTATCCTTCTGGAAACAATCTGGAATGGGAAGAAACATAGAATCAGAAAAAATACCCTAGTAAGAAGAAAAGAAAAAGGTGGTATTAACATGCCAGATTTAAATCTATACTTCAAAGCAGCATCCCTTAGGGCACTTGAATATTGGTACTTACCTTCCGACACTGTCAGTTGGGTAGAAATAGAAAAACAGCTATTAGAAGTGCCTAACTTTCAAGAATTACTAACTAACAGAACAATCGACAGTGCCAACAAAATACGCAATCACCCCTTTGCACACACAGCACTACAATACTGGCACCAAACCCTGAAAAATTTGAAACCGCCCAAGACCACATCGCCCTTTCCCCCCATAAACACACAAATAGCAAATAAGAACAGCATAGCAGCTGATCTGAGAAAAACACTAACTGTGCACAAGATTCTGAGAACCAAACAGCTATTCCAAGATGAGAAATTTACATCACTACAAGAGCTGGAGGGTAAATTAAAAATGAAAGTAGACCCCTTCCAATTCTTGCAATTAAAAAATCTTTTTGCAGATAGGGAAAAAATCCAGCAATATTACAGACCCCCAGCCGAAATTGAAAAAACTCTATTTAAGCATTCAACTAACAGGAGCATGATTGCTAGAATTTATAGAGCATTGATCGAGATCGGGGCAAAGGAAAAAATACCCTATATTGAAAGATGGGGAAAAGACTTAGAGAAAAAATTCACTGAAAAACAAATTGACCTAATCTGGCAACACATGCACAATTGTGCAAGTTCCCTAGAAATTAAAGAACCCCCCCCCCCAAAAAAAATAACAATGAGATATTATCTCACACACACACACACACACACCACCACCACTTTAAAGCAATGACAAGCCCCGATCCCGGTCTTTGCTGGCGCAGGTGTGGCAAGCAAGGCACTTACCTCCACTGCTGGTAGAGCTGCCCTAGGGTACAGCACCTGTGGTGAACAATATGGGAGTAAATGAAGAAGGCTACATGACTGAACATACCATTCTGAGCTGAAACAGTGCTGCTGGGTCTCTACCCAAACATCCCACTCATGAAATACCATCAAGATACCTACAAGTGAATGACCCTGGCCGGAATCAACATAATCACATGCAACTGGAAGAATGCCAGGGACATTACAGAAACAGAGTGGATAAAGCGGTTATGGTATATGTACTCCATGGAAAAAATCTCAGCAAGCCAAATAGACAAATCCAAAAAAATTACTGTATGATGGTATGCTTCTGCGGAGGCCATGCAGGGACACACACTTACAGAAGAAGCAAAATCTTACCTAGTGGACTATTCAATTTAAGAATGTAATGTAGTATAGTGTTACACAAAACAGCAATCATAATGTGGTACTTGTTTGTTGGTTTATTATGTTTATAATTTATATAGTTGAAAATAAGGGAAAAGACAACTGTAAGGAAGAAATAAGTACAAATTTTACAACAAATGTATGTATGTCCTTGATCTCCTTCAATTGCATGATTGTATCGTACAAAATTTAGTAATAAACAATACTTTCCTTCAAAAAAAAATAAATGATAACCAACACAGTCAGGATGCCCCTAGAGCTGCTGAGCCACTACCCATTCAATAGAGTCTTAAAAAGGGAAGGTTAGAGACAGGCCGATAGCTGGCAGTGGAGTCAGCGTCAAGCAATGGTTTCTTGAGCAAAGGCTGCACCACCACCTCCTTGAGACACCTTGGCACTCTGCCCTCCCACAGGGAGGTGTTGACCACCCCGGCCAGCCCCAGCCCCAATGTCTCCCAGCAGCTCTTAACCAGCCAGGACAGGCATGGATCTAATTCGCAAGAGGTGGCTCAAACAGCTCCAAGCACCCCCACCATGTCAGTGGGCATCACCGACTGAAAGTGATCCCATAAAATCAGACAAGCTGGGGCTTCTACACCCTCTACCTCTTCTACTGTATTAAGTGCGGCATGAGGTCTTGGTGAATACGAGCAATTTTGTCTGCAAAATAATCCACGAAAAGGTCACAGCGGGCGGAAGATGACTCAACACCCGGGTTGAGGGAGGTTGGACTGACCAGCCCCCACACCACCCAGAACAGCTCTGCTGGATGGGATTTGGCGGATGCTATGAGTGCAGCAAAGAACTCCCTCTTTGCTATCCGCATAGCCATGGCATAGGCTCATAAACTGGCTCTATGTCGCAATCTGTCAGCTTCAGTGCGAGATTGACGCCACCATCGCTCCAACCATCACCCCTCTTGCTTCAGGACCCGCAGCTTCTCAGAGAACCAAGGGGGTTTATGGGGCCACCGCCTGGGCAACGCATGCATGGGAGCCATTTGATCGATGGCCTCTGTCAGCAAGATATTCCATAACTTGACGAGGTCATCGATGAGACGGTCATCAAGGTCAGAGGGTAACTCCCCCAGAGTGCCTAGAAACCGCACCAGGTCCATCAGCCTCTGGGGGCAGACCATCCTAATAGGTCAGGCACGTGCTAGGAGAGTGGTCTGTAGGAGGTAATCATCCTGTGGCTAATGGGTCAACTGAAGGGAAGTTAACCCAACTGAGGGACACAGGGCTGAGAGCCCAGTAGGGATATTAAAGAAAGGGCTGAGGGGCCCAAGAAAATTAGAGACCAATTGGTGGTTTGGGATGCCTGGAAAGGGTGGGGGGCAGACTGTAGTGGGGGGGATCCCCCAGGGCAACACAGGGTGTTGGGACATCACTCAGGGGAATTAGCTCACCCCCTGCTACGCTGTGTCCACCTAGAGCATCGGCAGAACTCCCTCCTTCCAGATGGGGGGGTACCCTCTCAGGACACCGCACACAGTCCAGAGGGTCTTTCCTTATAGTCCAGGTAGAGTGGGCATGGCCAGGCCGCCGCCTTTAGCCTTAAAAGGCCAGTAACCTGCCCACTCTGACCTAGGGGTTTCTCAGCATGTATCCCCTCAGGCTGACCCCCAGGTCTGGGGTTGGCTCTGCCACATTCCTTGTGTGCTCCCAGCCCTATGGCTGGCACCCACATTCCCCTTCTTAAAGGGGTAGCAGCCCCTGGACTGCTCCCTGCTACACAGACCCAGGAGTAGCAGGGGGGTGATGGAGCCGGCTCCCTGCCAAAAATATTAGAGTTTTGGAAAACAATGATGTTATTGTACAGGGAATGATTGCAACGTGAGATTATTATATATATGATGATGTGAATATAGACGGGTCTCCTGTGGGTAGCCCTGTCTCCAAAAAAAGGGAGAGGGATGTAGTAGGGCACAGTGCCTGCGACCCCTCTGGCCCTTTAAGGAAGCCAACACCAACAATGGAGTGAAGGTGCTACTGTGGGCACAGGCACTAAGGGGAAATAAGGCCACTTTCACACATGCCCACCCCCCGCCCATGCATATTTTGGCTGTGGGAGGGAATGCACAAGCCAGAATATGTGTGGGGTGCAGCCAGTCTGCAAAGCCCCCCCGTGCGTCTTTGCTAGCAAACACACACACAGATACAGAGCACGGTTTCCT
Organism: Sphenodon punctatus; assembly: GCA_003113815.1. Taxonomy (NCBI): domain Eukaryota; kingdom Metazoa; phylum Chordata; class Lepidosauria; order Sphenodontia; family Sphenodontidae; genus Sphenodon; species Sphenodon punctatus. The sequence goes on along the minus strand of QEPC01015466.1, from coordinate 2,228,494 downwards.
GACATGCGCGGGGGGGCGGGGGGGATTGTACTTTCAGACCAGCCACACCCTGCGCATATTCTGGCTTGTGTATTCCCTCCCAAAGCCAAAATATGCAGGGGGGAGGACAGGTGGGAAAGTGGTCTGATTGCCTCCCACCTGGGTTTAGGCATGGTTAGACCATCTCAGGGTCTGACACGTGAGTTGGGAGATCAGTGTGAGAGAGACACTGGAGAGACTGAGACTGGGGAAATGCAGACAGGGGCGGCCCTGACCCTGCTACAAACCCCAAGAAGTCAGGCCCAGGCAGGATCGTCACCAAGTGTTCTCTTTATAGTATGGCCCCTCAGTAACATCCATCAGTCCATATATATGTCTGTACGCCTAACTCAAGTATACACAATAGCAAGATACCTTCTCCTTGGGTCCACTGGCTAGGCTCAGTCCCTCCTAGCCACAGATCACAGGGATCTCCTTGCTCCAAGGGCAGCCCTTTGGCTGCAGACTGGCTCAGCCCCTCAGCTGTTTAATGTATTCATTAATGATTTGGAAAAGGGTGTTAAGAGTGAGGTAATCAAATTTGCAGACAACACCGAGTTATTCAAGGTAGTTAAAACATGAGCAGACGGTGAGGAACTGCAACGGGATCTTACGATACTGGGTGCCTGGGCATCTAAATGGCAAATGAGATTTAATGTTGACAAGTGCAAAGTGATGCACGTAGGGAAAAATAATCCAAACTATGCGTACGCAATGCTGGGTACTAAGCTAGGAGTTACTACTCAGGAAAAGGATCTGGGGGTGGTTGTGGACAATACAATGAAATCTACAGCGCAGTGCACAGCAGCAGTCAAAAAAGCAAACAGAATGTTAGGAATTATTCGGAAGGGGATAGAGAATAAAACTGAGGAGGTCATCATGCCTCTATACAAATCAATGGTGCAACCGCAGCTTGAATATTGTGTGCAATTCTGGTTGCCCCATCTCAAAAAAGACATAACTGAACTAGAAAAAGTACAGAGAAGGGCAACAAAAATGATCAAGGGCATGGAAGGGCTCCCGTATGAGGAGAGGCTTGATAGGTTGGGGCTCTTCAGTTTGGAGAAGACGACTGAGAGGAGATATGATAGAGGTCTATAAAATCATGAGTGGGCTGGAACTAATAAACAAGGAGCAGTTATTTACCCTCTCAGTTTGTACTAGAACTAGGGGACACTCCATGAAACTCATGGGTGGCAAGTTTAAAACAAATAAAAGAAAATATTTTTTCACTCAGCGTATAATTGGGTTGTGGAATCTACTGCCAGATGCTGTGGTGAGGGCCAGTACTATAGCTGAGTTTAAAAGAGGTCTGGACAAGTTTCTGGAAGATAGGTCCATTAGCAGCTATTAGCCAGACAGGATCAGGGAACATGACTGGAGCTGGGGGTAAACAACAGGGAATGGATCCCTCATTGTGACCTGTTGGTTGCTTCTCCCAAGCCACCGTGATTGGCCACTGTCGGAGACAGGATGCTGGGCTTGATGGACCATTGGTCTGACCCAGTATGGCACTTCTTATGTTCTCTCAGGCAGAGCTTTCCCCCCTTTCTGGGCTCTCAGTTCAGGGTTATGTAACAGCTCCCTGGGCTGGTCTCAGGGATGGACTTAGAGGCAGGCAACCTAAGCACCTGCCTAAGGCAGCAGATTTTGGGGGGTGGCAGATTTAGGGGGGTTGGGGGCTTCTGTTCTCAGCCCATGCCTACTCAGTCATGGCTACCCCTCCCGCCACCCCACCGCTGCAACCACACTACCACCCTCACACTGCCTCCAGCCTCAAGGGGGACCCCCCCCTTCATCCCCACCTGGAGAAGCCCCAGTCCATCCCCAAGCCTCCCACAAATGCATCCTGCAGTGGTGCTGAGCACAGAGGGAGAGACTCTGCTTCTGTGCTGGGTGCTGTCATGGTCTCCCTCCCTGCCTCGGACAGCAGCCTGCACATACCCCAGAGCTCCAAGGGAGGGGGACCACAGGCTGAATTGCCTAGGGGTGATAAAATCCTAAATCCGTCCCCGACTGGCCTAGTTGTGCCAAACCCAACTGGTTCCATTCAGCCCATTAGGCTGTAAGCCTTCAACAGCATTTGCACTAGTCTATGCTCCAGACACTATCCCCCAACCTAGGGCGGATTCCGACGTGCGTTTAAATCGCACAGAAGCCTCGGCGGCATAGTGCGATTTTAAAAACCCCGCACTTCCGGGCTGGTGTGAATGCGCTGAGCGCGCACATTTCCACTTAGCCCGAATGTTTGGAGTGCGGATTGAAAAGTTGCTCCGAGCAGCTTTAAACGCACGTCGGAATCCGCTCCTAGTTAGCACCTGCTCTTTGACACCTTCCTGAGGCACCATCCTCCCATATAGTGTGCACTTGCATACCTCTGACTGGCATCCCTTAAAGAGTCAGGCATCCAAGCCTGCACCCTGCCACCGTATCCATGCACACATTCTCCTGTGCTAAGGGAGCATGTAGGAGCTACACGCTACACTATCCAAAGATAGCTACACTAAGCTGCCTTCAGTAACATTTTGCCCCAGACCAGACTAAAGTAGCTGGGTGGGGGACCCCATTGAGTTACTATGTCTTTGTTGAACAGTAATGAATGTGTTAACCATGTGTAAGTGTATGTAAATCATATCCCAACCTAAGCCTGGTCTGCATGATGAGACACTGCTCTGTAGCAATGTTTCATGTAGAAGTGTTACAGTCTGCTATTGGGGCAAGGCTTTTCTAGGATTAAGTGGATGAAAGGTTGCTGTTAGGAAAGAAATGAGTGACTTTACTGGAATTTCATCTCTGGACTACAGTGCAAAGCCCTACACAGGACTGAAAATACAGTCCTGCCTCAGCAGAAGTAACTCCCACCCCTACCTGCTTCCACCTATTTTTTATTTTTATTTTTTTAAATCCCCCTTCCATTCACAACACACCTAATCCTGCACTTGATCCCATCTACGAAAATGTGGGCTTACATTTGGAATTGCTCCTAAACCACAAAACAAGCCCCAGCCTTTTCTGGGCTGTGGCTTGAATCTGTGATGCTGGAAGGAAGGAAGGGTGCCCTGCCCCCCCCCTCACTAATCAGCTATTCAGATGAGGGAGAGCAGGAGATCTCCCTTCCAGTTACAGCACTGACTCCCCGAACCAGGATGGGGCTCAGCACCAGGGCTGTCTGGCTCCAGGAGCACTACCTCTTGCCCACCGCAAGTGACAACCCTGATCAGAGAAAGGCTGAGGCTGTGGCTTGCATTGCAAATTGGACACAGGCAAGCAGACTTGTGTCCACTCATCCTGCCTGCAGCACATGACATTTCTTGACCCCTGGAAGGACTCCTGGGATCCTGCTCCCACTGCAGGGCTCTATTATACAAGGTGATTATTTATTTGACTGTTTTGTACTGAGCCCTATTCGTAACTGTCGGATGAATAAATGATCACCTTACCGTATCTTTCTTCTCCGAGCACCAGTTCTCCAGTGCTTGAGGCATGAATGCTCTTCCTGTCAATATCAAGCATATAGGGAACCATTTCTGCATGCATATCTTAATAACCACTTAGGTTTGATTTTTCTGCCTCATAAACTACCTAAGCAGTCCAGGATTTTAATTGACTGCTATGTCCTCCTTAAAAATTCATGTGTCATAAAGCTACTTCTAGTGTTCAGTTAGCAAATTGATTTTCCTCATCATTTTATCTGAAGCACCATAGGTTGCCCTTTGACTTGTCACCCAGTGGTACCAAGAGTGAGGAGGATGAGGCAGTAGTAACTTTTAAGGCATTAGAAGTGGGACAGCTAGAAGGAACAGATGCTGCTGACGTAGTTCTCTTGCCCTGTGTTATCAAACCAACATGTTCTTGTCTACTACACACAGATGGGAGCTATTTATGTATTGATGAACCCCGGATAAATTAATGAGTCCACTTGAGGACTTAGAACACTTACTTTATATGGTCATAAAAAGGTGTTGTTGAAAAGCATGCAAATAACTGCATAAAATAAAGATACACAGGAGTGAGTAAAATATTGATGAATAAAATCCATAAAGTGTAATATTTTTATATTTATTTATTTCTAAATTTATACCCCGTCCCTCCTGAGAACAGCTCGGGGCGGCTTCCAACAATAAAAACATATAAAAATATATAAACAATTTAAAATACATCAAAATATAAATTCAGAATATTAAAACAGGGCCCCGGGAGACAATCAAAACATTAAAACAATAAACAGGGTAGGGGAGATAATACCCTCTAACCCACCCACCCCCCTTCCCCAAAGGCCTGGGCGAACAGCCAGGTCTTACAACTTCACCGGAATGTCATAATAGGCCTATATGTTGTGGATTGCAAAGAATAAACTGCAATGGAAATATCCAGGCCAGCACCAAGCTGAAATGTACCAGGGGCATGATCAGCAACCACAAGAGAACCACCCTCAAAATTTAATTAAACAGATATTTCCTCCATTAATTGCTGTACAGCATTTACCCTGCCTTGCTGATCCACCAGGAGTCATGGATTCAACAATTTCACACAAAATCTGTTCAACCCCACATAAATCCTATCGGGGTGAGGGAAATCAATCATTATTTCCAAGAAAGCACTTCACTAGAGAAGTCATCCTGAAACTTTTGGATGTTTTTAACATTGCTGATTTTTAAACAGCATTCAAAAATGCATTCCTGCTCTAAGATTTGGTATAATCTTTGTCACACATGGAAGAGATTGGAGACAAAGTCTGTTATGCCATTTCTAAAGCAGTAGTCATTACACACCACAGAGGCCGTAAGTAAAGGACTACGTGTTCTAAAACCATTGATTTTATGTTAATTAATTGTTTATGTTTTGTGTTAAATTGCTCAGTTTTTATAAGATACAAAGGGAAGCGAGAATAACTGGTTTCATTATGGATGATCATGCCCTTTTATGATCCCATCTGTGGTGAAGCACTGTGGATGAGTTGCCACAGGAGCAAGCCCACAGTGTACCAGCGCTTCACCACTTGCTCACCTGGAGCCAGCATAGAAGGGGTTAATCAGGAGCCCAGGGAGCAGAGAGTCATATGATTAGAAGCAGCTGGTCAGATGATCAGGGCTGGAGTTTTAAAAGGGGAAGCTATGTTAGCAGGCTCTAGTTCAATGTCCGAATCAACTAGAGCCACCCAGCTGAGGAGGTAGGTGGGAACACTGACTTCTGACCAGGAAAGGGCAAGGATGAGTTGAGGAAAGCCCTGGAGGGAAGGGCCTTAGCGCACCCAGGGCTGCTAGTGGGAAGCAGGCTTCTTGGGAGACCCTAGACACAGGAGGTGCAACTCCTTTAGCCCTAGGGGCAGGGACCGTGTCTATTTTATTAGTTTGTAAAGTGCCAGGTACACTGCTGGCGTTATATAAATGTTTGTTAATAATAATAATAATAATAATAAGTGAGTGAAGGCCAAAGGAGAAAGCTAGTACCCCATCCTGAAACTAGGGGTGCTGGATTAGAGACAGTAGGACTAGAGCGTGAGGTGATGCAGGCACCATCAAGGGATGGGTGAACGCGGTTCGGTAGTTCGGAGCTCGGCCCGAACTCGGTCTGTTCGGATGACCGAACTCGAACCCAAACCCGAATGCGAACATACCAAACAAACCGAACACCGAACGGCAAAATGGCCGAACAGTTCGGTCAGTTCGGATGGCGTTCGGGTGAGTTTGGGTGGCAAAAAAAAGGTTCACTGGAAGGTCAAACATGACAGGGAGGTGTCAGTCACTGAGGAGCAGACTTCCAGGCACCGGGGTGGAGAGGCTTGCAAGAAACGAAACTAATTATCTGCCTCCCCCCTTCCCAACACCATCTGAGCTAGTCACTGTTCCTGAACAGCAGGCGTAGGATTTTTAGATTGCTTTAAGTTTCATTTCAGTTTTGTACTGAAATGAAACTTAAACGATAAACTGAAACCTTGTGTTATGCACTGTACAGACTCATTGAGTATGTATGTATTTCACTACAGACTCCTCTTCTGTTTGTGATTCCCCCCCATCCCATATATATGGGATGTAGATAGATAGATAGATAGATAGATAGATATGGATATGGATATGGGATGGGGGGGATAGATAGATAGATAGATAGATAGATAGATAGATAGATAGATAGATAGATAGATAGATAGA
>QEPC01015466.1:2206691-2222281 GCA_003113815.1 Sphenodon punctatus | reverse complement strand
TAGGTCTGTGTACTTATTAGATAATCCATTTAGTTCATAGCATTTAGAATAGTTAATAGCAGTTAGATTTAGTGTAGATAGATATATATAATATTAGATTAAAAAAACATATAAAAACAAAAAAAACAAATAAAAAACAAAAGAAAACCATATAAAACCCAATAAAAAACCAAAAAAAAATAAATATAAAAAACAAAAAAACACCCATAACAACATTTGCCGAACAGCCGAACGGCCGAACCGAACAGCCAAACAGCTTAACCGAACGGCCTGTTCGGATGACCGAACCGAACAGCCAAACCCGAACTTGGCGAACTAGACGAACTGAATGGACGAACCGAACGCAGCTGAACCGAACGGACGAACCGAACGGACGAACCGAACGCAGTCGAACCGAACGGACGAACCCGAACTGTGATCTGTTCGCCCATCCCTAGCACCGTCTGGTCCATCTTTCTGAGATGAGTTTCAGGAAGTGTCGCCAGCCGACATCCTGGGGTGGAGATCCTGGGGTCAGTGAGGACCACTAGTTGTGAATTAGATCCTTGCCCGTCCTGGTTGGTGAAAGCCTCCAAGGAGATACTGGGGTCGGTGCTGGCAGGGATTATCAATGCGTCCCTTTGGCAGGGGAGTTTGGCCCCCCGGTCTCAAGGAGGCGGTGGTGCACCCCCTGTTGAAGAAGCCATCTTTGGATGTGGGCGCACTCGCCAGTTACTGACCCATCTCTAACCATCCCTTTTTAGGGAAGGTTATTGAACGGGCAGTGGCCCTGCAGCTCCGGGCTCACCTGGACAGCATCAGTTTTCTCGACCCCTTTCAATCAGGGTTTTGGCCTGGCCGTGGTACGGAGACGGCGTTGGTGACCTTGGTAGATGATCTCCACCAGGAGATGGACGCAGGACGTTCGACATTACTGGTCCTGCTAGATCTCTCAGCCACGTTTGATACAGTGGACCATGGACTCCTGTTGAGACGGTTGTGTGACCTGGGGGGTCTGGATGGGACCACCCTTGGTTGGTTCCAGTCATTCCTCTTGGGGAGGACCCAGTGGGTTGTCTTGGGAGAAGAAACATCTAGCCCGCGGGCCCTGGACTGTGGCGTTCCGCAAAGTTCAATCTTGTCTCCTTTATTATTTAATGTATATATGCAGCCCTTGGGGGAGATCGTGAGAGGGTTTGGTGTGCGCTGCCACCAATACACTGATGATACCCAGCTTTACCTCTCTTTTTCAGCTGACCCAGGTCCTGCCATCTCAGTGCTATTTCAGTGTTTGGAGGCCGTGGCGAGTTGGCTATGGCAGAGCAGACTGAAGCTCAATCCCGATAAGACGGAGGTGATGATGGTGGGCCAGGCGGGGGAGGTTGTGCCCCCTCTTGTGGAGGGGGTGCGCCCCTCTGTGGCTCAGCAGGTTCGGAGTCTGGGGGTGTTATTGGACATGGGTCTCTGTCTAGATCAGCAGGTGGATGTGGTGGTGAAGGTGGCTTTCCGCCAGCTGTATCTGGTGCAGAGGCTGCGCCCGTATATCTCCAGACCCGAGCTGGTCACTTTGATCCATGCCTTCATCACCTCGAGGCTGGATTACTGTAATGCGCTCTACGTGGGGCTTCCCTTGATGCTGGCCTGGAGATTTCAGCTAGTGCAGAATGCGGCCGCCCGTCTCCTAACAGGGACGGGACGAGAGCACATAACACTGGTGCTCCGTGCGCTGCACTGGTTGCCTGTAATGTGCCGAGCCAGGTTCAAAGTGTTGACATTGATCTATAAGGCCCTGTAAGGTCTTGGACCTGGATACCTCAGGGACCGCCTCACCCTCCGTGACTCAGGACGGACTCTCTGGTCCACCGGGGGCGCCTTCTTGGAAGTCCCCCACATAAAGCAGGGGGCTACAATGGAGAGGGCGTTCTCAGTGACTGGGCCCCAGCTGTGGAACTCCCTCCCAGAGGAAGCACGACTGGCCCCGAGTCTGCTGCCCTTCCGTCGGGCCTGCAAGACATGACTGTTCTCCCAGGCCTTCGGAGGCAGGGAGGGGAGGGTGGGCTAAATTTTTGTATGGGGGTATTTTAAAATTGTTTTAAATATCTGTGTGGATTTTTATATTGTGATTGTTTATTTTATGTTGGAAGCTGCCCCGAGATGCCATAGGCATAGGGCGTGGCATATAAATGGAATTAAATAAATAAATAACAGCTGGTAGCCAATCTGGATGGGGAGGCTTGAGGCAGATTACCAGCAGGGAGGAGAAGGGCTCGAGGTGTGGGGCCTGAAGGAAGCCCAGAGATGAGATGCTGACTTATTCCATCTGTGTCTGCTCTGAGAGTTTGCCTAAAGGTGTGGACCTGGTGTTGTGGTGACCCATGGAGTGCAAGCAATGCAAAGGGGACCAGGAAGGAATAGCAGCTAAGTCACTAAGAAGGGCTTTGAGGCTTGGGACCACACCAAGTTTCTATGGATGGGAATGAGCAGTGGGGCCCTGGAGATAGATAAGTAAATGAGAAAGTCAGCATGTCCAGAGTGTCTAGGGCTCTGAGGGGAAGGGCCTAGTGGGCTAGACAGCTATATCTGAGAGGGAGAGGACTCAGGCTGAGGTGAAGGACACCCAGTTCCTTAAGTGTGGTGGAGCATATCTGGACTGATTCAACCCTCTGAAAGGAGGATCACAAACTGTAAGACCTAGCTCAGGTGGAGACCCTTGGATGAGACTGTGTGGTGAAGAGCTAAATCTTCAAGGAACACCAGAGACCAACGGTGAGTGTGTAGAATGAAGACCCCTCTCCAGAGACACAGAAAACAGCCAGTGAGACCCAGAGAAGTCAAGGTGGTGGCCAAAATGTCATGCGTGGCATTGGTCCTGCAAGGACTCACGGTTGGACTGGTCTGCCATTCATTTACCACCTCCAAATGCCTTCCCATGGGTTACATAATGGACAGCCTGAAAAGTGATCTTGATAGGTTTTGAAGGAGCTAGGACTGTGATGAAAATATTAGGCCAGACCCTTAGTTGGTGTAATCAGTATATCACCACTGAAGTCAGTGGGGCTATACTGATATACCCCATCTGAGAATAAGACCCACTTTACATTATTGGTTGTACTGTCAGCAACATTTGTAATAAGCAAAACCCTTGCCCCCTCTCCCCAATTGCATCTCTATAATTCAGTATTTATTGTGATGTAATTACATTAAATGTGGTGTTTTATACTTTCTGTATGATTTGTTGGCTTTTTATACATTTTTCCTTGTAATCAAAGCCTTTTAATTTTATTTGCAGCACTGCCCAAATCTAGAAGACTAACCTGTATGTTTCAACGAACTCCATAAGGAATTCCTTATAAGTGTGAATCCACCTAAGTGGTGGCTGTCCTAGAACATTAGCCAGATTTTCAGTAGCTTAAAACATCAATTATGTACAGGCTAATATATTATAGACTTTGGATTAAAAAGGGTAACAAGCTTAAGGCTTCCAACGAAGGTCCTTTTTACACAGATGGGGGTGGATGGGTGTTTTGGCATGGGGTGTGCGTGTCCCACCCATGGAGCTACCTCCTGTTTTCCAGAGGGCTCCGTGGGTGGAGGTGGGTGTTGCACAGGAGTGCGCATCTCCCCCCACCTCATCCCGCTTGGTGTTCACACGGACAAACACCAAGCAGACACCCATCCCCCTACCCACCGTTTTCTGTTTCCACGGATCACACACACACACCCCATGTACATCCACCCAAACACCGAGCTGGGGGTGGTGGTGTTCCATGTAGAAACGGCCTAAAAAGGTGAAGTACAACCAAAGTCATAAATAGACTTCTTCTGATCAGGGCCTGATCAAGACATCAGCATTACATGTCAACGCTTGGGGTCCCGGCTCCCAGAATTACATAGTTACTTCAGGACCTTAGCTTCTCTCTCTCTTTCTTTTTTTTTTTTAATTTATAGCACTCAAAATTGTGAAGCAAAACTTGGAAATATGAAGAGTGCAACCAAAGCAGTAATATCTGCCTGAGTTTGCAGACAGCCGGAAGCAAGCTCTCCAAAAGGACAAATTGTCCCAGGTATCCCAACAGGGTGCTAGGTTCAAGATCTGTGACTGGGAAGCCCCACCAAGAGCACTCCAACGGTGAACTCTGGGTGTTAACAAATGTGGCAGCAGCCCACTTTGGCCTGCAGGTCACTGTCACGTTGGTTAGAGCCCTTCCAGATGTTTGCCCCAGTTTTCTCCCAGACATGTTAGCAGGTAGCCCAGGCTGTGATTCTGGAGATCTCTGGGGTCACAGCCCAGCCTGTCTGCCTGATCAGGCCAGAGCTGACTACAGTGAGCTAGAACGTTTGTTATATCCCACCAGTTTGTTATGGCAGGCCACCATGGCTGCTAGTGCGGGGTTGGGGCTGTTCAGCTCCCTGCCCCACCCCCAGCCAGGCTGCATGAATGTTTGTTCCGCAGCCAGACCCGATCCTGACCAAGTTGCCAGTGGCTTCCCAGTCCAGATCGAGTTGTGATGCCGGTGGTCTGCCATCATTTGTGTTAACATCCTCTGTGTGTGGCAGGAGGGGAGAATGAACCAGGCCCTGTCTCCAGTCGTATAACTGCAAACTGATTGCACCTGCTGTAGTAGGGTGTCTGGGAGTTAAGGGGTTAACCACAGACACCTGCTCCAAAGGCCTGTGAGGCTGAAGGAATTGGGGAGAGAGCGCCCAGGTGTGCAGGGTGAGTGGGTGCTTCAGTCAAAACCTTGGAGACAGATGTGAGGGAGCTCTGGTGGGGAGCGCAGAAGGTAGAGAGAAGATAGGCGGGAAAGCAGGCTCACCCAGAGGCACGGGCTGGAGAGGAACGTGTTACTGAGAGAACCCTGGACGCAGGAGAGAGTGAGTGCCTTGCCCACAAGGGTAAGCCCGTGTCAGGAGGGACTGTACCCACCCAGTGGGACCCTGGGGTTGTGGGGAACTGTGTTTGCTGGGGATCAGTCAGCCACGGTGGAATGGTGTGAAGCTGGTTTCCTGGACTTGTGGAGGTGAATAGGTTAATAAAGAACTTGGGCTAAAGACCTCGTTTGGGTACTTTGAGGGGCTAATAGGGAGGGGCTTGGAAGGAATGTACCCCGAAGGACCTTTACCCTTCTACACCTGCCTTTTTGTGTGTGGTATGTAAGCCTGCATAAGTGTAAGATGGCTTTGCGCATGTAATAGGTTCGCTACCACTTGTCCTGGTGCAGATAGTTGCAACTGTTGTTTGAAAAGCTGCAGCAGGCGCTTCCCCTCACACTGGCCTTAAACCACCCAAAGGCTGCCGCATCATATACCACCTCTGAGGGAGTGTCCAGCTTTTCTTAATCACAGTCTTGCTAATTTTGAGCCAGCAATGGCAAGATGTATTTTGAGGGGTACAGCAAGTTAATAAGTGTCTTGGAAACTATTACGATATGGATGCTGAGACCTACGATAGCAAGCTCATGTCAGAAGCAGACACAGTCAGACAGCTGGAAGGTATCTCCAAAGGTCATCTAGTCCCTTCTGTCACTGACTGGAGGAGTGGGACAGATGAGATGACTCACAGCATGTAGGCTACTATTCCACTCACTCTTTCAAGCACTCGTAGCGAATCCTTCTCACTGTGAGAATCTGCTATCGTCGCTGCTGCAGCCTGCCCCCAGGGGGGTGGGACCGGGCTCACACGACGCGGGACACGTTGGCGGCACTCCCAGCAGGGGGAAACCCCTCCACTGCGGCAGGAGCCCCGGCACTGGTAGGAAGGCCGGCTCCAGAGGCCACCATTCAAATCAGGCGGAGACAGCAGAGCAGGATAGGGTGGGGCCCTCTGGCACACTGCACCGCTCTGCATGGCTGCATGCACAGCAGGGCGGGGCACCCAGCATTTAAGGATGGACCAGGGAACACAGCGTTGCTGGAGATCAGCAACGCTGTGAGACTGGCCCCTTACTGAGAGATAAGGAACTGATTTTCTGGAACGCATGCAAGGAGTGAAAGCGGCATGTGTGTGCGAGGTGTCGGTGAGAGTGTGGGTGAGCAGTATTGGTCCTCTTCACCGGGGTTAGCATTAGGGATCTGGGTGAGTTGTGTCTGTGGGTGATTACTAGTGTGGGTGGGTGGGTGGGTGGTGTGTGTGTGTGTCCTCCTTCCCTCTACGGGGTCAGGGCCCCCTCCTCCCTCTATATCGGAGTGTAAGTACTTTTGGTTGTCCTTCCCTTCTCGTTCCTGGATCTCCTCTGCCCCGTACCGCACTAGTCCTTGCCCATTGTTTCCTTCCCGGGTGGCTGTGGGGTGTCTGCGGGAACTGGGGGAGTTAGGAAAGGCCGCACAAGTGGTTGGGCTCCACTCAGGGCCTTGCTGTCCTCTATTCCCCTATGATGATCTGGCCATTTCCCAGCTGGGAAGCTTAGGGCCAAACAAGATCCTGAGGATTTATTTAGTCCTCATTAGAGAACGGAGCCCGCCAGTGCAGCAGTGAGTGGGGGCGAGTACGTACTGTGTTTGGTTTCAAGGTCCGTATCCTTCCTTTCCCTCCCCTGCCCATAACACTCACTTCCTCCAAAACCTTGTGGTGCTGGCAATTGCTCGAGTAGCCCTGGGAAGAGTAGAGCGTGCCAGATACATACAGTAAAGCTCATCTAAAGCTATATCACATGCCAAACCTACCATCTCAGGTTGGAATGTGTTCTTCCCTGCCTGAGTCTGTGTTTCATTGCCTGGGAGTTGAGAAAGAAAGAGCAAGGGCCACTACCTCCTTAGGGAGCAAGCCAAGGCCCTTGTTGCAGTTTAGGCAATTAGTTTCCAATAATGGTCTCTGAACACCTAATCTACACCCGTAGGGGTTCAGGCAAGCCTTTGATGTCTTTTGTAATGTCCTACTTGCAAGTAGTAATCAAAATGGCTATTTCTGTCCTGTGCCATCTTTACACATTAAAAAAGTGTGTGATAAGTGTGCAGGGAAACTTTCTTTTAACCATGTCACTCAGAGTTACTGCCTATGCAAGGAACTTAGCTGTCACATTTGCATTCCTGCCTGTCAAGAGACAACTTCCACTAGCTTACCTGAATGTATGGAGCTTGTCATTTAATGACTGCTGAGGCTGTGAATTGCAAATAACTCAAGTACCACCCTAACGCAACAGCACAGTGACAGCTTTCCTGTGGGAGGGGCCATAAACCCCTGACAGTCAGCAGCCCTGGTAAACAGCAGGATACCTAAAGTGACCACTGCTGCATCCTCCCACACACATCTTATTCAGTTCCTCCTCTACTGATGAAATCAAATGCTGCTGCAGCATAAAGAGAAATTGCTACTCTGCAACAGAAATATGGAAATTAATTTGCAACTTAGAGCAAAATAACAATATGTTACTTTCTAGAATGAGGGCATGCCTCATCCTTTCATCAAACAGTGTCATACATTAAGAAATGTGTCCAGTGACTTATTTATGCTGAGAAAATGTATGTACATGCAAACTTCGTAAGAATCTTTACGTGACAGCCATTGTTAAACAATAAAGGTCCAATTCAACTCCCATTTTAGTCAATGGAAGTTTTTCCATTAACTTGAATGGGATCTGGCTCAGACCCCTAAGTTTTCAGTTATTTCCTTGTTCAACAGGCATTGCTTTAACACATCAGAGCCAACCAAGACAAACTCTTAAGGCAACTGTAACATTCACCTTTAAGCTACACTTTTTAAAACTAGTCATCACTGGTAGATCAGCTCAGAAATAGAGGGTGAAAACAGACATGACACTAACCACCCTTTAACCACCAAGGGTGGTTATTTATGCATGTTGCAGGACTGTATTGGTGCCCTATGCAGCCCTGAAACATGCATAAATTACCACCAAGGGTGGTTAATGGGTGGTTAGCATCATGTCTGTTTTCACCCGGAGTTAAAGTGACTCCAGTTAAATATCAGCATATCTATCTTGGGGATTCTAGAGAGTAAGAATATTGATTGTACAGAAGTTAGAGTCTGAGCTGGAATTATGGTTCAGGCAGCTTTTCCTTTTGATACCATCATGAATTAACAGAAGGAATGAACGGTAAAACGTTCTACTGCCAAATGAAGTGGGAATGCGATGTTGAAAAAAAAATTCCACCTGTAAAATTAAATTACTAAAAACATTGCCACATTTTTCATGGTGGTGCAGGTGCTGATTTGGATATTATGTCAATATACCATCCCTAGCATCTATGGAGTTAATTGCTGATTTACTCAAGTTTTGAGAAGATAATCAGGCTTATAATGAGGTTTATTTGCTATATGTAATTTAGTTAAATTCTGGGAAGAAAAAACTACTGGAGTCTTCAGAAGAAATGCAAACAAAGCCTCAGCAGCAGCCCATTATTACTTTGACTAATCAGAGAGAAACCACCTGCAGGAATAGCCCCTTTTCTGTTTCCTCCCAGCAGAACCTTCCAAATGATGATTAATCACTGAATAAACTGAAGAACTGACAACAACATAATGACAAAGAGAAAGTAGAGATGGGGACTGATCAGTGGATGCATGTGGTCCAAGCATGGGTGGGTGGAATGGCCAAAGAAGATGGATGACCCTGTAAATGCTTGACTTAAGTGTCTTGTATTTAACAGGAGGGCTACTCTAGTAAAGCTACTGCCAAATTCAAGCAAATAATACAACAGCACGTCAAGTTGACACACTTCCTTCAGTTGTCAAAAAAACTAGGTAGAAAAGCAGCTTCCTAAAAAATAAACTAATGAGGCTTTTAATTGGAGTTCTATGCCCAGATGATAATAGAAATAAGAGATACTGTAAATGACAGGCTAATCCATTACTGTGAAAGGCAAAGTGAAGGCTTCACTGATTATATCCACAGATTATCCTGTGTCCTTACTAATTTGAAAAACGATGAATCATAGGGTTCAAACAGGGCTCAGATGAGTCAATTATACTAAGGAGTGATATCAAAGGCTCATATTTTCTCCACTAAGGAATCCAGAATGTTATTCCTAACAACAAACAAAAATGAGCTATAATACACATTCTCAACTGACCAAGTCATTAGCAGCACGGAAGAATGTTTCGCTAATTTTTCAATATTTTCAGTATGGTCTTGCCCCCATGGAATCTCTTCTGGCAGAGGTTTATTAACATGAAAACATTTGCAGGAACTGACATAACATTTTGCAGCTCTGCTGCAATCTCTTCTAATTCTGTTGGTTTACAGTTACATTAGATTCTAATGTTTGAGACAGAGGATGCAAAAAAAAAACAAAAAAAAAACCTTGGCAGCAACTAGCCACATTCTCTTGTGTGTCTTCAGGATTCACTGAGCAAATGCTCAAGTGTGCACATGAAACCCTTGTCCCCCATTTTTGCACACCCATATTGCTCACTGGAGTCATCATCAATGGTAGTTTGGGAATGTACAAGTTGTACAAGATTAGGCCTTAGGATCCCCCTCTCCTCTGTAACTAAGGCCGCTTTTAGACGAGCGGCGGTCCGTTTCGCGTCGGTGACGTGCATATTTTGAAACTTCCGCCTGGTCTAATTAGACGAGACGGAAGTGGCTTAATATGCGCATATTACGGCGGAGGCGCATTTTTTAAGTGCGCGAATTATATACCTCATAATCGAGGTATTTAATTCACGCACTTAAAAAATAAGCCACTTCCATCTCATCTAATTAGACCAGGCAGAAGTTTCAAAATATGCTCGCCGCCGACGCGAAATGGACCGCTGCTCATCTAAAAGTGGCCTAAGCTAAGCACGTGCTCCTGCAGCTTCACAACTTAATGGATGTATCCTTGTCTCTCCCTATGTTCACCTCTCTTTGTCTCCCCTCCTTGTTTATTCTAGATTATACGCCCTTGTTCAATGCCAGGTATGTTGCTGGTACTATAGGCAATAGAGACAAAGTAGTACAGTGATCTCTTTTACTGGACCAACTTCAGTTGGTGGAGGTAGGCAAGCTTTCGAACCTCACAAGGGCCCTCATCAGGCAAGTCAGGAATTAGACCTATAGACTGAGCAAAGCAGTAAGGTATAAACAGTGATTGGAAATAGTGGCAAAGGGAGAGGAGACGAGGAGGTGATGAGAACAATCCCCAGGTGGGAGGTCTGCAATTCAAAAGAATAGAAGAGCTGCTGCTAGTAAGTAAACTTAAAGCTTCCTGTAGCTGTACACAGTCATTAGACTTACACATTTCTGTAATGGCTTGTGAAACCTATGTCCAAATTGAGTCCATTCTCTATGGGCAATTCTGGGCTCAGGTGTATCTTCTTTACCTTTTCCCTGAACCTTGGGTAGGCATTGACACTAGTGAGGAGTGAATAATGCTGTCACTTTGGTACACACTGAGTAACGGCCATCTTGGCTGACACCAACCTCCAAAGCTGAAACTGCCTTAGCTATAGTCACCACGCTTTAGAAGTAGGGGTGAAAACAGATGAGCAGTTAGGCATCTGGAGTCCCTATGCAGCCACCGCTCACAGGTTCAGCGTGTCCAACAGAACACATGGGCACCCCCCTGCCCGCACTTCATGTGCCTGTGGCAGTCTCCACTGAGCGGCAGGCACGGCTGCAGGGGGACCTAACAGAGGAAGAAGAGAGTTAGCGATCTCCCTGGGGCCACCTGATGCTCAAGCAATCTTCCTGTCCCCACCCCCCCGAGCTGCCTGTCATCTGGGCCAGTTGGCCAGCATGCTGTCTCCCCAAATCCCTGTCAGCTGGGCCAGTCAGCACACCAGCAATCTCCCTGTCTTCCTGAAGCCACCAGTCAGCTGGACTGGCCAGTGGCCACTGATCTCGCTATCCTCCTGGAGCCAGCTGACAGGCAGCTCTTGGAGGGGGGGTCTATCCCCCTCCACCCAATCAGCTGCTTAGTGGGCAGGGAGCGTATGTGTGCTCCTCCCACACACTAGCTGTCTAGTGGCAGCAGACCCAATTCTACAGCGCAGCAGGAGTCTGGGCATCCAGTCCCATGTGGTCAGCTCCTTGGTCTGACCCGTAGTGTGGAGGGGTTGGTGATGGCCATGTGGGGGGTTGTTCATTTGGACTGTCCTTCATGCCAGCCCAAAGCATGGCATCTGGGTTCACTCTTCCCAGGGTGGGTGGGGGATCAGACCCACCCTGTCTCGTGTGGCTTTACCTTTCGTGTTGACATCAAGCCCACTTTTGTGCTCTCCAAAACCATATGGCAGCCTTCTTTTGGGTAGTCATCATAACCCTTCAAAAAGACCTAAATTCCCTCTCCAGGCTTTTTAGATTCTTCTTTTGTATCATGCTACAGTAGTTCATGATACCTTCAGCTAGCGCCCACTAGAGAACTCAACTTTTCTACTGATTTTGTAATGATCCTTTACTGTGAAAGATTATACAACACTTCCTACAGAATGACAGTCTCTCTGAATTGTCAGCAGGCCTCCTCTCATCGGCCATTTTTAAATGGACACAGCTGGGGGGCAGGTCCACATGCACTGGTTAGAGCAACCACAGACTGCCCACCCACATCAGGTGACCGGGGAGGGATTCAAATGGGCAGCAGCCAGGGAGGTCACAGCCCCCACTGTTCAAATGGACAGCCCAGAGCATAGCTCAAATGGACAGCTGGTCCATCAGCCAAGCCCAGATTTGCCCAGCCCCACCCCCCACCTCATGATGTGAAAACATGGCAGTTCGCAACAAGTGAAGCCACTGAAGCTGCTTCCACCCACCCTCGGCAGGAATCTGGGAGGGCGGGGAAGAAGGGATAGGGGAAGGCAGACCAACAATACATGGAACCCCAGGGCATGTCATGGAGACAGCAGCAGAAAAAGCAGAGTACCAATCCATACACCCCACTCCCTGCCCGGCTGACAGTCCTGTCCCAAACATACACAGAGTCCAAGTCAAACACTGGCAGTTCATTGAGCCTCATTCCAGGGGGATCATGGCTGCTGGGGTGGGGGCCATGAACCCTGTGCCACAAACAGGATGACACATAGGTGGCTCACAGCGCAATGTCTGTGGGGGCGGTTGCAGCAGAGGGACCAGGGCGGCACAGTCCAAGGACAAAGTCAAACAGGCGGAGTCACACACACATGAACGTGGAAGAAGGCTACAGTCATGGAACATTGTTCCAAAGCCGGGTCATGGCTGCAACAGAGCTGGAGTAGGGAATCCTGCACATACCCTGCCCATGCAAACATCCCTCTCTGGTACCCATGTGTCTACATATGAAGTTCAAGCCAATGGGATCTCTGCTTCTCAGAGCGAGTTGGACATCTGGCCGGGTCAGGGCAGCCATCTCCACTGCATCAGGCACCCTAGTCATGTAGGGACCGCCAGCTGGGAGCATGAGCAACCGCAGTCCTCACACTTCTCCCGCTCCCTCCAATAACCATGCTGGCAAAGGTGATGGGCAGGGCCCCTCCAAAAAGCACAAGTGAAAGTCTGGGAGGGCACAAATTTAATGCAAAGCAACACTCTTACTCACCTCCCATGGTAACAACATTCCCACCAGAGGCCTATCCACAGTGGGCACCAGAACACAGAACCCAACTTGCTAGCTCTCAGCTGGTAACCATAGCTGCACAGGAGCAAAAGGCTCTGTGACAACAGGTCATACCTATCCCTTGTCCATCACACATGGACAATGGATCCACCAGCAGCTGCTGGATATTATCACTGAGCCCACACTTCAGACAGCGCCACGACTCCACAGACATCCCACACTGCAGTACTGCCCCCCTGCCCCACACAATACGAGGGGTATGGACCTGGGACATGGCAGATATGTAAAAGCCACAGCAAGCAATGACTTCCCAGTGTGGATGGCAGGCAAATATGAGCACTACAGGCACATGCAACCAGATGTATTGGTTCTCCAAGTACACCATATAATGGAATCACTCCCCCACCCCCACCCCACAGGAATGCCAGCAGGCCACTCCCCAGCGACCTTATTGGAGACAGCAACCTTGGCCCCTGGGTGAGATAAGAACACTTTGACAAGTAAGGGGCCGGGGGCACATGCATCCACAGGGATAGGCATCAGAGCCCCTTTCCCAGCTGAGTAGAGGAGAACAAAGCCAGGGGGGAAACACACGGACAGCATGTTATGCAAAAACACTAAACATTTTAATTTAACAGACCACAGAAGGAATGGGGAAGCAGGGTGAGATAACACATGAATCATGGGCACCTGCCCCAGGCCCAGCTCCATCTGGCAGTCTGGGCCCGGGACAGCTCATGCAGGTGCTGGCAGATGTTGAGGAGGAGCTCCGGGTCCTACCTCTGCTCCCACTCCAGCTGTATGTCATGCACTGTAAAGGGAGATGGGACAGTAGGGTCACACTGGTGTTACCCAAGGGGAATGCCCCAAGACCACAAGATAATCACACTTACGGCACCACAAGGGGCATGTGGAACCAAACCAAGGGGTGCTATGGACCACGGCAAGGTGGGGAATGAACTGTCTGTTCCATGGATGGCACATCATAGTAATACAACAGATTCCCACCAGAGGGGAATGGGGTGCCTGGAAGGATCAGGAAGGTGTGATGGCATGAGGGAGCATCAAGCAAAGGGAGCCGATCCCTCACAAGGACTCTCTTCTGTGCTGGGCAGTCAGGGAAGATGTGAGGTCGAATTCACCACAAGTTAAATCTCATGCATGTGCCCCTTTACAGGGTCCTGGCCGGGGTGTGGGTGGGATTGGCGGGCAGGGTGGAAGTAGTTCCTGGCCATCATGGCACCTTTTCTCCTTGGTGCTGGTGAATCTGTCCCCTGGGTGGGTGGCCCCGTACACACAAGCCAGGGATGGATAACGGCCCTTCTCCATGCACAGATTTACCTGCCCCTGCACAGAGCATCCTGGCTTTTTCTCTGCTGCTCCTTAAGTGGGTAGTGTGAGAGTCACGGGAGCGTGCACCCACCCACAGCACTTTCAAATGGGTGCTCAGGTGGATGGGGAATGGGTGGACCTGCATGGTAGTGTCTCATCTAAAAATGGCCTTTGATTCCTTCTCAATAATTGATAATTGCTATAGATTGTCACCTGTCTGCCTCGATATTAAGAGCTTTCCTTTAGATTGCAAACTTGTTTATGAATTCTCTCAGCCTCTGTGTTAAGATTTGATAAATTCTCTGCTATTCAAAGATTTCCTTCATTTCTTCCTTTTATCTTCTAATATTTTTAGGGACACATGGTCAGTTAGGAGGTACCTGATGCAGATGTTGCCAGGTACCAAGGGTCTCCATCTTGTGATTGATTTGGCTGGAGATAGGTTAGGGCTGCTGCTAGTATACCATGCATCTAACTGTACTGCAGCATCCCTGCACGCTCTAGCAGAGCTGGTGTCAGAGGTGGCCTTGCGGTCCCCGAGGACATTGGTCCTAGGGGACTTCAATATCCATGCCGATGCCGGTCTTGGGGGAGCGGAGCACAGGTTCATGGCAACCATGGGACTGTCTCAGGTGATTACTAGCCCGACACATGATGGGGGGGAGGGGGGTATACCCTGGACCTGATCTTTTGCACCGGCCTTGAGGCAGGGGACATGGTATTAGAGCCCTTGTCATGGACGGACCATTACCTCATTCAGGCCAGTGTCCTGGCACATGACTGCCCCCGGAAAGGTGTGGAACCGGTTAGGATGGTTTGGCCCCCAGGGACTTATGGAACACGAAAGGTTCCAGAATGCTCTTGGCAGGGTTGGCCTTACAAATTACGGGGTCCACGGTGAAGACAAATTGCGGGGCCCCACAGACCCTGCCCACAACCCACAGGCCCAGCCCATGCCCCAAAGACAAATGCAGAGAATTCCCCCCATGCCATGGCAACCCATCAGTGCAATGAAATCAATATGCAACAAAGAACATTTATATCTGTGTTTTGTCCCCACATGGAAGAAAGAGCACATGACGCAGATATTGGTTAAAAAGACAACAGTTTATTTAAAACACAAGCAACTGTCTTAAATTAACAAGCAATTGAACCTCCATTTAGAGACTCACTGCCAAATTCTGTCTACTACAAACTGCCAAATTCTAGTGCTGAATGCTAGTTTAAGTGTTTTACTGTCCCCATCTAGTATATCCTCACAACAACCCTGTGAGGTAGGTTATTATTGTTTAAACCTTACGGATGGAGAGAGAGATGATGAGTCTCAACAACCAATCTATTTTATTTACCACTGTCTACCCCACCCCTGGGCTAAATGCACCCTCAGCTGCTTAGACCACGTTCAAGAGAAAAAAGGCAGTGTGGGGAAGGCAAAAAAAAACCCTCTGGCTACCATTGCCAAACTGGTGGGGAAAAATTCTTTCCCGGACCCAATTTTACTTGGCAACCAGCATGAGCTCACAGTGCTAAGAGGGCAGGGGTGGAAGTGAGTATTTGATGTGAACACTGCCCTCAAGTCTAGGTAGTAGTGGTGGGACCCTGGGCAATTACCGGATACCGGATTTACCGGTTTTCCGGTTCTCAAAGAACCGGATTCTCTGATTAAATCCGGTATCCGGTACCGGTTTTATTCCATTGATTTCAATGGGGCACTGTGTCCCCATTGAAATCAATGGAATACAATTCCTTCCCCCTCCCCCTCCCAGGCTGCGCGGGTGGAAGGGGGGACACCCCCCACCCACCCTGCCCAG
>QEPC01015466.1:2183092-2206323 GCA_003113815.1 Sphenodon punctatus | reverse complement strand
TCTTCGGGGACGCCGCGGCTGCTGGTGCTGGGGGGGGCTCTTTTTTTAAACAAAATTCAGGCTGGGCAGGGTGGGTGGGGGGTGTCCCCCCTTCCACCTGTGCATCCTGGACTCAGGGAGGTGTGTTTTTTTTACTTTTTTGGTGGGACTTTTTACATTGCAGCCATTCATTTAAATGGCTGCAATGTAAAAAAAATCCGGTAACGGGAATCCGGTAACGGGACCGGATTTCGGGTAATGCCGGTACGCCCAGTACCGGCATTATCGGATACCGGATTTACTGGCACGCCCGCCCCTACTAGGTAGGCCTGCCCAAGGGGCAGAGATTTGCATACTACTGTGAAAAGCCACCATGGCCTTGTGAGTGAGTTTCATAAATGTCAACATCTCACACAGGCCTTACAGACCAAAATAAAAAATGAACTACTACTCCCCAGCATCTGCTTCTATGCTCCTCCCAATGCCCGCTGCCCCCCCTGTCAGTCACACATGAGCAGGGACACGCTAGTCTTCCTGTCTCGGACACCCTCACGACCTTTATCTGCAGCCTACATGGATCCTTTGTTTAAGTCAATAAGGCAGTCCTTATGGTTTCATCTCTTCTGGAAATGTAGAACTACTACTAGCAAATGATACTTTTTTGGCCTTTTTTGCAGCAAAATCATCTATTAGTTTGTAAACATCCAACGATTTTGAGATTTTATATTCAATTGAGAGACCGCTTATGCCGCAGAGTTGCTCTTCGCTCATACTTGATCTTAGTTTATCAGTTTGAGTTTTCAAAAACTGCGTTCAGCACTTGCAACAGTCAAAAGGTATTGGGAGAAGGATCCAGAGTGCCAAACGCATTTGGATAAATGTCTGTTAGCTTATTCACAACCAAGGATTTTAGCATTTCAAGTGGTGTTTTATCTTCAGTGCAATGTAAAAGTAGTGATAGTTCATCACCATCAATGTCACCAGAATCTCCATGTTGGAGAGCCATCTGAAGATCTTTACAGTGTTTAAGCTGTTCACTGGGCGGCATTTTCTTCAATTTTCCTGGCTCATAGAGAAAGCCAAAACGATCAGCGTAAAATTCATAGAGTTCAAAACGTTTCTGAAAGGATTGCACTCCACGATCCACTATTACAAGAAAGTACTCAAGTCGAAAGGCTTCTTCCCTGCTGGCAACTGGAGTATCCTTCTCCCTCATATGCAAAAAGCCTCTCTCTCTTTGTAGGGCAATGTTCTTTAAAGAGAGGTTTGATGCCCATCTGTTCCGTTATATCTTTGGCAGTTGTTATGGAGCCATTAAATCCTTCTTCATGGTAGCTTCGGAAAAAAAGTTAGCACCGATTTAGGATGTGTGGAAGCAATGTCAATTTGCATTGTTGAACTTTGTAAGTTTTTGCTTACATGGCTGACAACATTTAATAGGTCATACCAAATTACTAGACTGACAATACATTCAAGAGAACTGAGCTCATTTTCAGCCAAAGAGTTGGCTTTGCTACTGATTTTTGGATCATTTGATTTCTTTGCTACTTCCTTCAAGGCATCGCATATGCTACCAGCCTGGTATCTCACTGTTTTTACACTTTCAACTCAATACTCCCATCTTGTCTTGGATAAAGACTTTATGGAAAGTGCAGGGGCAGGTTTCCTCAGAATTTCCCACCATGCTGTTGACACCAAAAAGATTGTGTAGAGCTGCTGCAAAACACCAAAGAAACTGACAGCTCTTCAGGAGGACTTTGCTATATCTCCTAAAACAAGATTCAAATTGCGAGCTCCACAAGGTGTATAAAAAGGCCCTTGGATTCAGACTGAGAATGCAAGACTGCATGCCTTGCTGGTGGCCCTTCATTTTGGCACCATTATCATAACCTTGTCCACAGCAATTCTGTACATCTAGTCCATATGACTGTAGTTGGCTTAACAAAACATCACACACGGTCCCTTGCCAGTGGTGTCATGCACTTCAATAAAGTCCAAGAAGTGCTCTGCA
This sequence comes from Sphenodon punctatus, assembly GCA_003113815.1. Classification (NCBI taxonomy): domain Eukaryota; kingdom Metazoa; phylum Chordata; class Lepidosauria; order Sphenodontia; family Sphenodontidae; genus Sphenodon; species Sphenodon punctatus. Next base: position 2,204,333 of record QEPC01015466.1, on the reverse strand, counting down.
ATTCTCACATCACTGATTTCAACAAATTGGATGACTATAGACAACTGTTCTTTATTATTAGTGTCTGGCGTACAGTCCAGGATCACCAAGAAGTATTTTGCACACTTGACACTATCCAGTATAACATCTTTTACTTTTTCAGACATCAGTAAGATAAGTTCTCTTTGAATCCGTAGCCCAAGATAGTGGTCTCAAATCAAATCAAATTTATTATGACGTGACCATAGGTCATTGTCAAACATACAGCAACAAATAAAATGACAAACAAGACAAATACAGACTTTAACATACAGGTGACATACTAGCATAAAATCTGCAGATCTGCCTTGCAGTCCTTGTCCTTACCTCAATCTCAGTCTCCATTAATCCTAAAGCCACTAGGCATGGTGCTTGTGCTCCAAGATAGAAGAGGCAGGGGCACATATTTAACTCGTCAGTCTGTTTCTATTATGGGCCTGAAGGAAAGAAACTTTCTCCTAATCTCCATAGCAGCTAGCAATAAATTCATAATTTGTCTGGTTGTTTCCAGGGAGGAATCAGCAAGAGCTGCCTGTGCCATATAAAGACCAGTGGCACCTGTCCACTTTAATATAAGAGAATCCAGATGTTTTGACCGGATTGAATCATATAGGTGGCACTCAAATAGGACATGGCAAGGTATCGTATAGGCATAGGCGATCCCCATAGGGAATGCCCTCAAAGCGCCCCACAAGTATATTCGTGGGCAAGGCATTAAATCTGGCACAAAGGAACAGGTGTTTCTCCCTAAATGTGGCCGCCATTCCAAAGTAATGTGCAGCCTGGCCCATCGGGGGGGCAACTGGCTGTATCCCCGAAGATGATGGGAATCTGCCACTCACGTCACATCTTCCTGCCTGCCTAGGTCCCTCACCCTTGAGTTTTATCTCTCGCTTAGCCACTTTGTAAGTTTTCCCCTCTAACTGCTCTGGCGAGAGTTCACAGGACGTCAAGTATCTAGTAATGGCAAGTTGCCATGGGCTCTCAAAGGTGTCAGAAAGAACCAGCCATGTCAAGCTGTTTTCAGGTGCCCTGATTGCTTTTAACCAAAGTAGGGCCGCCTGCTCCCAGGCCGCTGCTGCCCAGGCTCGGGTGCCGGCCTCCAGTCTCATGGCTGCTGCTACTGTCCCATTTGGGGCCTTGGTTAGTTCTCTTATAAATCTCGTTTGGAGAGTGTTCAAATTTGTATCTGTCATGGGGGTCCATAGTTCTGCCCCACAGAGGAGGGATGCTCTTACTTTTATTTTGAACACCTTAAGTGCCATGTCCAAGTTCCTTCTCCCTGTCCCTGCAAACATCCTAAGTATTGCGAGCATCTGTCTCTTAGCCGCAACTTCTGCCCTCTTACAGTGCTTTTTCCATTTCCCATTGGCAGCAAAATGCAACACCAGGTACTTATAGGTCTTACTTTGTTGGAATAAGGCACCATCAACTGACCATCTAAAGGTCCGGGCGCCTCCTGCAAAAATTACTACATTTGATAGTGGTCTCTGATTTCTTGTGATTTGATCCGGTTCAGATGATCTTCTAGGACAGAATCGAATTGAGCCATGAGTTCCACCTGTCCCAGGAAATTCCCATTGTCATGGCTATACAGTGTATCACTGGTACCATGAAATGCCAAATTATGCTCTGCTAAATATCTTATTATAGTGATAAGCCTTTCTAGGACTTTGCACCATTGATTAGTCTCCATTCTAAGGAGTTCCTTTGTATTTTGGTCAATAGTTGTACCTTCAGTAAGTCTTCTGTGAAGCTCGGTCCACTTTAACATACTTTCCATGTGTACCTTTGATTTCTCATGACTTGTCAGTCTTTCTGATAAGTGCTTCCAGTCACTATATCCACTGTGCGTCAGACTATGTTTGGGACCTTCCTGAAGCAGCTTGCATGAAAAGCAAGAGACAGAATCCTTTGACTTTGAGTACACAAGCCAACACCTCTCAACTTTCTCACCATTTGGCAGGATCTGATAGTAGTATTGAGGGGAGAAACAACGATCCCATCTGCCATCAGATGCAGAGATTGGAAAATTGTAGTCTACTACCTTGCATGGACCGTGGCGTACAATAGCTTCTCTGTCTTGTGAATGCAGGCTTTCTGGCCAGAGTCCAGGGTCTTCAAGGTTTGGAGGCAAATCCTCAAGCATAACAGTCTCCTATTCAACTGTATGGAAGATGGTTTTTGCATCACTCTTCTCCACTTCTAATTGATCATCTGCATCATCCAGGAGGTCAGTGTCTTCATCGATTACACCGGTTCCTGATTGACCTTCTGTTAGATTCTGGCAACTTTCCACATCACGACCACTTTTGATGTTCACATCTACTCCTGCTTCTGGACTTCTTCTTTCAGGAGATGTACTTGCACTGTTAACAAGAGTACTTGCATCATCTTTGCTGACTTCTTGGCTTAAGGAAATGATTAAGTGATCCTTGCTGAGAGCGTTCAAATAGTTCCTGTGCTTCCTCTCTCTTTTAGCTGATCCAGAAAGATACTTCCAATTTGCATCTCTCTCTCTGCTCATCATCTTGGTAGACAATTCCTGAGGATGTGTTCAGGAAGAGAAACTGTAGTTAGTTGAAACTTAAGCTTTCCTTGGTATATATATTTGAGAAGCCACCGGGGGGGGGGGAGGGGACCGCAAGGCCACACCTCCAAGAGAAGGTGCAGTAGGACCAGAAAGAAATGAGAACAAAGTTTCAATAGACACTTGACACCTACAGATTTCTGAATCCACACAGGAGAGAAACCATTAACCAAACCTTGTAAGTCTTGATGAAAGAGGAAAAGAAAGAAGACGAGATGAAGATGGTGGACTGGTGATACAGCAGCAGAAAACAAAGAAAATATGAAAGTATATGTAAATGTATACAGAGTTTATATAACATCTCTTCTTCAAAATCTATATTGAAGTCATGACAGAGGAAATTGTACATGTCTTTCAAGAAATAAAGTTAATCCATAATGAGATAAATGGACTCCATCTGATGCGTAAAAAATATTGTTTGGGGGATCAAAATCATTGGAATGAATACTACAAATGCCATGGTCAGACAAATATGTCCCAATACATTTATATACATTTTTAGTTGCCTTCATGTTGGTCGAATACAAGTTTTGCTGCCTAAGTATCAGTTCAGACAAGACAATTTTAGTAAATAGAAACATCTGTAAGATATCTGTGATTCTCAGCTTCATGTCGTTTAGAAGTTCCAGACTTTTTATTTTTCCCATATTGTTTCCTCCAGAGTGTATTACAAGTATGTGTGGAGAGTGACTGTGGTGAGTTTTGGCTTTTTCTTTTTCTAAATTGGGCAAAATAGTTTCCCAATACATTCCTCCCTTTTTAATCCAGACAACTGTAGCACTCGCAATTCCAAGACTACATTCTGTGTTGTGTTGCAGACAAAATATGTCTAAATGACTGAAGTAAGAATCTCCAATCATCCATATAACTCTTGCAGGTGACTCCATCGTTAAACTGGGGAGGAGAAGACAATAAGAATCTGAGAAAGATAAAGTCCAACAACAAGGGCACACAGACAAGAGTTCTCACTCAGTGGCTACTCAACAGTTAAGTTCCTTACTTCCTTTCTTTTCCTGTAGATGCGAAGTGCAGCTCACCCAAACCTTACTTTGGCCATCTCTTTGGAAGGCAGGCTCCCCAATGATAACTCCAGCCATCGACTCCCCCCTAGAGCTACGTTACTCTCTCCTACCTGTTGCTGTCGCTTTGCCTGCCAGATACTACTGCTAGTGTCTCAAGCTCTCTCTCTCTCTCTCCAGGAAAGGGGGCCCTGTGGAATTGATATGGATATTGTAATACAATATAGGTGCCCCTCCCGGTCCCCACCACAAGGCGGGGACCGGGTCCCCACCACAAGGCCTGTCCCCAGCACTTGGAGGGGAGTGGCTGTAGTGATTAGAGCAAGGGGCTGGGAGTCAGGACTCCTCAGTTCTGTCCCCAGCTTTGGGAGGTGAGTGGAGTCCCGAGGTTGGGGGTGGGGGGGGGAGGAGTCTTTCCCCAACTCTGCAGAGAAGTGCTGTTTACACAAAGCTTCACTTTTGATCACTGCTGAGAAATTGCTCCCTGCCTTGGAACAATAAACCACCTTGCAGCTGCCACAGCCCTGACTAGGACGGGAAGGCAAAGGGGAGTTGGGAGGGAACGACTGACCTTACTGAAAAGGCTGGGCACAGCTGCTGCCCCTTGTGGGCTAGAGGAGGGGAGGGGTACTCCCTCCTTGGGCACCAGTCCCTTGGTATTTTCCCCAAATGGGGGCTCAGCTGGCAGGAGAAGACTGCTCATAGATCCCTGCCCTGGAGAGGAAAGTTCAGTCTCTGTGCCAGGGTGAATGAGTAAGACGGAGGGGCTGGGATAGGGCCCACCAAGCTGGCTCTCCTTGCTGTTGTGCTGGGTGTGAGAATGGGAAGGGAACCTGTGCAGAGGAATAGCTAGCTGGGAATGGGACCCCTGCTGGGACACTCTACAGGCCCCGCCCACCACCACGCCAGAGACCCGAGGCCAGGCCCCTCCAGGCCTCACCATGAGCCCCCCATCCCCTCCACCAACCCCTGCGCCCCCCCCCCACCGCTAGACATCATCATGAGGCCCCACCCCCACCAGCCCCCCATGTCCCCCCCACGGCTAGGCCTCGCCATAAGGTTAGGCTCCGCCACTGATCCCGGCTCCCACTGCCTCAGATCCCACACTGTGCATTGCATCCACCTTGGGGTCCCACAACAACGCCTCCATGCTCCACCTCTGCCTCAGGCCTTGCCACAAAGCTAGGCCTCACCATGAGGCCCCCACGACCACCAGGCCCCATGTCCCCCCCACGGCTAGGCCTCGCCATAAGGTTAGGCTCCGCCACTGATCCCGGCTCCCACTGCCTCAGATCCCACACTGTGCATTGCATCCACCTTGGGGTCCCACAACAACGCCTCCATGCTCCACCTCTGCCTCAGGGTCCCATGCCACTCTGTTCCAGCCAGGGGTGTCCCACGCCACCTCTCCTCCACCGCCGGGTTGGCCACTGCTGGATCGCCACTGCCTGCTGCTCTCCAACTGCTGCTCTTCCGGGCTCCTGTCTCCGCCGCCTCTCCACCGGGTCCCAGGATCGCCACCGCTGCTGCCGCTGCCTGCTAACTTTGGGGAAGGTTATTGAACAGGTGGTGGCTCAGCAGCTTCAGGGGCATCCGGACTGCATCAGTTTTCTGGACCCTTCACAGTCTGGCTTTCATCTGGGTTATGGCACAGAGACTGCGCTTGTGGCCTTGGTTAACAACCTTCGCCAGGAGTTGGATCAGAGTCAGTTGACCCTTTTGGTCCTGTTAGATCTCCTCAGCTGCATTTGACACAATTGATCATGATGTTGGTGACTGCAGGACCGGGCTGAGGTGGGCAAGATTGTTCTTGAATGGCTCTGTACCTTCCTGGTCAGGTGGACTCAGCGTGTGGTGCTGGGAGATTTTTCATCAGCCCCTGGGGCCTCATGTGTGGAGTACTGCAGGGTTCCATTCTGTCCCCTCTCTTGTTCAATGTGTACATGCAGCCTTTGAGCGAGGTCATGAGAGGGTTTGATGTTCAGTGTCATCAATATGTTTATGACACCCAACTATACCTCTCTTTTTCAGCTGACCCAGGCCTGGCAGTCTTGGTGCTTACCCAGTGTTTGGCAGCTGTGGGAGACTGGATGAGGGCAAGCCATCTGAAACTGAATCCTGACAAGATGGAGGGGATATTGGTGGGAGTGCCCGAGGGGTTGGGGCCCCCATCACTGATGGGATTCGACCCTCATTGGTTCCTCGGGTCCATAGTGTGTGGGTGCTCCTCACCTCACAGCTCTGCCTGGATGTCCAGGTGGCGGCTGTGGTGAGGAGTGTGCCCAGCCAGTTACATCTGGTACAACAGCTTCGGTCGTATGTCTCAGACTCTGACCTGGCCATCCTCATCCATGCCTTTATCACCTCAAGATTAGTCTACTGTAATGTGCTCTACGTGGGGTTACCCTTGGTGACGGTCCAGAACTCCCTCCCCGTGACAATTAGTCTGACCCCAGATCTCCCCTCCTTCCGACAACAATGTAAGACCTGGCTGTTCCACCAGGCTTTCAATGGGGAAAGATGGGTAGTGGGTGGGAGGGTTAAGTTGGGGGTGGGGATTTATAGCTCCTTTTAGATATATTTATAGAATTTAAATTTTACTGTGTTTTTATGATATATTTATCTGTTTTGAAATATGTACGTTGACCCAAGCTGCCGTTAGGCTGGAGGGCGCAGGATATGAAATCCATGTATAAATAAATAAAGCTTTCACTTACTCATAACCATGGTGATAATTTTAGCTTTTTGCCTCTAAGTTAGTTCCTTCTTTTCCCTAGGCTACCAGATTTTCAAACAAGTGTCTATTAATTTTACTTGCCATGAGAAAAATCATTCCAGAAGGTAGAATGAAGAATGGGTGAACCAGGATGGATACATTAAGTATCCGCCTTCAGTGTTTTTTGCTCAAGTCCCTAGGTTTTTTTTCCCCTCTCAGAGTTTGGAAGTATTAAGCATTTGGCTGGTTTGAGATTTCTGTGTTATTTATTTATTTTTATGGATCCAGATTTGGCCGTTTCAGATTCAGCTAAGATCAGAAACTGAAATACTATGGAGATAAAGTTTTCTTTCTGTAACTATTTTTTTTAAAGGTTTCTGTATAATATAAACTGCAAAGCAATTTAGTTTCCTTTGAGGCATGCAGATGAGCTATTTAAGTTTCAAAACCAATCTATAATAGGGAAGTAAGAACAACTTGTGCCCAAGGAAAGGATGGTCTCAATAGATTATTTCCTGCATTATCTACAAAAACCCCTTTCAGGGGTCTTGTGAAAACAAACATCCCAAGGATTGAGGAAACAGTAGTGCAGATCTAGAAAAGCACAGATAGTGCATTTCCCCTTCCAATGTTAAAGACACCTTGTGCTGTTCTTTTGTAACAGTGAGTTGAAGATTGATGCCTTTCAGGATAATGCATCAAGGAACTACATTTACAAAAAATACCAGCTCCTTTTCAGTTACTTCTCTGCATGTGCCAGGATATTGGCAAAAATCAGCAAACTCTGAGTGTTAATGTTCAACCAGGTACAGTATTGGCTGCAAAGCACTGAGAGGGATCAGGCTGACACTTCCAGCACTCCAGTCTATTCAGCTAGGTATGTACTTTCCTTGTAAGTTGCCTTGTCTAATTAGCAGTTGAGGTATTCCATCTTCATCCATAGATGTCTCACTGCTGAAAAGTGAGAAAGTGGAAGAAATCACTGCTGAAGACCATGACAGAGCAGAGCTTGATTGTGCTACAAGATGTCCTGTGGATTGAGTCCAGACAGTTTCGACTAATCATCAACTTCGCAGCCCTTCTTCCCTTTTAGTGGTATTAAGACTGAGACTTTGGAAAAATGTGAAGCTCCATATAGAAGATAATGGATTGCTTTGTTTGTTTTTTAAAAAGGGCTGATTGCAGCAGCCACCCCCACCAGAGCCACTGTAAGACTGAGAAACATGTATAAAGAGGCGATTGAAATTCAATGGAGAGATTTTTTAAGAAATAGGTTTAGAGATCAAAACACACAATGTTCTGAAACAGATCATGCAACTCTGCAAATGAAGTTTGCAGGAGTTATGGCCACAGACATCTTTAATTCATGTAATGAAATATGTGGCGTGGGAAGGGTACTATAGGATAGTTTGCAGAAGCCTAAAATAAGGTGCACGTCTATGAGACAAGACGTTTCAATGTGCTGTTCTCACTGTGAACAAACTGTGAACAAACTGACTACATTCTATCAGTCCCTTAAATAGCGTCAGAGCTTAATTTTCAGAAGATGCGATCTCACTGTAGGATTTTTTTCTAATTTGCTTTGTATTCCGTTTGGACCGAACCGGTTTGGGGGGGGTGAACCAGTTCGGGGGGGCGAACCCGGTTTTCCCTCCCCCCCTCCAGGCTGCGCAGGTGGAAGGGGCGCAGGTGAGCACCTCCCCCCCCACCTGGGATTTAAAAAAAAAAAAAACCAGGATCATCCGCGGCCCTACCTGGTGGTGGCGGGGCTCCGGCCCCGGGTCCAGTGGCGGGCGGGTCTGGCAGCAGGTCCGGTGTCGACAGTACTCCGGAGCGCTTCAAGCTGCTACTAGGCCTTCTGGGTCAAACCGGAAGGCCTAGTAGCTGCCTGAAGCACACTGGACCTGCTGCTGTGGCTGTCGCCGGACCCAGGGCCAGAGCCCAACCTACCTGGGGGTGCCAGGGCTCCAGCCTCAGGGCCGCCGGCGACTGCGGAAGCGGGTCCAGCAGGGGCGGTGCTGCAGAGCGCTTCCTAGTAGCGGCCTGAAACGCTCCAGAGCACTGCTGCCGCCGGACCTGCTGCTGGACTCGCCCACTACCGGACCCGGGACCAGAACCACCATGTAGGGCCACAGGCTATCCCAGGGGGGACCGTTAAAAAAAAAAAAATCACAGGCTGGGAAGGGGAGGTGCTCCCCGGCACCCCTTCCACCTGTGAAGCCTGGGGGGGAGGGAAATCTGGGTTCCTCCCTGTGCCCCGCCCCCTGCCCGAACGGAGTTTGGAACCCAAACTCGGTTCAGTCGGGGATCAGTTTAGATTCGGTGTGTTTGCGAACAGGCCGAACACCCCGAGTTTGGGCCGAACCCCGAACTCCCAAACCACGTTTGCACATCCCTACTGGCTATTTACTTGTTTCTCATTCCAATTAGTCCTCTCTGAATGAGAAATTACTGGGGTTTGCATGTGAATGAGACTTTTTAATGGTTCTCAATCTGCATCTACTGTTATCAATTTATTCTTGGTTTTTAATACCATCATCAATGATTTTTTAACATCACTATTTTTAAATATCTGACATTTCCCCCTAACAGCTTCCTCCTAAGTCATTTTCCCTCCTACATTTCTCCCTTCTATGCCAGTCCTGCATTTGCTAAGTCTATAGTTCTAATTTGTTACATATCTGTGGCCCTTTTCACACAAGATGCCCCAACCCATCTCCATGCAGTTTTGCTGCATGGAGATGGGTGGAGGTGGCCATGTGAATGCCGTGGGAGGTGGCAGAGGGTGCGTGTGTGCTCCCGCACTACACCCATCACCCATGCACAGAGCAACGAGCTCCAATGCACCGTGGGTGGAGGGGCGCACACACCCCTCCACCCACCGTGGCCACACACCGATCCCCTCACCCACTGCAGTCCATTTAAAAACAGCCAATGAAAGGGCCCTGTGTGGTCTGAAAGTATGCACAATCTCACCAACAGAGATTGGTCCAATAAAAGATTTCATCTGAACTATCTTGGATGTTTTTAGACAAGCGCCTCCCCACCCATTACCCACCCATCTTATCCATGTTGCAGGGCTGCCTAGGGGGCCAATGCAGCCCTGCAACATGAATAACGGGTGGGGAGGTGCTTGTCTAAAAACACCCTTTAGCTCCATCTCTTACATTTGATATCAACACAGCAACCACCTTCTTTCTAGACTTTAATTGTGTGGAATTCTGTAGCACTTGTGTGACAGTGTAATAAATTAACAATCCCAGCTCTCCTCTACCAAAACTCTGTCAAAACTGGTCTTCCCTTTTGTAAGAAGGAAAAGCAGGAGGACATTCTGGGACTTTTCTCTTTTCAGATCCTGATCTTCTGCTCTGCCCTCAATGTTCAGGGCCAGAACAGTTGAGAAAACTCCACAGGAGCAAGAGACTGAGGGTGTCTGGCCGTTTTCAAATGAGACACAACTATGCAGGTCCACTCACCCCACATGCATCTGCCTGTCTGAAGGTGGCAGGGAGCGCACACTCCTGTGACCCAACCCACACACCACCCACTCATGACCACTCATGAAGCATCCAGGAAAAATCCAGACTGCTCTGTGGGGGGGAAAGCTAAAGTGCGTAGGGGAGCACATGCATCCATGGCCCATTTGAATCTCTCCCCAGTCACCCCACATGGGTGGGCAGTCCGCGGCCATCCCACTCAGCACGCATGGACCCCCTCCCCAGCTGTGATCGTTTAAAAACACCCTTTGAAGTGGTTGGCATTAAAGACTGGGTTAGAACTGGATAGACTTACCGGTAAGGGATTTAGAGGACTCACTAGCTGTCCATTCCCTGTAGTTGTAAATTGTAACCTTGCTTTTAGATTTGAGACTATTTGGAATTAAATTCTGTAGGGATCAGGTCATTGTTGATGTGGCCCCCTCCATGTGTGAGGCCCAGGGAAATTGTCCCATCACCCCTCCCCTAAAAAAAAGAGGCCTGGTTAGGGGACATGCTCACATGAAAATGGAGGTTACTTACCAGTAACTCTGTTCTTCGAGAGAGCTCCGCATATTCTCACTCTTGGGATCTCTTCCTCCTTCGCAGGCACCGGAGACCTTGTTGTCAGCAGTTTCCAGGCAGAAAACCTGGGGGCAAAATCTAGAACATAGTGAGGGCTCCGCCCCTCCATCTCCCCTCCCGTTAAACGCGGGCTCCAGATCCCGTGAAAACGGGACTGGATAAATAGGGAGAGAACCCCTCACCGCTTCAGTTCCTTCCAGCCCCGCCCCAGAAGACCAAATTAAAGGTACATCCGAGACTATGGGGAAGGCAGGCGGGTCGTGAGAATACACGGAGTTCTCTCAAAGAACAGAGTTACTGGTAAGTAACCTCCATTTCTTTGAGGATCTCCACGATTCTCACTCTTGGGAGAGCGAATAGCAGTTCATATGACCTACCTCAGGAAGAAGGGAGTCGAGGAGGTTAATGAAATAGTGAGGGAAGAACTGCTCGTCCAACCAATGCATCCGATTGGGCTGCTAGGTCCAAAGAATAATGTTTTGTGAACATGTGTTCGGAGGACCAAGTAGCAGTCTTGCATATGTCGGAGATTGGAACACTGTGGAAATTAGCCAGAGAGGAGGCAACAGCCCTAGTAGAGTGAGCTCGAATAAAGGAAGGTGGAGTCTTTCTGGCTTGATTGTAGCATCGGTGTATACATAAGCGATTCCACTTCAAGAGTCTGAGATGTAATCCTAACCCCAATTTTTTGTCCACCATATGAGATGAAAAGGGCATCTGACGCCCTGAGAAGTTTAGTTCGGTCGATATAGAAGGCTAAAGCTCTTTTTACATCGAGAGAGTGAAGGACTTGTTGTGCAGTAGATAAGTGTGACTTTGGAAAGAAAACTGGTAGAGAGATAGTCTGATTCAGGTGGAAAGGAGAGACCACCTTAGGGATGACTGAAGGATCAGTCCTGAAATCTACTTTGTCCCTATAAAATCGAATATAAGGCGGAGAGGCTCGAAGGGCTGAAAGCTCACTGACTCTCCTAGCTTAAGTAAAAATGCAGTCTTAATTGATAAGTTTTCCATAGAACAAGAGGCCATGGGCTCAAATGGAGGCCCCATTAGTTTGGTGAGCACAAGATTAGGGTCCCACTGAGGGGCCGTAAGGGTGGTTGGGGGAAAGGTATTTAAAAGACCCTTCCAGAAAGTCCACATCAGGGAATGGGATTATAGAGTATCTGCTCCTTCAGGTTGTAAACGTGATGAAAGGGCAGCTAAGTGTACCTTCATTGAGGAAAGAGAGAGACCAGAGCTTTGTAGGTGTAGCAAATACTTGAAAACATGGTTCATGTCTAGGGAAGATTCAAGAATAGAGAGGGCAGAGCACCATTTTGAGAAACGAGTCCATTTAGCTGCATAACATGCTCGTGTGGAGGAGCGGCGGGAGTTCAGGAGAATCACTGAGACGTCAGGGGGAGCTTTTGGAATTACAGCAGGATCAACCAGGCACAGAGATGGAACATTCACAAGTCGTTGTGCAGGATGGAGTCTTGTTGGCGGGAAAGGAGATTGGGTTGGGGAGGGAGATGCATGACCCGAGAGGCCATGCCCCTGAGCGTCTAGAACCACATTTGTCTGGGCCAGAACGGTGCTATTAGAATGACATGAGCCCGGTCTGATCGGATCTTGCACATCACCTTGTGCACGAGAGGAGTTGGGAGAAATGAATAAAGGAAGTCCCCAGTCCAGGAGATTGCAAAAGCATCCGAGATCAATCCTGGTGCCAGTTCTGCATGACTGCAGAATTTGGGAAGCTTTGCATTTCCCCCGGATGCAAACAGATCTATGGACGGGGTGCCCCAGCTGCAGAAGACATCGTTTAGGACAATGTCGTTTATGGACCACTCGTGATGGTCGGATGTTTGTCGACTGAGAAGGTCCGCAACCGAGTTCTCCTGTCCCGCTAGGTGAATAGCCTGGAGATGTATGCTGTGTTTGATGCTCCAAGTCCAATGGCTTCCACCTCAAGAGATAAGCGCGTGGATCTTGCCCCCCCCCTCGTTTGTTTATGACCACATTGCAGTAGTGTTGTCCGTGACGACTAAAACGTTTCCCCCTACTATGTGAGAGACTAATGCCTTGAGAGTCCAGTGAATGGCTCTTAGCTCTAACATGTTTATGTGCAGGAATAGAGAGGGCAGAGCACCTCAGAGGGGACCAGAGACCGTGAACCTCAATGTGATCCATGTGAGCTCCCACCCTGCTAGAGAAGCATTTAAATTCAATGGGGATTTAAATTCAATGGAGAGATTTGTCCCCGCACAGGAAATAAGGCACTTTTCAAATAAACACACAGACACATAGTTTTGGGTGAACTGGCCGCAACTGTTTATTAAATGATCAGCCAATTATAAACCTGTTAAAGAACAAAACCATTATAACCCAATCACCCTAACAATGAGAACGGTGGATCCCTTACCCCCTTTCAATTTTATTGCCAATTAGAATTCGTCAGAATTGTCCCTGAGCCAATCGATGAGACCACTAATTTGGGTGAGTCCTAAGGGGAGTGAGGTACACCCTGACTGTTAGACCTGGCCATAATGACCCTCACTCCCCGCGTTCAGTACCATGTGTTGTTCCCGGATTGGAGTTACCAGTCCAATCCATTCACCATTAGACCACCTTAGCCATACCTAGGGAAGACTTGACACCTGGCACCACATCGGGACCGCTCAGATCCTACCATGTGGTACCTTAGGCCAGTCTCCCTCTACCGGGATAGCAGCGGGGAGCCCCCTTCCTCACCTGCTTCCCGGATCCAATTTCGTTTGGCCTACCACCCTACACATACCAGATGTTCCCATAGCCACCAAGGCCGTTTTTCTGGTCCTTTCCAAGGTTTTCTTCCTTCATGGTACTGAACACCGCCAGTTGCGACAAATATTTGCACTGCCACACAGGCAATAACACCGACCCAACCCGGAATCTTATCAAAAAGAACAGCACTGTGAGGAAGCCGAAAAACCCAATTCTTGGGAAAATTACTTCCTGATCCCTCACTTGGTAGGCGACCGGACCAAGTCCACAGTACTTATCCAAGGGTGGGAGGGTGGGCTTCTGGCGCTGCTTGCGGCCGAATGCCGCGGCTCGCGCGCCTTCCCAACCACGTGGATCCCATGAGCCAATCAGCTCAGCGCATTTTCGCGCCTCCGTCCCTTTGCAAGCTGCAACGGGCTCGTTGCAGCATGCAAGGGATCAACCTGCAGGAGCAGTCCTGGGCGGCTTCCCGCCCCCGCACGTGTGCCGTTATTCCCCTGATGGGGCGGGCACAAATCTGTCCCCGCTGCGCACAAGGCGGCGGCGGGGTCCATTTTTAAAAAAAAATAGGTTTAGATGTGCATATTAGATTAAAACACACAATGGTCTGAAACAGATCATGCAACTCTGCAAATGAAGTTTACAGGAGTTATGGCAAGACTGTTCCACAGACACCTTTAATTCATGTAATGAAATATGTGGCGTGGGAAGGGTACTATAGGATAGTTTGCAGAAGCCTAAAATAAGGTGCATAGTCTATGAGACAAAACGTTTCAATGTGCTGTTCTCACTGTGAACAAACTGACTACATTCTATCAGTCCCTTAAATAGCGTCAGAGCTTAATTTTCAGAAGATGCAATCTCACTGTAGGTTTTTTTTCTAATTTGCCTTGTATGTCATAGAAGATAGCTGGCTATTAGGGGTGTGCGAACACCGAGCGGTTTGGTGTTTGGCCGAACCCGAAACCATTCAGTTAGTTTGGACCGAACTGGTTCGGGGGGGGGGGAACCCGGTTTCCCCTCCCCCCTCCAGGTTTCACGGGTGGAAGCGGTGCTGGGGAGCACCTCCCCCCTCACCATGGGATTTTTTTTTAAAAAAAAAAAACCTGGGATTGCCCGCGGCCCTACCTGGTGGTTGTAAAGTGGGGGGCTACAATGGAAAGGACATTCTCAGTGGCTGAGCCATGGTTATGGAACTCCCTCTCAGAGGAAGCACGGCTGGCCCCGAGTCTGTTGGCCTTCCATCGGGCCTGCAAGACATGGCTGTTCTCCCAGGCCTTCGGAGGCCAGGAGGGAGGGTTGGAGTCTGCAACGTGCATGTTTGCGGTCAGTTGGAACTGCACAATTTTCATGCCCTCTTTCTGAAGAGCAAGAATCAGGTTAGGGTCGGTAGTCTTGATAAGTTGGGACCAGAGCCAGTGCTGGCACCCACACATAGCAGAAGCATAGTTAGCCGCCCTAAGGGATAATGTTTCTGAAGAAATTTGTTTTCCTCCCAGTACGTCCAGACATCTGTCTTCTCTGTCTGAGGGGGAAGTTTGAATGCCTCCAGCTCAAGTTTTCACTGAGGCTGCAGCTATGACTAGTGAATGGGGGGGAGATGCTTATAAAAGATGTTTGTTCCCTCTTTGGGAATGGCATAAAGGGAGTCAGCTAGCTTGTTGGTTGGCACAGCTGATGAGGGTTTGTTCCAAACCGCAGAGGAGGGTTCCATAAGCTGGTCTAGCATAGACAGCATGACGTGGCCTGACTCCTCCATACCCAGGATTCCGAACACCAGCCCGGATTGTGTCTTTTTTACTACCCTGGTGGGGAGCTTGGGTAGGGCAGAAACTAGCCTCCTCAACATATCTTGAAAAGCTTTGGTGTCCTCTGTAGCCAAAATAAAGTTGGGGTCAGAAATTGTGTCTGGTGGGGGGGGGGGAGAGAGATAGTCTCATCCTCCTCCAGCGTGGGGGAGGAAGAAGAAGAAGACGAAGATGGAGATGCAGATCCCCCCCAATGAAGCCTCTGGGAGGGGTCCCGGTATCGGAGGAGCCGGATGGACCAGTGGGTTGCCCAACAGAGAACTGAGAAAGGATGTTGATAGCGGCTGAGCTAACCCCGTGTCCTGCAGATGCTCTTGTAGCTGATACCTCGGCTGAGCTGAGGGCATTGTAGATTGGAGGCTGTGAAGGGTGTCCCCCTGTAGGTTCCGGCGGTTGCGGAAGCGATGGAGCTGATGGTACCAATGAAGTCTCAGGAGGTGGTCGGGAAATGGTAGCCGTAGGTGGTGCTCAAGGAGGTGGTGGTGGTATGTAGCCGCCTACTGGCATGGAGAGTTGTAGCCCCTTGAAATCATGGCATGCTGGGTAAGACGGAGATGCACTCCACGAGCGGGAGCGATAGTGGTGTGATGAGGCGTACTCGTACTGGCGGTCCTGATAAGGAGAACAGCAAGAGCAGGGAGACCGTGTTCGCCGGTCCCTATGGTACCACAGGGAAGCTGGAGAGTGTGGCACTGACCTGTCAACGTAATCCGCTGGTAAAGCATGGTACCGGGGAGTTCTGGAGCGGGAGCGATAGTGCCTCTAGGAAGGGGAGTGAGTGTCTCTCCATCTCTCTGGGGGTAGCGGGAGGGTCACTACCAGAGGAGGAGTCTTCTGTACTGGGGGTGCTGTTGGGAGTGGCTGCTGTTGAACTTCTAGTGGTACCACATGATCTGGAGAGGCTCGGGTTGGGATAGAGTTCTGAGAACAAAGTCTGCACCTGCAGCGTCTGGGCAGGTTCAATGGCCTCAGTACCTATAGTCTTTCTGGATTTCTCTCTTTTCTCCAGGACGATGCTTGGTACCCCGCTCTGAGGTGCAGGAAGTTCTCTTTGGACGTGAGGCATACCAAGCTGGTGATGGTACCGTACGCCTCACATAGTCATGCATAGTACCGGTGGTACTGGGTACAGCAGACGGCTCCGACGGAGCAGCTGATGGTGCAGACTCCATGAAGATGGAATGCTGGGTGGGGAGCTGGAGAGGCCCCTCCTGATGTGCCCTTCTAGTAAGAATATCTTGTAGACAGAGAGTCCGAGCTTGTTTTGTCCTGGTGGATAGAACGGAACAAAACCTGCACATCTGAGTATTATGGGTCTCTCCTAGACAAGCCAGACAGTGAGAATGTTGGTCACTGATGGAAAGAGTAGACGGGCAGGAACAACATTGTTTAAAAGCCTGCCTGCTTGGGCATTCCCACTCACCAGAGGTGAGCGGGTGGAGCCCAGGAAACAGACTCTGTGGACTAAGGCACGGCACTGAAGTCACTGATTTTATACTGAAAAGTTTCTTCTTTCATTTTATTTTGTAGGTAACTATTGACAAGCGCTGAAGGTCTTCCAACGCAGCTCAGTTGGAAGGAATGGAGGCGGTGAGGGCTCCTCCCCCTATTTATCCAGTCCTGTTCTCGCAGGATATGGAGCCCGTGTTTTTAACAGGACAGGAGGGGGGTGGAGGGGTGGAGCCCTCACTATGTTCTTGATTTTTCCAGGTTTTCTGCCTGGAAACTGCTGACAACAAGGTCTCCAGTAGCTGCGAAGCAGGAAGAGATCCCAAGAGTGAGAATCGCAGAGATCCTCGAAGAAGATCCAAACATGTCTCATAGCTTTTTACTGGGTAAAGCACCTGTGGGAATTTCAGTTTAACCACAGTAGTCGCACAGTTCCAGTGGTAGCTCTACTCTGCAGTTGCTTTGAGGTAGAGGTTTTATGCCTCCATGTTACTCCTGTTTTTAGTCTTCCACCATTCCTGCTGAGAGTGTACCAAGAGAAGAGACACCCTTGGGAATCACCCCTAAAGACAGGAGTAACATCTGTATAGAGATATAGTGACACACTCTTCAGGACATCATGCTGGACAGTATAGCCTCAGTGTCAAAAAGGGGGGTTGGATGAGGGGTTGTTGCTTAGTCCAGATGAGACAGATGATGTTCGTTTGATGTAGGAAAGCAGCCAAAGTTGGTTGCAGACTAAAGGTGAAAACAAATGTGACAATGGGCCGCATTAGCCCACTTTGGCCTGGGACTCACCTGTACATTTGTTCCCTTGCTGCCAGATGTTGGCCTGCGTATGCCCCGGGTCGGGAGGCAGCTACTACAGGACACGTCCTCTGGAAAATATTGGGAGACTCATCCCGTGCCAAGGCCCACCCGCTCAGGCTAATGCAGGCCTGCATGTCTGTTAGGTCCCACCTATTATTACTATTATTTATATAGCACTAGCAGTGTACCTGACACTGTACAATCAATAAAGACAGGTCCCTACCCCAAGGAGCTTACAATCCTGTCACAGGATGAGGTCCACCCGGATCTCAGAGTCCCTGTCGAAAAGCCCAGAGTGGTCACGGAGAGGCTATGCCTCAGCATTCCTTCCCACGAGATGGTCCTGAACCTGTAAAGGGAACTGGCAGCAAAGGCCACACCACATTGGGCATATCTGGCTGTAGCAGGGGGTCTCCCCAGGGCCACACAGGGCGCTGGAGTCACACTCTGGGGAATTAGCTCACCCCTCTGCTATGTCTTTTCAGCCCGAGTCTCGGCTGAAAACCCCCAAGAAAGGGGGGTACACTCTTCTAGGACACAACACACAGTCCAGAGGGTATTAGTCCACAGTCCTTTATTAGACTCTGTGTCCAATATACCTGGGGCTGCCGGCTCAGTCACCTCCACCCTGCAGGCCCAGGTCAGTCTCTCCAGGCTCAGGAGCAACACAGACCATCAACCCCCGAAGTCCAGCCAGCCAGGCCTCTAAGCCCCCAGGCTCTGGCCAAGCCTTCCCCAGGCAAGCGGTTTCCTCCTGGGAACAGCCTCACCCACCTGCCTGGGTCCCTCTGGTTCTCCANAATAGACACGGTCCCTGCCCCTAGGGCTTACAATCTGAGAGACAGGAGCTGGGGGAGAGACTTAGGAATGGGAACAGAGGGAGAGACAAGGGGTTTAACATTCATGAAGATGCGAGGTCTCAAGTGCACGTACTTGGCTTGGTTACGATGATTAGTCTATAGTCCTTTATTAGACTCTGTGTCCAATGTACCTGGGGTTGCCAGCTCAGTCGCCTCCACCCTGCAGGCCCAGGTCAGTCTCTCCAGGCTCAGGAGCAACACAGACCATCAACCCGTGAAGTCCATCCAGCCAGGTCTCTAAGCCCCCAGGCTCTGGCCAAGCCTTCCCCAGGAAGGAGGCTCCCTCCTGGGCACAGCCTCACCCACCTGCCTGGGTCCCTCTGGTTCTCCAACCTTCAGTACCTTGGAGAGCATAGAGCAGGCAGGCTACTTCAGTAAGATGTTGCTCCTCCAGCTCCCTAGCAGAGACTCCCTCCTCGCTGCCTTGTCTCTCCTTATATACAGGTAGAGTGGGTGTGGCCAGGCTTCCTCTCCACAGCCTTAGAGGACCAGTAACCCACTCACTTTGTCCCAGGGTTTCTCAGCCTGTTTGCCTCACAAGCTGAACCCCAGCTATGGGGTTGGCTCTGCCACCACCTTGGGCGTGCTCAGCCCTCTGGAAGACCCCCTCAGCCCCCTTCTTATAGGGGCAGCATCCCCACAGGACTTCTCCCTGCTACACCCCTCCCCCTTCATGGAGACAGGCTTCTCCCCAAGACTGGCTTCACCGACTAGCAGGGTGCAGCTTTTGGCATCATAGGGTCTAACACCCCAAACTGGGCTTACCACCCTCCTGACCTCCACATAACGCCTTGTAGTTGGGCCCATTCCACTGGGTCTAGGGCTTTAGGCCCTGTACATTTTCGTAGCTTTACCAGGCTTGTACCTCATTTGTTGGGGAGCCACCTCCACCCAACATGCTGTAGGGAATTACCTTTTCCTGTTCGGGAGTATTCCTCCACCCAACTCACAGACTTCACAACTCAGGGGATTTCCACAGCCCCTCACATTTCTCCACCAACCCAGTTTCCAGGGATTTTTCTCTATGTATGAGACCCCCCTTCTGGGGTAGGAGATTGGCCCACCGATTCCTTTTGGACCTCCCAGCCCTGGGATCCTCAAAGCCAGAAAACCTCTGGTGATGTGCTATGCACACACACTTCGGTCCCTCCCAGGGCTCTCATTGTCCTTGGTGGTCAGCTCCGTCACCTACCCTACCACCCTTAATCACAATGTCCAGTTTTTCCCCAGCCAGTTCAATCATCTACACCCTTCTGGGCTTACCTAAAATCACAGACTCAGCTGGCTCAGTCGCCTATACCCTGCTGGGCTTACATAGAATCACAGTCCCAGCCGGCTCAATCACTTACACCCTGCTGGGTCCCTGCATTCCTATGGCTTAAATTTGTGTCTAGTGGCTGGCTCAATCACCTACACCCTGCCCCCTAGCACACAAAGGTACTGGCTCAATCATCCCCCTGTACCCCTTTTTGCCTCTATGTACACTTGTGCATTAGGGTACCAGCTCAATCGCCTCCCTGTACCTACTTTTCTTAGGCCCACTAGGTACCCTTCAGGCCCACAGGCCTCTCGTTACCCTTTTCTGGGGGTTGGGATAGTGGCCCACCCATGCCTTCCGACTATCCCACCCTGGGACCCTTTTCAGCAGGATTACTCCCGCAGGTTCACAGCTACCATCCTGCAACCCTAATTTTAGTTTCTTTTCCCAGAACTTAACTCTCTTTGGGGTACTCCTTTCCCCCCCCAAGGCAGCTATTAGCTCACTATAATCTTCCTCAGAAGAGGAATCCTCCTGATCTTGCAGCTTTTCTTTCAACTCCTCGACCTCCTCTCTGAGGACTTCGTTCTCATCGACTCAAGTGAGTCTATGATCCAGCACCCTATCTATCGTTGCCCCCGAGACCTGAGTCATCATCCCTGTCTCTTGACTCTCGGGCCTCCAGGCTGCTCTGCCTGCTTTCAAGGTCTCCAACTCTTTTAAGAGGAAGGCATTGTCAGCACCTGCTTGACTGCCGTTTTTAGGGTGTCTACGTCCTCCTCTGGGCTCCCCCTTTCTGCCTGGGTCCCCATAGACCTTTTTCCTCTTTCCTTTCCTTTAGGACTTTTCCTTCTAGCAGCCCTCTGATCCTCCTTGTGTGGCTTTCCCTTGGGACACTCCCTCTTCAGATGTCCCAGGGCTTGGCAAATCCAACACCTCCTAGGAGGTCTCTGCTCCCATTTCCTTTTTAGTTCCTTTGTGGGGGTGGACACTGCTACCAGACTGACCCTTTCTTCTGGCTCAGGTCTTGTATCCCTTTTCCCCCTATAGGGACACAGCCTTCTTACATGTCCCATCACCCCACAAGTCCAGCAACACTTCCCCTTCCCCTGGCTCTGACACCCCCGAGTCCAGGTGCTTGGGCGGCTTTGCCATTTCTTCAAGCAGGTCCTCCAGTAATGTCCCAGCTGGCCACAATTATAACAGGCCCGCATGGTACCTCCCTCCTTGGGTCCCCAGTACCTGCTTGGCACAGTCCTTGGCCGCTGGTCACGCCACCACAGCTCCAGCTCTACAAAGTTCCACAAGCTGAGGGCAGTTGGGATATGCCTCTGGCTTCAGCCTGCATCTCCTGCCCCCATACCACTTGGGATCCACATCCTTGCACGGGTTGGGTGAACCTCCTGGCTCTAGCCTACTCATGGCCCATCCTGGCCAAGAAACTCCCAGCACACTCCTCAATTCTGGTCCAGGCGCAAAGCTCCACTGCTCTCTCCCAGCATTTGGTCCCAACCTCTCACTGACTGGGCACCTTCCCTCCAGTCATGTCTACTTCAGACACTGGGGTTCACCTTCCACTAAGGAGATCACACCAATGCTGCTCAGCAACCAAACTCCACAGTCAAATGGCACCTATCACAATGGCTACCAAGGTTGGGTGCAGTTCCTGCATGCACCAACAGATGGCGCTATATCTGCATTCTCCACCACATGATGTAGTCAGGGGGGCTTCCAGGGCCACATGGGGCACTGGGGTCGCACTCTGGGGAATTAACTCACCCCTCTGCTACGCCTTTTCAGCCCGAGCCACGGCTCGGACGTTCGGGGCCCGAGATAGGGGGCTACCCTCTTCTAGGACACAACACACAGCCCAGAGGGCATTATTATTATTATTATTATTATTA
>QEPC01015466.1:2163500-2180976 GCA_003113815.1 Sphenodon punctatus | reverse complement strand
TCTCTGAGACACAAAGAGATGAGAAATCTCCTGGGGGAGGAGATTGACCAATCAGGTCCTGACAGGAGTAGGACAGATAGGATGGGGGAAGGGTTCCCTGATCTGTCTGTCTACTCCTGCTGTTTCTAGCAAACAAACAGGATGAGGTGCTTAGGGGGGATGCAACCAAAGGAATATATTTCCAACATTTGCCTCACAGGCTGATCCCCAGCTATGGGGTTGGCTCTGCCACCGCCTTGGGCATGCTCAGCCCTCCGTCAGACTCCCTCAGCCCCCTTCTTAAAGGGGCAGCAGTCCCACAGGACTGCTCCCTGATACACTGGTCTTTACACAAGAGCCAACCCAATGCCCAGCCCACACCACCACATGAGCTCCCGAAAGAGACATATGGAGCAGCAGGAGGAGGAACAGGCTGGACTGGTAAGTTCGAGCACCCAAGGGGGAAGGCACAGCAGCTGTCCCATGGTATGCACAGGTTATATGTGGTAGTGGTACATCTCTATCACCCTATTCACAGGCATCCACCAGCACTGGTGCCCCAGAAACAGCACTATCAGGGGGAACCAAGGAATCCCACCACACTGGGGGAAGGTCCCCCACCTGACATCCAGAGAAGGATCCCCTAGAGCAAAGTGGAGATCTGGGCCTTCATCGGCCTCTGGAGGAACGACCAGGTGCAATAAGACCTGCACCTAACGCACTGGAATGAGTGTATGTTTCAGTAGCTCACCACCCAGATGGTGGAGCCAGGCTACAACCAGGACATGAGCAAGTGCTGGCAGCAGGCCAAGGACCTGCAAAGGGGCATCAAGGAGGTTAAAGAAAACAATATGAAGACTGAGCGTGGGTACCAAACCCAGCGCTACATGGACCTCCTTGAATAATTCCTCTAAACGGATCGTTCCATCATGACCCTGTGAATCACCAGCACCAGGCTCACCCAGGGTCACTGCCAGGTGAACAGCCCTCCACATGCTGGACAGGCAGGTGTGGACAGTGGGGGACACAGTGGGAACCAAGGCTATAGGCATGAGGGACAGGAGAAAAGTACCGGGCTAGGAAGGCGGGAGCGTGGCCCCCAACAACAGCTCTCCTTTCTGTCCTGTCACAGGTCCAGCAGCAGAAGGGCTGCCTGCACCAGCGAGACCAGCAGTGGGCACCGAGTGGACCCAGGCACTCTGGGCATGAACCTGGCAGCACAGGGAGGCTGGGCGAGACCATGTGGTGAGAGCATACGATCTGAGAATCCAGTCAAGCCAGGAGCTGGCAGAAGAGCACTGGTGTTCCCTACGGCAGTCTGCCATCCAGCACAGGGACATTACTGTTGAGGGCCTCAGCTAACATGGTACGTGGTGGCCTGAAGGATATAAGATGCAGAAATGAAAGGACCAGGAAGGAGCTCAGAGGTGGTGATACTGTGCAATAGGACTTAATGTGTGTCACTCATTCCAAGTGTTTGTGATGCCTTTGCAGTTATTCCATAGATTCCCCCATCAGTTCCCTCATTGACATAGGTGAGTAATAACCGGTGATGGGCAGGTACTAGGGATGGGTGAACGTGGTTCAGATGTTCAGATTTCAGACCAAACTCGGTCTGTTTGGAAGTCCGAACCGAACATCCGAACCAAACTCTCTAATGACCGAACAGTTCGGTTGTGTTCGGATGAGTTCAGATGAGTTCGGGGGCAGGAAAAACGTCTTTTCAAGGGAAAAAAAGCTAAGTTTTGGTTTCAGTTTCGGCCAAGTTTCGGTTTCAGTTAAGTTTCGGTTTCGGTTTCGATAGTGCTGTTTTTGACTGTTCGGCCAAGTTCGGCCAACCCGAACTCGGCTGAACCGAACCATTGAACCCAAACTCGGGTTTCAAACCAAATGACCAAACATTCGAACATCTGAACCACATTCTGTTCGCCCATCCCTAGCAGGTACAATTATATTTTCCACATTGCTAGCTGCTACCAGAAGAAAAGAAAATTAGACAATGCAACAACCGCACCACAGCATTGTTAGTCATCTGTTCCTCTGCCAACTGCTGGGGATGTATGCTGCCTGGGGCAGGGCCCATTCCCACAGGACCTGATTCCCTGAAGGGGTAGGGCAAGGGATACCCCCAGTAATCTGGCCCTCCAGGAACCACCACCGCCCTAGTTCCCATCCCGTGGGCCGCTTTGAAAATTAGTACAAGCTTCATGGGTTGGATAGGAGATTGGGGGGGGGTGTGTCCTTAAGGATGCTCAGGATGGGGAAAGGAAGAGGAGAGTCCAGATCATGGCTCTCTACCATGGATCCACCCCATAATCCTTAAGTGCATGCCCTCATCATTGCTCCCTTCCCCTGTCTCACTCTTTCAATGCTTGAGGGCAAGGACTAGATCTATGGGCCAGATCCAAAAAATGGGAAGGGGACAAATGAAAAACAGTCATGGGCTAGACGTCGCCCACGGGCCAGAGATTCCCTACCCCTGGCAATGGGACTCTCTTGTCTGCATTGGGGCAACTAGGTTATTTCTGGGTGCAATTCAAGTTGTTTGCTTTGATTTATAAAGATCTATGTGCTAAGATTGCTTAGAGGTCACTTCTCTCCTGGGGTTCTGTGCCAAAAGCTGAGACGAGCAGTGAGGCTCTCAGACTATTAGCCTCCAGGTTGGAACATCTGAGGCTTGGATAGAGGACTTTTCCAGTGAAGAGCCTTCTTCGCCTCTGGAATTCAGACAAAACCTTTCATCAGCCTTCTGGGCACACTCCCAGAGTCAGCTACCTGCACAAACATTTCACTCAGGGGGAAACTGGTGTGCAGGGTAGGGCTGACAGTTGGAAGCCTTTTTTTACTTTGTTTTCTCATAGCTGAGCTCTTTAATTGAGATGGAGTAAAAGTTGATGTTTCCATGTATATGAGATAAGGGAGCATGGAAATTGTTATTTTTAACTGGGTAACTTGTTTTATATTTCCATCATTCCATCAGATGCGTTCTCTCTGTCTTCAGGAAATTTTTTCTTTCAAGAGGTGAAATGTCACCACAGCTCACTAACAAAAACTATTAGCTGTCAAAATAACACAAAATTCACATTCACGGAATAACATGATCATCATCTAGCTGCAACAGAAATAAGACCACAGTGTTTTACTTTTCTTTAGGCAGGGGAATTAATTGTAGTGGGATTTTAGTTTAGTTTAGTGTGTTTTTTTTTAATAAAAGTTGCCAAGTATTTGGGGCCTGTGCAGATATGGTCATTTCTCACAGAAAAATAGAGCCAGCATTCCTGTTGCTTATGTAGGGAAATCATTGAGGAACATGACTGAACTGCAGCCCCATGCTAGTAATGACTAGGTAGTCATCATTTTTAAAAACAATGCCACAAAAGCTATTTCGACGCTGTCACTCTTAAGAATAATTAGTTTCCATCAAAGCAACAGATTATCTGTTCATGTTGTTCACTGGGTCATTACAATGAGCAACCAATACAGACAAATGGTATCTAATCTTTTCTGCTCTTCTATTGGACTGATTGATGGTTATAACATCGCCCATATTATAAGGCAGAAAAATTATGCTGACATTTAGAAGCAAAAGCACTGAAAGATAAAACTAAGTACAAAGCACGTCCAACACAATAAAAAAAAAAAGAAAGAAAGAAATAGCTAAAGACAAATAGAACTGAAAACAGAATAGCAATTAGGCCAAAGGAGAATTATTGACGGGAAAGGCTATACCTTGTGGGTGGCAGGCAGCTCAATTAATTATATAATGAAAAGGGAAATCCAGGCATTTCCATTAAACATTATTAAAAGGCATATTGACTTAACCTTCTTTACATGTTATGCTTTAAAAGAAGACAAAAGGATTTCCCTGGTATTGATTTGTTTTCAAATTTGGTTGACTTTAAGGGAAAAGGGATAACACAATGAGAGATAGCTCTGTAGCAAATGAGACTCTGAGGAAGAAGGGAATGTAGTTACTTACACAAGTCATACTGACTAGGTTCAATATACCACAACTTTTCTCCATTTAGCTTTTGCTCACATTGCTTGTCAGATAATGTTAAATTACAACTAAAATACTCTAAACTAGAAATTCCAAGCCCATATTTCATCCATTTTAGAGCCAAACGCTGTTGCAATATCACAAACATCTAGGCACATCATCTTGCAAGGTGCTGGGTACGTCTACAAGGTACTAAGGGCTTTACGTTCCAATTAAGCTAGTGAGAACTGGGGGTGCCTCTGCATCTCACAGGGATGCTGAACACCTAGAAGGGCAACTGCTATTTTATTCTATGACCACCTTTCTTCTATCCTTTTTACCCTAATAGTCCCAAAGCAATCATGACAACAATCCCTGCTCTCCTATCAGAATACTGAAAGCACAAATCCTCCACCATTAAAATCAATAGGAGTTTTGCCATTGACTTTAATGGTGGAGGAATGCGCCTTACGTTAATACTTGAGGGGTGAACTAAAAGGTAAATCCCCACTACCCTCCCAGCCAGACCACAAAATCAATAGGGAAGGGTAGTTGTGTGAGGAGAAAATATTTCCCAAGCCCTTAACTAGCAGCAGAATTGCACCACAAACATTCCTGTCACTCAAGATGCTGCACTAACTGGTGTAGTCCCAATGCACTCCCTCTGCAGGGGCGGATGCCCTGTGAGTTAGTCAGCCTGCTTCTGCCTCCTCTAAACTGGTATGTAAGGAGCCTCCATTGAACTCTGCAATATGTTACACAGAGAAGTGGGGGGGATGCTCGTTCCATGACTCCGACTCCTCCTTGTCACTGTAACCACACAAATTCCTATTCAGGCCAATAATTCAGAGTGAAATTTTCCCATTTTTGCTCTCATGTCCAAATTAAAACATATGGGTTGGACTCTCCTCTCAAACTGGAATAAATCTGGAGTAACTCCAGTGGTATAAATGGTGTTACATCAGTGTACGTAAGGGGAGAATCAGGTCTTCAGATTCAATGTTTACCTGTTGTACATGCCCCAGGCTTGTGATTTATGACAGTCTTTAATGTCATGGTCACAAAGTCTGTCTCACAATACAATATGGCAGTGCTTTCCAAACTAAAGGTGACAATTGGCTACATGGCCCAGGAAGGGAGGCTGGCCCTGGCAGGGTCAGGTCAGGGCACAAAATGGATGTACACCTGACCGGGCTGTCCAGCGAGCACTCCCCTGTCCCCAGTAGGAAGGGGGAACAGAGCAGACCCACTCCGGTGTGTCCCCAGCACCCCACCATGACAGACAGTCATGGTGGCCAGTCACAGGCAGCCATGGCGGGCAACCCCAATCCCTTGCAGGGATGGAGCTGCAAACACATGCGCTGGCTTACCTGGGAGGCCCCCTTGGCCCAGGATCATCTAGGGGACCAATTCTGGGACAGCCCCCTACCCAGTCCGGGGCAGCAGCAGCCCCACATCTGGTAGCCCAGAAATAGACATCTGGGTGAGTCCCCACCCCAGTGGACCATTGTCACATCTATCATCACCCTATGGTTCGCAAGGCCATGGAACGTGGTCTGTAGCTGGTCTTCTGCAGAATAGCATGCAGCCACAGAAAACTAAGGTTTTATTTCTGGCAGTGTGGTGGGTAACTCTGAGGAAGGGAAGAACTAGAGGAGGTTGATAATGCACAAATGTTGGCCATGAACAAATTTAAGAGTGGACTGTAGTCTCCTCACTTACTATAAATATTTTAAAGACCAAGTATAGAAAACCAAATCAATAGGGCTTTTGCCAGTATTGTACTCAGAAAAGAGGCAGGCATTTGCCTCAGGAGGTACAGGAAAGCTTAGCCCTGCAGTTGATTGTCAAGAGAGTCACACCAGAGGGCTCCAAGGCTAGGGGCTCTCCTCAACAAGCAGCATTCAGAGTGTATGCCGATGCACTTTGGGGAATGGTGCACTTTGAGCTTAGGTAATAAAAAACGTACAACGAAGAGTAAACATGGAGACTGTGCGAGTTTGAGGCTGGATCCTGTAAGGACTCACAACCTGAGCATGGGTCCACACTCACAGGGGGTGAGGTCTCTGTGCCCACTTTCCTAACTAGCCTAATGGTGCAAAACATATGGGGTTTGATAGAAACAGTTTTAGAAACGAAGACCCCTATTCTTTCATTTACAGCCATTTTTACATATGTGTAACTGAATTATTATTTGTTGATAGCCGAGGCTTTTACAAAATCATATGTGTAACTATGAAGGTCAGTGGATCCACTTCCTCTTTACACCAGTATAGGTGAGAGAAGATTCAAGTCCAGAGTTCACAGGAGTACCCTATTATTACACTTCAGATACTTACCCCAGGGATCCATGTTCACTTTCCCCACTGGCAGCAATAGGGAAAATGCAGCGAACACGGGTCTCTGACTTACACTGACTGGCACCCGGCCTGCCATGTGCCAAAAAGAGTAGGGGCTCTCCCTGCACAGAGGTTCTCCGAGTTTCCATTTACATAAATACATACTTCCTTTTTAGGGAAGGTTATTGAACAGGCTGTGGCATGGCAGCTCCAAGAACATCTGGACCGCACCAGTTTCCTTGACCCCTCTCAGTCCGGGTTTCAGCCGGTATGGTTTCGGTATGGTACGGAGACTGCGTTGGTGGCCTTGGCTGATGATCTCCGTCTGGTGTTGGACCAGGGTCGTCAGACCTTACTGGTCCTGTTAGACCTTTTGGCTGCGTTTGACACATTCGATCATGAGGTGTTGGTGACTCGCCTGTGGGACCATGCCAGGATTGGCGGGATGGTTTTGGACTGGTTTCATTCATTCCTGGCTGAGAGAACTCATCGGGTGGTCTTGGGGGAGTGTACGTCTTCCCTCCAGGACCTCATGTGTGGAGTCCCGCAGGGTGCCATTCTCTCCCCCCTCTTGTTTAACATCTATATGCAGCCATTAGGGGAGATTGTGAGAGGGTTTCAGGGCATGCAGTGTCATCAGTACACTGATGACACTCAACTCTACCTCTCCTTTTCCATTGACCCAGGCCATGCAGTCTCTTTATTTTCCCAGTGCCTGTCGGCTGTGAGGGCTTGGATGAGGTTGAGCCATCTGCAGCTGAAGCCTGACAAGACGGAGGTGATGTTGGTGGGTGCGGCCTGGGAGTGGTTGAATCTCCTCTTTTGGGGGGGGGGTTCGCCCTCCCATGGTCCTGCAGGTACGGAGTCTGGGTGTGCTCCTCAATTCACGGCTCAGCCTGGAATCTCAGATTGTGGCCATGGCGGGAAGTGCATTTCAGCAGTTACATCTTGTCTGGCGGCTTCGGCCATATTTTATTTATTTATTTATTTATTTTTAAATTTATATCCTGCCCCTCCTGCCCACAGGGCATATCTCTCAGACTATGACCTCACCACTGTCATCCATGCCTTCATCACCTCAAGGCTGGATTACTGCAACACGCTCTATGCGGGGCTGCCCGAGAAGCTGGTTCGGAGGCTGCAGCTGGTGCAGAATGCCGTGGCCCATCTCCTTACTGGGGTGGGCCGCAGGGAGCACATGACACCTGTGCTCCGGGCTCTGCACTGGCTGCCTATAAAGCACCAGGCTAGGTTCAAGGTGCTGGTTTTGACCTTTAAAGCCCTTCACAGCCTGGGCCCTGCCTAACTGCAGGATTGCCTCACTCCCCATGTGACCGTGTGACCCCTGAGATCATCCGTGGGGGCCTTTTTGGAGGTTCCCCGGGCGAGACGGGTGGCCACTGATGTAAGATCCTTTTTGGTGGCTGCCCCTGTGCTGTGGAATTCATTCCCGGAGGAGGCTCAGTTGGCCCCCACCCTCCTGTCATTTCGACGTTTGTGTAAGACCTGACTGTTCCGCCAGACTTTTGGTGAGAGGGCAGGGTAGGCGGGGTTTGGGAGGGAAGGTGTATTTTTATTACTTGTTTTAAAATTTGTAGATTTATTTTAAAATGTTTTATTATTGAATTTTTTGTGTGTGCATGTTGTTCGCCGCCCTGAGCTGCCTTTAGGCAGGAGGGGCAGGATATAAGTTTTGAATAATTAAATAAATTTAAAAAAATACTATTCTGGTGACCAGTTCTTTCCAAGATCCCCCTTCTACCGTTTAGACAACTCTTATGTACTGCCACTGGCAAAAAGTCCAGTGGGATTTCACTGTGATTAATTCCATGGGTAGCTTGATTTCTGCATTAAATGTCGTGTCTGAGCAGCAGTGAAAAACACGCTGTAAACATAATCCACTGTCAAGCTGATTCCATAACTTACATTTAGAGAAAAATCAAAGTTCCTTGTTTAAAACAAGGTGGAAAATTTACTCAAGAGCTCTTCCACTTTATTTTCTGCCTCTATAGCCCAGATGTACCTGTCACCTGCAGAGACTAGTGCATGATTGTTTCAGTCGTAGGGGAAAGAATTCCATGACTGATTCAATACTCAAAAAAAGCAAAACTTGACTTTTCAAATATGAAAAGTACAAACATTCTTGAGAATAGGAAACTAGGCACCTGATTGAGAAAACAATGAGGCAAAGGCTGTGTTAGAAGAATTGAGTAATTAGTAAAGAGAAACATAAAGGCCTTGAAGGGGTCTTGGAGAGTATCCACAGCAGGAACATTTTGGTGAATATATGTCATTTGATGCAGCTGGTCCATCCAAAAGTCAAAATGTTTGTTCCTCTGAAGTATCTCTGAAGTAGGGATAAAAGCTGCCACTTGCAGGGTGGGTTCAGCAGTGTATGCACCCCCTCTCCACCACCGGCGATGTTCCCACGGGCACACCCCACTGCCAGCGGTGACCCGTGGTGTTCCTACGGACCCCCCCAAATGCACGTGTGCGCGAGGGGGGCGCACGCCCATTTGAAAAGGGCCTAAAAAGAGGAATAAAAGTGCTTTCCATCCACGGGATTTTGCATAAGTTAAAAAAAACGACTGCAAATATAAACTGAAGTGTTTGTGCTTAAATTGATTGCAACAACTCAGGGTTCCATTTTTTGTCATGAACACAGACTGAGAATTTTAGTCCTGCATTTTGCAGTGATGTTCAATCCCAATGTTGCATTTTTCCTATAGTGGGAGCTGAAGAGGTGGTAGGAAGTGGAGTAATTTGGTGGAGTCCTCCTGGCTTTCCCCTCATTCCTCCCCCCTGTCGTCAGATACTGCTGAACCCACCCTGCAAGTGGCAGCTTTTATCCCTACTTCAGAGATACTTCAGAGGAACATTACTATCTATCTAGCTGCGTCCCTGGTCACAGGGGAAGAATTATGTACCTTTTCTGTTCCAGCTGGTTCAATCTATTATGCCCAATCCTGTATGGTTCAGCTTGGTCCTGCGGAGTTTGATGCGAGTTATAAAGTGCTTGTATTGGCCCCTTTACTAGTCTTGGTCTTTCTTCTAAGCGCCTTTTCAAACAGGCCACGGTGGGTGGGGGGCTGGGTGTGCGCCGGTGGTGTGTGGAGGTGGGTGTGTACCCGTTCCTATGGGCCACACCCATCTCCACGCATGGCGCAACCGGCATTGGGCCCTGGTGCAGAAGATGGACTGGGCACTCCACTCCAGTGAGCATATGCACTCTACATGCATATGGGCACCACCCCACGTATGTGGACCCTAGTGTGGTGGCACCTTCTGCACCTATTATAGTTACACCCCTGCCTCTGGCCATGAACTGGTTCTGAGTATCAAAACTACCACCATAATGCAGAACAAGAAAGGATGGAATTTCTGTTATTTTCAAAGCAAATTAGAGCTCAACTGTAGCATAACAGTGCAGTGAAATTTGAAAAACCTCTGATCAAGATTTCATTTAATTCTAATTGTTACTAACCAACTGAATAATTCTTTTAATGGGTGGCAATACTGAGAGTTTCTTACAGCTATCATCTTTGATACAGCCCCTATAACTCCATGCACAATTATACATACTTTTAGAGAAAAGCAGACAGAAGGAGAGGTGATATATTAGACAGCAATTCTCGAAAAAATCAAATTAATTTATATCCAAAGATCATTAGGAAATGGAATCTTGTCAGCCTAGATGAATGGACAAGGTTATTACATTTAAGTCAAACTAAGTTATTGTCCATGTATCTATTAAAGCTTCTGAGTCCAGAATCAAAATGTAAGGCTACTGTAGGTGTAAAATCAAAGTAATTTTGATTAGAAAAATAGACAAGAGAAAAAGAATGAATAAAATTATCACTCCCATGCTGACAGAGTACCTTTCTCAAAGAGTATGATTTATTTGTATTCCAGTGGTGTCTCAAAGTCCCATTGCATTAGACAATGTGCAAACATACAATGAGAGAAGTCCCTGCCTCAGAGACCCTGCAGTCTAAGTAGCCAAGAAAGAAAAAAAGAAGAAGAAAATAAAGGTCCAAAGAGGCAATATGACTTGTCCACATCATGGGAAGAAAAGCCGTGTCCCAGGTCAGTGCCCTATGCACTAGACAATTGTGCTTCCTACAGAGAACATTAATTATGGAAAGTTTTTTTAAATACGGTGTTAGGACATATTCTTCTCTTTGACCCAACAGCATATCCAGGATATTACATTTTAAATGCAGTAACTCAAGGTGAATAATTGCCCAGACAAAGTCAAATTATCCACCAAATTCCCTATGCTTATTTGTTCATGTGCATAAATTTCCAATGCTTCCCAGTTCACAACTGGACAAAATGTCAAAAGAAAGCTTGCTGTGATCGTGTTTCCTCTTTGACTAGGCCTGCAAGTACCAGGAAAAATAGATTATGATTTCCAGTCCAGTTTTCCAGACTCTACCCACAAAAATATGTATAGGGTTTGCAGTCGTCTCTACATAGTTTGGTGCTTATCAGAACAAAGGGACATCTTTGAGATTCACCTTCAACAATAACATTTCTTCCCTCCCATCTTCTAAATCTGCTGCTGTGAGATTCTGTCAGTGCTCCTCCCCTGCCCCCAGGTATGGGGGTAGGGGGGGGGGGGACACCGCAGGGGCTGTAAAGGCTTTCTTCTTCTCACTTATCTGTGTTTGGCTCATGTGTTAAAACAGAGGTTCCCAAACTTGGTTGCACCATATGTGGCCAGGGTCATCACACAAATGATATTCGACATGCTTTGCTTTGCATGTCTTCGATACTGTCTGGAGTCATGGAATTAAAAGTCTCAAAATGACATCATACAAGCAAAGTTTTGGGAACCACTGACTTATAGGCAACTGTGTCAAAATAAAAGTTCATGTAGACATATTTGTATGGATGTGAAGATTTGCGAGGATTTCCATTGGTTTATAATATTGAGTTTTACATTTCATGCTCACATGCGTAACCTCTTCCTACATTGGCTCCTGGGCTTATGGGGAAACAGGGGTCCTGAGGGTACCAGCAATGGTCTAAAAGGAGTGGGAGCCTCCTGTTTACTTCTCTGCAACACTTCACAGTTCTTAGCAATAGAATATATGGTGGTGCCTCCACCTGGAAAATCCTATACCCTACACTGTATTTTTAGTGCTCCCAGGAAAACAAATAGTGTACCCCTGTATACAATGTGATGACTGTGGTAGGGGCCAAATGTATTACACTTTTCCAAGCATCGCCCAAATGAAAACAAGCATGGTTTTTACTTTAAAAAAAACCAACACCGTGTAATCAATACTCTCTTACTTACCTATATAGAATTATTAATTATCTAAAATAATTGTGAGTGGCACAACATAAAATCACCAGTCTTTGCTGCTTTCTTGCACTGGCATGCAATCAGAAATCCTGGAACAGAGACATTCAAAGTTCACAAATCAGACCTCTTGTAACAAGACGCAGGGTAACTGCAGATACTCATGATTGTTGCTATCACAGGGATCCAGTAGGAAAAAATAATCCAACACCAAGGCTTCACAATTCTCTAACTCCTCAGAGAGGCTCAGATGCTGGCACACTCCTCTCAGGCCTCACTCCTATGAGGGCTTCCAACTAGGCCTCTGTCCTAGCTGAGCATGCTCTCAAGAGAAGTGCATTCTGGGAATTGAAGTCTGATGAACATGATAAGCCCTCTAAGTTTCCGAGGGGCCTACACACATATGCGCACACATTCACGCAGCTGTGCTGCATGATGTCTAGATTCATGGTCTGCGTCACAGGGCTGGAAAGGACCTCAAAAGTCCAACCCTTACCCCTACAGCACAACTGACAGATGTTTCTCCAGCTTGTTATTGAAAACATCCAGTGAAGGAGACTTCCGAACTTCTCTAGGCCATGTCGGAAAGGGTACAGGGCAAAGGGGCAAACATGTACCTTTCTGTGAGCTGACATAACCCCACCCCGTACCAACTGTCATGACAGTTCAGAGGGGTGGGATCATGTGGGGAAGTACTGACTTCCTGCCCGCCTAACTGTTCTCCTAGTTAGTAATAATAAAGAGTAAAAGTAATAATGAATAGTGAGTTTTTATTAATATTTAACTGAAAGCTACCTTTCTGCAACTGAAGCCCATTTCCTCTTGTTCTAGCCTCTGTGGCAGTCAAGAATGGCTGTTTCTCCCTGCTTTTTTGTACAAATCTTTTAGATATTTGAAAATTGCTATCAAGTCCCCATGTAGCCTTCTTTTCGCTAGGCAAAACATTCCTGTAAACATTACTACAATTGTTTCCTGGAAGGTGGACAGACTTCTACGTACATTAATGCCTCATATACCTATAGACGTAGACGAAACAGGCAATGCACATGCGCGAGAGTTAGCCGCGCAAAAAACCCACTCCTCCCGGAGAACCCAACAAAGCGCTAAAAACAACCAGACAACTTAACAAATCCAAAAAAAGAACTGAGGAACGGCTCACTAAAACAACAGGGCATGGGACCAGTGAAAAAGCAGCCAGAAAAAGGACCTATCACATGCTATTGCCAACAGAAGCAGGTGGCTGAGGGGGCACAGGGAAGCACTGTGAGTAACAAAATGGGCTACTGCAGCTCAGCCCCCAGCTCCAGGGGACCCCAAGGGGGATCAAGCAAGCATGGCAATAATTCTGGCAGAAGTCAAAGTTGCAAGGGCTGAAGCCCAACAAGACAAACACAAATTAATTGAAAAAATAGAGTAAAATCCACCATGGAGGAGAGGAACAAGAAACTGGAAAATATGGGCAAACGTATTGAAATTGCTGAAGATCGCATCTCGGGGTTAGAAGATCAGGCCCTTAATGCAGACCCTGAGACAGCGAAATTAAAGGAATTAGTTAACTTCCTACGCTCTAGGTATGAGGACCTGGAAAATAGGTCTAGGTGCAGCAATTTGTGCATAATGGGGGTGAAAGAGGGTGCAGAAGCAGGAGGGATGCAAGAGCTGATTAACCAAATATTCACCTTGAATTTTCTTGAGCAATAGCACCTCCATAATGTAGAGATCGAGAGAGCCTACAGATCTTTAAGGCCCAAGCCAAAAGAGAATGATCCCCCCCAGAGCAATTATCGTCAAATTCTTAAAATTCAAAGACAAAGAAGCTCTGCTGACTCTAGCAAGAAAAAAAAGCAAAGCCTAGAATACCAGGGAAACAAACTTAAGCTGCAACCGGACTACGCATCTGAGACCATCATAAGCCAAAGAGCCTGGTCAAAATATTTTGCTGAGCTTATAGACAGAGATCTAAAACCTCAACTCTGGCACCTAGCAAAAACGCCCATACTGGTCAATGGTAGAAGAAAAATCTTTGAGGAAACCACAGATTTGGAGATATTTTTACAAGTCCACAAGCCAAGACAACAAGAATATGACTGATTATAAAATTAAACACAGCAGAAATCAGGAAGGGAATCTCAGGACATAATGTTCATGGCCAAAGTTAACAGAACTTTATTGATCCCTTCCCAGTACTAACAAAGCTATTCACAGATAAGATTCACATTGCTGTTTCCTTTTCTTATATCATTGTACTCTGTATTTCAATACCTATACTTCATTTTGGTTGTGATCACAATTTAAAAACTACACATATTTTTGTTGATAATCTTTGATATGTGCTCAAAAGTAAATACAGACAGGGCATAGTGGAGAATGAATATCCACACTAACCCTGTATACAACAATTCAGAGACATCTGGGAAAGGGGGGGGTAATAACAAAAAATAATGACAACCCCCACAAATGAGTTCAGTCTCGCTGAAAAAACGAGAACATACTGTTCCATTGGGCACGAGATGCCAATTCTGCTGTTTATGTTAATGTTATTGTTTAATGTTGTAAAGTTACTACGTTGTGCCAAATATTCTCTAACTCTGCATTGTGTATTCTGCAAATCAAGATTAAGAGACATCCACACCTCGAGAAAGAACCAAAATATTAAGCTAGAGATTGGTATAGGGCCAAATAAACCAAATACAGATAAACCCCAGCTATCCTAATGGCAGTAGCAGCTGGAAACAAATCCTCCTTAAGATTTCTAACCCTGAATGTCAAGGGCCTCAACCACCCTATAAAATGAAAAAAGGTGGCAAACTTTCTACTCGATCGGCAATTGGGGTCTTTTTCATCCAGGAAACACATCTAATACAAAAAGATCTTAATAGATTTAAAAGCAGACATATAGGAGACATTTATGCCTCCTGTGGGGAAAAAAAATCAGGAGTCCTGATAGGTTTCTCAACATCAGTAAACTTCAAACTATCCCAATTAAAGAAAGACAAGGAAGGTAGGTTCCTGTTACTGACGGGAACGCTAAACTCTCAAAAGGTGACCCTGGTCAGTTTATATGCCCCAAATAAAACACCCACCAATTCCTTCAAAAATATATGCCCATAATTACTCAAAACACTGAAGGCCTACTAATCACGCAGGGAGACTTCAATTCCCTGCTGTCAGCCCTAGATCACTCCTCACGCTCCCTCCTTAAAAGCACTCATAAAAACATAACCTCAGTGATAACCCAACACGACATGATAGACGCCTGGAGATACTTAAACCCAACCACTAGAAGTTACACATTTCACTCCAGCATACACAACACATATTCTAAAATAGATCATATACTATTCAAAAAGGATTCTCTACACAGATGTTTAAGCAGTGAGATGACACCCATCACCTTTTCAGATCACAATGCTATAATTTCTAAATTATCATGGCTGGTCCCTGAACAAATGGCTGGGCGATCTTGGCAAGTTGACAGAGGTCTACTTAAGTGTGAATGGATAAAGGAACAAATAGCAACAGACCTGAAAGAATACTTTGACCTAAATGTAGGCTCAGACTCCTCCCCACAAACCTTATGGGAGGTAGCAAAACCAGTGCAAATGTATAGCCATTAAGGCTGCAATAAATAAAAAGGGAAGGGAAAGAAATACACAACTATACAATCAGTTGCAGCAACTGGAAACCGAAAATAGAAGATTCCCCAATAAAAAGATACAAATTGAAATCCAAAAAATAAGGCGTGAAATCGACACAATTGACACACGAAAAATTATTCAACAAATGAGAAAGATTAAAAACTTTTATTTTCAAAATTGTAACAAACCAGGGAAAGTCCTGGCAAGAATGACAAAAAAATAAAAGAAAAAAATCCTTCATCCCAGCGATAGAACTTCCATGCGGTAAAACAACAACCAAACAGGAAGAAATTCAGGGCGCTTTTATAGACTTTTACCAGAGGCTTTACACGACATCCAACCCAGACCCTGTAATAATAAAGGAATTCATCAATAAATATAAAATCCCAACATTCAATCGAGATCAGGCTAGTTTTCTTAATGCCCCCCTATCCACACCCAAAAACAACCCAATGGCCTGCCAGCAGAATTCTACCAAACCTTCAGCAACATCATCTCTCCCCATTTAACAAACACTTTCAACAATATTAGAGAATCACAGAAAATGCCCCCCACATTCTACATGGCAGTAATTACTCGAATACCAAAAACGGGCAGAAACCAGGACAAATGTAGCTATTACCTACCAATATCCCTACTGAATATTGACTACAAAATCTTTGCAAAAACACTGGCGAACAGACTAATAGGGACACTGGTGAGGTGATTCACCCTGACCAAACAGGCTTCATTCCAAATAGGCTAGGAATTGACAATATCAGAAAAACCGTCAATCTCCTTTTCGCAGCGCAAAAGACAAATGTCCCAACACTAATATTCTCATCCGATGCTGAGAAGGCCTTTGATCGTTCGGAACCAGAGTGCATATATGTTATCATGGAAAAAATGGGAATAAAAGGGAATTTTCTATGGGCAATCAAGGCCTTAAAC
Source organism: Sphenodon punctatus (assembly GCA_003113815.1). Classification (NCBI taxonomy): domain Eukaryota; kingdom Metazoa; phylum Chordata; class Lepidosauria; order Sphenodontia; family Sphenodontidae; genus Sphenodon; species Sphenodon punctatus. The sequence goes on along the minus strand of QEPC01015466.1, from coordinate 2,164,800 downwards.
TTAAATACAAACTCTCATTTGCTGATAAATGGTAACCTATCCAAACCCTTTTATTTAACCAGGGGCACAAGACAGGGCTGCCCGCTGTCCCCTCTGCTCTTTAACATAACTCTAGAATTATTGGCATGTGCCATATGTCAAGAACAAGAAATATTGGGAATACATATAGGCTCCACGCACCACAAAATCTCCCTAACACAACCACAGAAAACTGTCCCAAAGATCCTCCTTCTAATAGAACAATTCAGTAAAATATCAGGTTATAAAACCAACTATCATAAATCCCAGGCGCTAATGATAACAAAAAATACAGAAGACAGATTAGCTATTGAAAAGCAAGTACGATTCACAATAATGAAATCCCAATTCAAATATCTAGGAGTGAATATTACCAGAGATCATGAAAAGCTCTTTAAAGCAAATTTCTCTAGCATACTCAACCAGATTCGCACAGAAGCAGCGACCTGGAAAAGACTCAAAACCTCATGGTTGGGTAACGTAAACCTATTTAAAATGATCGCACTACCAAAAATACTATATAAAGCAATGGCCCTGCCAATCCACTTACCTAAATCCTTCATTAAACAATGCGAGCGTACTCTTCTAGAAACAATGGGTGATTTCAGACGTTATGAGATCACGCTCAACCACAATGAACCACGCTCAATCCCATGGCGGGGCCAAAGAGCCCTGAACGTCTGTTAGGCGTGCGCCAGATGTTCATCACGCTCAATACCCACATGGGGTCAATTTCAACCACACTTCCCGGGCTCCCCGGTGCAAAATCCCGGGAAGCGTGGTCAAAGAGATCCCCGCTGGGAACCAAGGAAAAGTAACGTCTGGACGCCAATCCCCGGGCGGAACCAAAGGAAATGAGCCCCAGCCGTGGACAGTGCATGCAGCGTCGCTGCCAGGCAACCAGCAACAACACAACCACCGGAGGGAGATTTAAAGGGAAATCTGCAGCAGGCAAGCGTGGCGGGATGGAGCGAGGAGGGAGGCGTATGAGAGCGGCGGGCGAGAGAGCGACGGTGGAGGAGGAGGCAGAGGAGGCAGGGGCAGCGGTGGAGGTGGAGGGAGCACAGGCAGAGGAGGGGGAGACAGGGGTCGAGCTGCCCATGGAGGCGGGGCAGGGACAACACCCGCAGCAGCAGGCGGGACGTGACACCTCAGGGACAGCAGCCGGACCAGGGCTGGAGGAGGCACCCAGGAAACGGGTAAGGGGAATGAAGGGGAGGGGGCACAGGGGCTCCCGGGGGGGCCGGGGCATGCCCGGGTGACTGGGAGGGAGGCGGGGGCC
>QEPC01015466.1:2119003-2140400 GCA_003113815.1 Sphenodon punctatus | reverse complement strand
ATGGAGAATGGTCAGGAAGAAGGAGGAAGTCCAAATAGGAACTTCCTGGGCACATCCCACCTGGGAGGGGGGCTTAGAAGCAGAGATCAGGAAAGGTAAAGTGACACTTACACTAACTCACTATCTCTACTCCCAAATGCCCCTAGTGGTCATTAGGGTTTGTTGGTGCAAAAGGTGATGTCATCTGGAACTGTTTTTCCAACATCCACTGTGGTGAATCGGAACCGCATAACATCTGAAATCACCCATAGAGAGACAGATACTAGCAGTGTCGAATTTTCAGCAGTTACTAACCAGTGGAACAATACCCAATGCCAATAAAATACACACCCACCCCTTCGCCCACACAGTCATCCAACACGGGCACCAGACCTTAAAACACATGAAAGTGTCCTGGCTTGCCTCTCCATTCTCCCCTCTAAATACCCAGGAATCAACCAAAAATAAATTAACCACTGATCTGCGCAAAATACTTACCAAATGTAACATCAAAAGAGTGTAGCAAGTAGCAACTATTCCAAGGAGAAAAATTAATCTCAATCCGAGCATTAGAGGGAAAAACAAAAACAAAAATAGATGTCTTTCAATATCTGCAATTAAAAAACCTATATACTGATAAGGAAAAAATCCAGCATTACTATAGACCCACCACTGATATTGAAATAATTTTATTTAACCATTCACCAAACAAGGGAATGATTGCTAGGATCTATGGAGCATTGATCTGGATCGGGACAAGTAAGCAAACCCTCTATATAGAAAACTGGGGGAAAGACTTAGGGAAAAGACCTAGGGAAAAATTTGATGAAAACCAGATAGACCTGATTTGGCAACACATGCACAATTGCACAAGCTCTCTAGAAATTAAACCCCAAATAAAAGTAAAGTTGAGATATTACCTTACCCCACAACATTTCAAAGCAATGACCAGCTCCGATCCTGGTCTGTGTTCGCATGAATGTGGTGAGCAGGGTACCTATCTCCACTGCTGGTGGGAATGTCCTCAGATACAGCCCCTCTGACGCATAATTTGGGACTACATGAAAAAAGCTACAGGTCTAATAATACCATTCCGGGCAGAAACAGCTCTTCTGGGAATTTACCCAAATATACCATTAATGAACTACCATCAAGACACCTGCAAACTAATGGCTTTAGCCAGAATTAATATAATAGCCCGAAACTGGAAAAATGCAAGAGAGATCTCGGAAACTGAATGGATAAAACATATATGGTATATGTACCCAATGGAAAAATTCTCCGCAAAACTGGAAGACAAATCTAAAAAATTCACAACAAGTTGGTATACCTGCATAGAAGTCATCCAAGGCTACACGCTAACTGAGAACACAAAGACATACTTAGTGGACTACTCAATATAGGACATATTGTTGCAGAAAGTCATATAGAGTCACTATTCTTTAAGAAGATATTGTTTTGCAAACTGTTGGTTTATTATGTTCAAGTTTCAATGTTTAAAGAAAAGGGGGGAAACTGTTGACAAAATAATTGTAACCCACTCTAGCATTTAATTACCTGCTTCTTTTTTTCTTTTATGTATTATTGTGAAAAATTCAATAATACAAATTTTCTTTGCCAAAAAAAAAAAAAAGAGAAGAAATGAAGTCCTGATCCTGCAAATATTTACAGATCCATGATCCATGATCCACAAACCACTTGATTCCGCAGGCTTCAATGGGGCCACTTTGTTGATGTCGGCCATAAGCTTGCCTTAAAACTATACACTGTCTGTCTGCTCCTCGAAGCCCGTTGCCAGTGCAAGTACCAATGCCAGTGAAGTCAGGAACTGTCAGCTGGACTACTCCCAGTTTGCAATGTCAAGCACATCTATCTTTGCAAGATGTAAACAAAAAAATTAAAGCAAATTCAGACTTGGGAAATGCAATCATGTGCACTAGTATCAGGCCTGACCCATCATTCTGAATTCAGAATCTTCCTCCTCTTTATTAAGCAAACATACATTACCAGATTAAAACAGTATTTCACATTGATCAACCAACTATGCTCACAGCCATAATAAAGTACAGCTTCTGTTCACAAATTAACAGCATTTTTACTTTAAAACTCTGGAATTTCCCCAAATGGGAGTCTGGTGTTGCCTTACAAAATTAACTGTTGTTGAAGGAAAAAATTTACTGTTTTAAAATAATTCAGAAAGCCATGAAAGGTATGTTTTCTTTCTAGCCTATTTAATACTATGTATACAAGAAGACATAACATGTCCTAAAGCTGTTACATTTATTTACTAGCATAGGGATAACTGGGGCAATAGACAAAACAAAAATTAAGAGACTACACAATTATAAGTTTCAAAAAGGATTTAAAAAGTCACTATATGAATTTGTCACCATTTCTACCTGTCTGTTACCATTTCTTCCTATTCTCATATCTTCTTGCTGTTGTCTTATTGTCAAGATTTAGCATTAACTCATTTTATGAATTATTCATAAAGTCTGAATAATAGATTAGCCTTTCTAGTACTCGGCCTCTGTAAATCGCATTTTCTGGATAAATGTGTGGTTTTTTGTTTTTTTTAAATGTCTGAATGCTAGAAATAATGAGTTGGCTTGCAGCCTTGTTAGATTAGCTTGCTTGGGTGATATTTTTAGTTGAACACAGGTTCATCAACCAAGAGGATGTCAGTTCTACCACTGGGCACGTTAGCTTCTGAACTCCTGATGGTGGCCTTCACTGTCCCTAAACCGTAACTTCGCTTCTAGTAGCCATGGTACCTGGCACTTATGCATTGTTGAAACCGACTCATTATCTACTGTGCTTTAACAGCAGTTAGAAACTGAATGACATTCAATTAAAATGATATTAGCAGCTCAGGAGTGATTTTGTTTAATTTACTCCTACTCAGATGTAAAAACATTAGTGACTTTTTTAATTGGACCTCATAATGTCTAACTCCCACTCAAACGCAATGAAATTAAAGACTTTGGTGGCTAAATACCGCTTAATTTACTCCTACCCATCTGTAATGACATTAAAGATGCTTTAGGGTAGATATTGTTTCCAATCATTTTTATTCAAAAGAAATCTGAGCTTATAGGTACTATTATTAAGCATATAATAAAATCACACAAGAAATGTATCTATACAGTAGGGGATAGGTGGTTACCAGTAATATTAAAAAGCAATCATTCATTTTTAATGCAGAGATATTAAAAAGTAATACATTAAAAAACAGATTTTCTGCAAAATTTTCCATTCATAGTCTGCACAAGGGTAGAATAATTTTGTATAGTGTGTTTTTCATATAAACCATTTACGTTCAACAGTTTATACTGAACTAAATGTAAAAATTCTGCTCCAGGTGGGGGGCAACCCTGGGTCTGCTTCAGTGGCGGTGGGTTTAAACAGAGACCGCCATAAACTGCATTCTGCTTGCACTGAGCCCCCCCCCGACACACACACACCATAGAGCTGTGGGCAGACCGCCAGCCACTCTAGGCTGCCACCTGCAGCTCTATGGCCACTGGCGGGGCACCCCCTGGCTGGAGGCAGAGCTGCAGCGACCCGTCTGTGAGTAGACAGACTGCTGCCCTGGGTGCTCTGGGTTCGGGCAGCCCACTCCACTCACAGTGCTCTGGAGCACCATAAGCAGAGCAGGCAGCACCTGCTCCACCTCACCCCAGGAGTGGAGCAGGCATTGGTCTAAAGACACCCATTGTGGAGATAGACAATGAATATGTATTCTGGTAACGGGCTTCATTTTTAGTAAAGTTTTAGTAAAGTCAATGGTATAGAAGGTTTGCACCCTTCCAAGCAAAATGCTACCAGCATACATATGAGGTCTGCGATGTTCCAGAACGCCGGCAGCAGAGCTGCCCCAGCTGCATCCGCCCAGGGGTGAAGCAGGCTGGCGTGGCCAGCACCAGAGCCGTCCGTCCATCTAAAAGCACCCAGTTATACAATGGAATCTCAGTGAAACAGGGTGGAATTCAGTTGTGCATTGTGACTGAACTACTAAGAGTAATAAAAGCAAATTTACCAAACATATACATCCCATAGTCTCAGTTGTTTCATATTATATCCTTGTAGCAGGGCAGAGTCCCTGCAAGCTGCTGTTCCTTTAAGATAGAGCCAGCACCAGCTGAGTGACAGTGCTAGCAGGACTGCAGGTGCTGCCAGTTGCAATGGCTCATGCCTAAGTGGAAGCAGCTGTGCTGGGTGTGTCAAAGCCAGCCCAGAGAGAATAAGAGCTAAGCCAGAGCTCAGCCTGAAGGAGGCTGTGGAACTGAGAGAAACTGGCTGCAGGGCTGGCCTTGGAATTTGTGGGGCCCAGGACAAAGATAAAGTATGGGGGCCCTGGTGACCCCTTCTGGGAAATCTCTGTGGTGCCCTGAAGGTGGTAATGTTTGGGGGCCCACTGAGAGGGAGTGGTGCCCCCACAACCTGTCCTGGTGAAAATAGAGGCCACTGTGGGGCCCTCAGAAAGAGTGGGGTCCGGGGTAGCCACCCCAGGTTGCCCTGTGATACGACCGGCCCTGACTGGCTGTGAGTTTTACAAAAAGGACTAAGGCTAAGCTCTCGAGCAGGGACCATGTCTATCTTATTCTTTGTAAATGCCAGGTACATTGCTGGTGCTATATAAATGCTTATAATAATAATAATAAAAAATTATAAGGCTGCAACTAGCCATCGAGTCAGCCAGGTTGGTGCTGGGCTGGACTTGAGTTTTAGCCAGCCAGGGAGTGGGACTTGGCTTGACCAGAAGAGGCTGGGAATTAGAGCCAGAAGATGTGTATGCCTAATGGAGACTTGAGAGCCAGAGGAGTGATGCTTGACTATAGAGAATGAGCTAAGAGAAAAGAAACTCAGTATGTGTTGGGACTCTGAGCTGTATAGAGACTTTGAGCACGATCCAGCTCTGTACAAGTCAATGGGAGTTTAGTGTGAAGCTGGATCACACTCTTTGTATATATGGCCTGAATTGGATAGACTGTTAATAAAAGAGGCTTGAGTTAATTCCCAAAGATTCTGTTTGAGTTGGGCCAGGATCCTGACAACACCTAAACACAAGGCAAGCCTATTGCTGCTACAATCCCATATTTGTAAGGAGGAAAAGGCATATTTCAATTGGTGCTTTTGCTTTGCTGCTATACGTTACAGCCCCGCCCGTGGCAGCGGCTTTTTTATAGTTAAGGTGATTGCAAACTTTCATTTTACAATGCCTGTGCTTTTCAATGGGAGACAGTAGAACAACCACTTCCTGGTTTGGGAATGCATTGACAGGCTTTGCAGACTTTCTGAAATATATATCTTACATTTAATTGCATAAGAAATTAAAGGACACTGCATCCAAGACTCTTTTTGTTCTTATTCTAAACTTACTGTTTTATTAGAAAAGTTATAATGTTTTAAAAGTACCATTATGGCCAATGGAACTGAACTTACGACATGCACATGTGGGGTTGTGCCTGGCTGCAGCAGCAATCATCCAGCTGCCAGGGTAGTATAGGGGCTAAGTGTGCAGTGCCTAGACTGGGAGGCAGGGGGAGGCCCCAGTTCAACTCTTGCCTTAGCCAGAAATTCAGTGGGTGACCTTGGGCCAGTCACATTATTCTATCAGCCTAACCTACCTCACAGGGTTCTTGTGAGGATAAAAAGTGGTGTTAAATTGTTATATGTGAAGTGATCCAAGTGCCATGGCAGGGGGGTGCTATTTAAGAAATATTATTATTATTATTCCCCATCCTAGTGTAGCTGGCTCGGGCTTCACTGGCTGAGGGAAACTCCTTCAAAATTCGCCCTGATGCCTGGATGATCCCTGCTAGAGACAGGCAGTTGGAGGGGAAATTTAAAGTGCCTGTCCTCATTTGCTGTCCCCCTGCCCAATCCTTCACTCTCTTGCCTGCTCAATTGTTCACTCTGTCCCCTGCCCAATCATTCACTCCCCTCCCACCCCACCAGATCAGATTGGACAGTGGGGGTGACTGAACAATCAGGCTGGCAGGACGGTGAATGATTAGCAGGACCTCGAGGCAAATATGGGAAATCCCCCTCCCCCAATGGAATCTCCTGCCATGCTCCTCCCTGTGTAGAATTTCCAACCTGTGCAAGGGAAGAATGGAGCAGGAAATTCCACAGGAGGAGGGGGAATAGAGGAAAACTAGGGGCTCCTGCCCATGGGCCGAGCTGTGTTGAGTGGTGGGGGCTGTTGGGGCTTACCTCCCCTTCCATCCTCCTCAGCCTGGCAAAGCAACTGACCTGGTGGCACCAGCAGTGGCAGCAACTTCTCCCAGCAGCTCTCCAATCAGCTCCTTCCGGCTGCTTCCGGCCCCTCCCAATGGGTCCTCCCAGAGCAGCATGGTCAGATGATTTCATCTGGCTGCATTGCCCTGAGAAGCCCTGTGGGGTGGGCCAGGAAGCAGCCAGAAGAAGCTGGCCAGAGTCACCAGAATAAACTGCTGCCACTGCCATCAAGTGAGTTGCTTTGCCAGACTGGGGAGGATGTGTGGGGAGACAAGCTCTGGCAGCCCCCACCACCCAACACAGCCTGACCCATGGACAGAAACCTTGCGTGCTGCTGCCAGGCTGAAGAGGGGTTGGCCAGTGCAGTGCTTGGGAATCCTGCTGCTGCCGCGTGAACTAAAGCAGGCGGGGGAGGATGGGAGGGGGAAGGCAACCTCCCACCCAACCCAGTCCCCCCTAACCTTGTGCCCATACAAGTCCCCCCAATGTTCCCCAGGCTAAATCTCACCTGGGAAGCACCCCCCGCCAGGCCAGACACACTGTGTGTGTGTGTGTGTGTGTGTGTGTGAGAGAGAGAGTGAGTGTTTATGCATGACTGTGTGTCTGTGAGAATGAATGCAGTGGGTGTGGGTGTGAATGAATTCCTGTGTGTATATGTGAGAGAATGAATGAGTGTGTTTGAGAGAGAATGAATGAATGAATTAGTGTATGTGAGAGAATGAATGCGTTTGTGAGAATGAATGTGTGTGTGTGTCTTCCACCTGACTCCCTCCCACCTGCAACCCGCCATTCCATCTCTGAGCCCCTCTGACTTAAATCCCCCCCACTCCAACACCCCCAGCCCCTTCCACCCACCTCCACGCCAGTCATTTTCACTTGTACTCCAAGTCCCCCAACTCCTCCCATCTATACCCTTAACTCAAATTCCTCCAGCCCCTCCACCCATCTGCACTCCTAGCCCCTCCCACCTCCACCCTTACTCCAACTCTCCTACTTTGTCTTACCCACCTGCACCCTAGCCTCTTCCACTTGCAATCCCACTCCAACCATTCCCAGCCACCTGCACCCCCAGCCCCTCCCTTGATTATTTATTTATTTTACTTATCAGTCACCCTTGGGCAGGACACATAATTATAGTCTGAGCCTTCCCCAGCCTTGCTATACCCCTGGTGGCTGTGCTTGTCCAGGAAACCTCATTCAAATTTTCTCCTGCTGCGTGCATCGTACGCACTACAGCCTGGGTGGGTGGTTCATCGGCTATTCTCCTTCCCTGACCAAATGCACCATATGTTTCAATGCACTTGTTCAGGGAAGGGAGACAGGCAGTTTAAATAATCCTCTCTCTCTTAACTGTCTGGCTGCAGCGGGAATCATCCAGCCATCAGGGGGAATTTTGAAGGATTGTCCCTCAGCCAGTGCAGCTTGAGCCGCCTGCACTGGGACAGGGAATGTCATATACAAATCAAAAACTGTAGGAATTTCCATATACAAAAAACCTTCAGTTCAAAAACCTAGTTAAGGTGACATCCTGCTTCAATCAAACATCAAAACACACCTGCAAATTGTATGTTAACACAAATTAACTCTCCTAATCCAGATCCTCCATATTAACACACAGCTCCATCCAACAGATAACAAGCTTCCTCATTCTAAAAATACACTCAATTAATAATGTTCAGCCCATACATTAACATACCCCACAATCATATACCCACCTACTTCATCCATCAACACTACTTCAAAATAACACGATCTTAAAATACACACCTTAACTGAAATTAAAAGCTACCTATTATTGAAAAATTCTATTTTTATAGTAAGGTAAAGAATAAAGTACATTTACATTTTAATTTAAGTTAAGCATGAATTTTAAGATTGTGTTATTTTTAAGTAGTGTTGATGGATGAAGTAGGTGAGTGTGATTGTTGTATATGGGCATTTTCAAACAAGACAGTCTCCACCTACCCACTATACATGTTGCAGGGCTGCAGTGTTGTCCAATGGGTGCCCTGTAACATGTATAGTCCTGGGAGGTGGGTGGGGAGTGTCTTGTTTGAAAACGCCTTATGCAGGTATGGGTTGAACATTATTCCCAAAGACATAATTCACAAGGACTTGTGACTATTTGTGCCTAATCCTGCAAGGAATTACCCCCAGGGGAACCGCACCCTGTTACCTGTGAGGTTCATGCTCCATAGCATTAGGAACTGACTCAGCCCTAATTCTGATTGCCTGTTTCTCCTTTTCAAAAACCACTGTACTTACAGATCTCCCACTTTTATGTAAGGATAACATATAGTTTTTCTAGCTTGGCATTTCTTTACTAACCCACTGAGCTGCCACACCGCCCTCCATGGAAACTTTTGGGTAATTTTTTCTTTTTTAGCACAGTATTCTGAAATTGCACAGATGGAAAGTTTAATAAACAACAGCTTTAAGAGGGTTTTAGCTCACCATTTTTAAAAATGTAAAGCAAACATTTTAGGTAGCAGGCTACAGAGTCTTTAATTACAGCGAAGATAGTTAACCATGTTATTTAACCTTTGGAAACTATAATCCAAATGCAGCTCTAGAAACCATGGTAGCTGCACATAAATTCATGCTCTCTATGGTGGCAACAATGTTATATACACACACACACACACACACACATTGGGTGTTAATAGATAAGAGATTATCCTGCTGGAGCTTGGGGTCTCTACATGGAGCCCACATGCAGCCACCACTCTGTGGGGAATATGGGATAGCAAGAGGAAACAGGACCGAAGGAGGGGGCACACGACACAAGTACACAAACCCCACTCACAGACACGTACTAGTAGTGTTAAAGGAGCCCTCAGTATGGTGTATCACTGTGGGGTCAATTGTATGCTAAAAGGCACCTGACCCAGCCACCATTCATCAGGGGACCCACTGGAGATGTCACACCCTGGTTTATAGTGATCCTTCACACACACAGGACCTTGGAGGGGAAACAAGTGAGGAGGGCGTAGGGACCCCAGGCCCTGGGAACTCCTGGGGGGAACAGGGAGGGATTAGGGCAACCACACACAGGAAGACATGAAAGGTCAACAGCAAGGGAGACAGAAGCACACACCACTCAAATCACTCACCACACGCAGCACTCGTCACACAGGAACAGGGAAGGGGAAGGGATTCTAGCAAACCACAGGTTCTCCAAATAACAATGCACGGGCCAGATCACAGGAACCAAGAAGCTCTGATCACCAGCAAGGAGAGAGTCCAATGGCCCTCCTTTTATGTGCCTTGCTTCAGACCCCACTCTCGCTTCAGCTGCAGGCGCTCAGAGCACCGCAGCTGTCTCTCATCGGGTAAACACTGGCCAAGCAGAATGCAAGCAGGGGAAGATGCTACAGACACAGGTACTGGTGTTATGGGGAGTGCGACCTCCTGGGCACCCCGAGCCACCCCCTGCCCCCTCCTCTGCTGTCCCTGCAGACCCCGCCCCCTCCATACCCTGACACACTCACAGGTTCTGTGCGATGAGCCAGACAGATGGGCAGGCATTACTCCCCGCTGCACTCCTCACCCTCCTCCCATCACCACTGAGACACGGTCACTCCCTGGGCTTCTCTAGGCACTCTGCCTGGGACTCTATGGTCCTGGAGGGCCTGCACATGTGTGCAGAAGCTGTGCACCCTAACAGACAAGAGGTGGCCACATGGGCACATATTTGCCTTCATCAGCCAACATTCATCAGGCTCCACATTTGCCAGGACAACACTGTGGGGATGTGGGTAGGTGGTGGGCAAACATCTGGTGCCCACCTAATAGATGGGCAGGTGACCACCAATCTGGAGGGCCCTAATCTGGGCTACTGTCTTGTCTGTTTTCACCCTTTCTCTTCAGGTGTTTTTAGACAGACGCCTACTCTGCTTCTGCACCACACCACCCCCGGGTGACCCATCCGTGTAAAGGCGGGCCACCCTGGGGTGAGGCGGAGCAGGGGCTAAGCAGCATCTGCGGTGCTCTGGAACATCCCGGTGCAACGTAAGCAGAGGGGCTGCCCAAACCTGGATACTGGCCGAGGGTGGATCAGCAGTCCATCTATGCGCAGATGGGCTGCTGCAGTTGATTGCCCTAGCAACAGCCACAGAGCTGTGGGCAGCAGCCTAGAGCAGCTGGCGATCCACCCACAGCTCTGGGGTGCAGGGAAGGGGGCGCGCAATGCCTCCGCTTAAATCCACTACAGACCCGGGCTGACCACTTCTGTGTAATGTATTTATGTATTTATTTGAGAGCGTTCCATTCCAGAACCACACCGCTCCCTCTAGCTATGCCTATGCAATGCATAGTCTTTAGTTCTATCCCTCTGGGCAATTTTAATGTGCCTCCTACCACAGAACCTGACCACAGTCAAGATTACCCCAAACTTAACTTCATCCATGCCTTGTAATCCTTTCAAACAGGAATGGAGAACCTGTTTGCTCCTGTGGGCCACTTTGAAAATTTAGTACAAGCTCCAGGGGCTGGTTAGGAGCTGGGGGCAGGAACACTTAAGGGATGTGCTTGGGAAGGAAGGTTTGCATCCAGATCATGGATCTATCCCCTATTCTTGAGTGCACGTGGTCATCTCTGGCCCCTCCCCTAAGCTCATTCTTTTAGTGCTTGAGTGTAGAGCCTGATCCACTGAACAGAACCAGGAATTGGAAAGAAGCCAAATAAAAAACAGCCGTGGCTGGATTTGACCCACAAGCTGGAGGTTCCCCACTCCAGCTTTAAGATAATGTCCATGGTAAAGCTGTGAGGAGCAAGATTTTTTTATTTTCGCTTTAATTCACCATCTTCAGAAACGTATTTGAGAAAAAGCTAAAGACCTTGGATTTTATATGCTGTTCTGCAGGTGGTGAGTTCTGTGTTCATTCTTTTATCATGGGGAAGGGAGTTCCAAAGATGTGGCCCAGTTGCTGACAAAACCCAGTCTTCCACACCTGTAAGTATCCCTGTGTAGAAACAGATATGACGTTGGCCCTCTGTGGCCCACTCTGGCCCGGGACTCACCTGCACATTTATTTGCCTGCTGCCAGATGTTGGCCTGCTTCTGCCCCAGGATGGGTAGGCAGCTAGCCTGGGCTGCGTCCGCCAGAAAATCTCAGAAGCACAGCCTGGGCTAAGAGCTACCCAACTGGTCTAATCCTGGCTATCGTGTCTGTTAGGCCCCGCCTAACTCCACACTGGGTGAGGTCCACCAGGATCATAGAGTCCAGAACATAAAGACTACAGCAGTCAATGGAGCAGCCATGCCTCAATGTCCCAACCCAGAAGTCTGTCCTGGCACCCTTAAAGGGAACTGGCACCAAAGACAACATTGTATTGGGCAGACCTGGTTTCCACCGAAGCTGCTCCCCAATGTCCAGGCCACACCACCACCACTAAGTGCCCCAGAGGGGAGGACCAGTAAGTCAGCACACCCAGGGGTGAGGAGTAGCACAGCAGCCATCCCACGGTAGACACAAGTTATATGCGGTGCATCTCTGTCACCCTGTTCACAGGCACCACCCACACTGCCACCCCAGGGACAGCTGCAGCATTGCGGCCATGGAAGAATCCCATCACTCTGGGAAAAGACCGTGCACCCACTCACCAGAAAAGGGTCCCTTGGACCAATGAGGAGACCCAAGCCTTCATCAGCCTCTGGGGGGACCACATGGTGCAACATGATCTGTGCCTCTTCCACCAGAATGAGTAGGTGTTTCAGCAGCTTGCCACCATGATGGCAAAAGCAGGGTTCAACTGGGGTGCTACCCAATGCCAGTGCAAAACCCTGTCCTACATCGACCTCCTAGAATGCTTCCTCTGCTTTGATCATTCCATCATGGCCCCAAGGATCACTGGCACCGGGCTACTGCCAGGTGGACACCCCACCACTGGTGCCCAACTCTGAAATACCCATTCATTCTGGCACTGGTCCCCACCCTGAGGAGGAGGACGAGGAGGAGGACGAGGAGGAGGAGGCTGGTCCCACCGGGTCACAGACTAGCATGTCTGGCCATGCCCCTGACCCCCTGCCAGCCTCCAGCTCAGAGGATTCAGACACCACCACCCTTGGGACCCTCCCCACCTGTCCCCTCAAACCAGAGAGCCAGCAGTCAGGGCCAGAAGACCTGGAGGTGGAGGCAGAGGGGACAGGGGGACCCGGAGTCTAGTGGAGAATAAGTGAATGCACCACAGAGGGGCTGTTGGGCCGGGGGGGAGGAGAACCAGCAGTAGGACAGAGCAGTCAGTTAATATCAGTCACCAAAATGGTTCCCTTTGAGAGGTCAAGGGGGAGCAACCCGAGAAAGCCCAGGAGGCAGAGGCACCCCTTAGGGAAAGTAACCATGGCAAGTGAATGGGAGGGCATCATGGTGGACTGGAGGGGACAGGCTTGCACGCTAGAAAGGTGGTTATGGTGGATGGGAGACACAGTGGGAGCTGAGGCAACAAGCACAACAGACAGGCCAGGAAAGCAGAAGTAGGGTGGCCCTCCAAAATGGCTCTAATTTCCATCCTGTCACAGGTCTGTCAGTGGAAGGGCCAGCTGGACTGGTGAGACCAACACTGGGCATGGCACAGGAAGGAGCTATCAGCTGTTATGGCCCAGAAGCTGCTGGGTGAGACCACACAGCGGGCAGATGAGCTGGGACACCATCCATGGGCTAGAGGAGCACTGGCATTCCCTACAGAAATCCAACGTGCAGCACACGGACATCACCACTGGGGGCCACGGGGAATGCTGGATGGAGACTGGGACTGCAACATGCACTGGAGTCTATAGAAAGGGAGGGCCAGGAGCTCAGGGACATCTTGGAGCGATCTTTAGGGATGTAGCATGTCCTCCAACACCATGTGGCCACTGCAAGTTCCACTATCACTGCTGCACTGGGGTGCGCCCCTGTTCCCACACGCCCCCCCAGCCCCACCACTCCTCCCCTGAGCGGGTCTCACCTGCAGCCAGGCCCATGGACACAGGGCCCCAGACTCCAATTAATAATAATCTTTATTTTTATATAGCACCCCCCTCTCATGGTACTCGGAGCACTTCACATATAACACAACTTTTTAATCCTCACAACAATCCTGTGAGGTAGGTTAGGCTGAAAGAATAATGTGACTATACCAATGTCTCCCTGTGAGTTTCTGGTTAAGGCAAGACTTGAACTGGTGTCCCTCCACTACCTCCTGGCCCAATTGTGGTGTACTTAGCCATTACACCACACTGGCACTCTCAATTCTCTGCACCTGCCCAGGAGCAACCCAGCACCAGCTGCTGAGGCGCCTTGCCACCAGCTTCAGTGACCCCTTTCACTAACATGGAGCCCCAGGGGGAGGAGGAGGAGGAGGAGACAAGACCCCCAGCTGAACCTGCATCCAAAAGAGCATGGGGGGCTGGGGCAGAAGGGAGAGGGGCAAGGACGGAGGGGGGGGAGGACAATATGGCCATTAAGTTTCTGTTAAATACATGCTTACAAAAGTGATTAAAACTGCTTTATGTTACGTTTTGTTTCCTGTTATTCCCTCCTGGCTACTGCATCTGTGATACAATGGAGCCATATCAGTTTCAAGAGGGGAGAGTGGGAAGGGGGACATTGCTGGTGTAGTGGTTTGGGGGGAGCTGGAGGGGGACTGGGGATGGGTCCAGGGGTTTGGTGCGTGCATGGCTGTGTTGTGGGTGCCTGAACGGTGCGGGAATGAAAGGACCAGGAAAGGGTCCAGAGGAGGTGATAAGTTGCAACAGGGGTTGATGCCTATTCTCTCTTCATTCCAAGTGATTGTATCAGCCCTGCAGTTACTCCATGGGATCCTCCATCAATCCCCTCAATGGCATAGACTAGTCATAACCAGTGATGGGGGGACATTATACATTCACCCCATCACTCGCTGTTACCAGGCAAGAACCAATCACACACCAAGAATCACACCGCAGTACTGTAAGTCAGCTGCTCCCCTGTCAAGTACTGGGGGTGTATGCTGCCTGGGGCAGGACCCATTCTCATGGGACAAGCTTCCATGAGGGAGTAGTGCAAGGAATGCCCCAGAAATCCGGCCCTCCTGGACCCACCAACGTCTTTTCCTCACCACTGGAGGCAGAGGCGGTCCAGACTAGAATGGCAGTTCCAAGCCATGACACTGCCTGGCCTGTAGCAGTTGTAAGAAATGGAAGCCACAGGGATTGGCTGTGAGCACCCTGGGAGTCACAGGGATTGGACTGAGGCTGTGCCCTGCAGTCATGTGCTTTCAAGGGAATGGGGATGCATTCTTGTGCCCCAACAGCTCTCCCTCTCCTATCGAGACCTGAGTGTCCTGTGTCCTGAGGGTGCGGCTTTAAGCAGGGTGCCTGGTGATACACCATGAGGCAGCAGGCCCAGGAGTGAGGGGTGTTCCCCATGAGGGGGTGGGGCTGGCCTCCAGCCTACTGACTTTATTGGGGAGGAGTCTCAAGTGGGTGATGGCTGGTTCTGAGGGACTAGTAGCTCTGTGGCTGGGTGCCATGTCCAGGTAAAATCTAACAACCCCTGGGGACACTGGAAGATCAGGTTGGGGGGTGTAGCAGGGAGCAATCCTCTGCTGCCCCTTTAAGAGGGAGCTGAGTGTGCCAGCCTTAGGGAAGCATGTGCTCAGCCCCTGGGAACACTGGGGGAATCAGGGTAGGGGGGTGTAGCAGGGAGCAGTCCTGCAGGGCTGCTGCCTCTTTACGAGGGCACTAAGTGTGCCAGCCTTAGGGCTGAGCATGTGCATGGGCGTGGCGGAGCCAGGCCATAACTAGAGACCAGCCTGAGGTTGATACAGGCTGATAGAGGCCATTTTCAGACCTTCCCCCCACGCATATTCTGGCTGCGGGAAGGAATGTGCATGTGTGCGGGGTTCGGTTGGTCTGAAAGACACACCCCACCCCATGGCTTTGCCGGCAAACACATGCAGAGATACAGAGCAGGAAATCCCGTGTGCTTGTGCTGGCAAAGCCACATGGGGGGGGCTTCAGACCAGCCGAACCCAGTGCTTTATACGCAGCCAGTGCAGAGCCTGGAGCACTGGTGTCATGCGTTCCCTGCAGCCCGCCCCCGTAAGGAGACAGGGCACGGCATTCTGCACCAGCTGCAGCCTCCGAACCAGCTTCTCAGACAGCCTCACGTAGAGCGCATTGCAGTAATCCAGCCTCGAGGTGATGAAGGCATGAATGACAGTGGCGAGGTCAGAGTCTGAGAGATACGGCCGAAGCCGCTGGACAAGATGTAACTGCCGAAATACACTCCCCACCACAGCGACAACCTGAGATTCCAGGCTGAGCCGTGAATCGAGGAGCACACCCAGACTCTGCACTTGAGAGACCATGGGAGGGCAAACCCACCCCCCCAACAAGAGAAGATTCAACCACCCCCAGATCCCCCAAGCCCTCGCCCACCAACATCACCTCCATCTTGTCAGGATTCAATTGCGGATGGCTCAACCTCTTCCAAGCCCTCACAGCTGACAGGCACTGGGAAAATAGAGAGACTGCGTGACTTGGGTCAATGGAAAAAGAGAGGTAGAGCTGAGTGTCATCAGCATACTGATGACACTGCATGCCCTGAAACCCTCTCATGATCTCCCCTAACGGCTGCATATAGATGTTAAACAAGAGGGGGGACAGAATGACACCCTGCGGGACGCCACACGTGAGGCCCCGGGGGGAAGACGTACACTCCCCCAAGACCACCCGGTGAGTTCTCCCTACCAGGAATGAATGAAAGCAGTCCAAGACAGTTCCGCCAATCCTGGCATGGTCCCGCAGGCAAGTCACCAACACTTCATGATCGACTGTGTTGAATGCAGCCGAAAGGTCTAGCAGGACCAGTAAGGTCTGATGACCCTGGTCCAACGCCAGACGGAGATCGTCAACCAAGGATGCCTGACTAATAAAGAGACTGAGCTAATTCCGAAACTGCATGTGTGAGTTGCTGATTCCCTACAGAAGTGATGGCCCAGGGGTCTGATCCTGAGCAGACTTACCCTGCTACAGGTGGCAGTAAAGAGGTCCTGGTCTGCAGGCAGTGGGATTAAATGCCCTTCTTTCAGTAGCTGCAGGTACAGCTTGCAGCCAAGCTGAATTAAAGCATTTGTGTGTGTGTGTGTGTGTGTGTGTGTGTGTGTCTAATGGGATTGTCCCACCACAGCTGCATCAGTTTATTCTCTCAAGGGGGAAGACCTGTCAGTACCAGCCTGGAACTTCTTGCTCCTCTGCACTTGCACCCAACATGGGGTCATGGCCTCGCCCCTGGGGGAGGGGGTTGGACATGGATGCAGTTTTCACAGGTCCTCCCCCGCAAAGATGTGGCCAGCTGTGTGGATCCCCTGAAAGGCTCAAGGTCACTATCTATGAATTGCTCTGTGGGAGCTGTACTCCCTGCACGGTTGGCATGGGCTCAGGTTAGTTATCTAGTGAACTTGGCAAACAGTTTCCTTTTACATTCCTTATAATATATTCAAATTTGACATAACTATTGGAGGGAGATTGACAAAAAAAACCAAACACCTACTGCAGTAACATTTAACTTTAAAGGGGGAACTATGCAAAAATGAAGAAACTAGTTAGGGGGAAGGAGCAGTTGCGAGGGTTAAATGCATGAAAGAGGCGTGGAGATTTTAAAACAGCACCTTGGAAGTGCAGATTAAATGTATTCCACAAATAAAAAAAGGTAGCAAGAGGACCAACTGTCTGCCAGAGTGGCTAAATGGGGAGATGAAGGAAGCTAGTAGAGACAAAAAGGCATCCTTTAAAAAAAGAAAGAAAATTAGTCCTAATGCAGAAAACAGGAAAAGCATAAGCATTGCCAAATTAGATGTAAAAGATTAATAAAACAAGCCAAGAGGGAATTTGAGGAGCAACTCGTTAGACACACAAAATAATAATAAAAACTTTTTCAAGTACATCAGAAGCAAAATGCCTGCTAGAGAGTCAGTTGGGCCATTAGATGACCCGGGAATGAAAGGGGCATTCAGGGAAAGATAAAGGACTTTGCAGAGAAGTTGAATGAATTCTTTGCTTCGGTCTTCACCGCTGAGGATACTGGGGAGATAGTATACCAAGCTGGACTGAGTCTTTGTAGGTGAAGAATTGGAAGAACTGTTACAAATAAATATGACTCTGGAAGAGGTTCTAGAGCAAATTGACAAACTAAATACTAGTAACAAATTATCAGAATCAGATAGTATTCATTCCAGAGTCCTGAAGAAACTCAAACATGAATTTGCAGATCTACTATTGGTAATTTGTAACCTATCACTAAAATCTGCCACTGTACCAGAGGACTGGAGGGTAGCAAATGTAATGCCAATATTTAAAAAGAGCTCCAGAGGTGATCTTGGAAACTACAGACCAATGAGCCTGACGTTGGTGTCGAGCAAACCAGTGGAAATGGTTGTTGACAACAGAATTACTGAGCGTATTGATAAACAAAGCTTAATGGAGAAGAGTCAACGTAGATTTAGGAAAGGGAAATCATATCTCATGAATCTACTGGAATTTTTTGAAGGTGTAAATATTTAAGCATGTGGATACAGGTAAGTCAGCCAACATAGTGTATTTGAACTTTCAGAAGGTGTTTGATAAGTTCTCTCATGAGAGACTCCTGAGGAAATTAAAGAGTCATGGGATAAGAGGCAGTGTCCTATCGTGGATCGGCAACTGGTTAAAAGATAGGAAGCAAAGAGTAGGACTAAATGGTCAGTTTTCACAGTGGAGAGAAGGAACTAGTGGAGTGCCCCAGGGATCTGTACTGAGACTGGTGTTGTTTTAATATAATAATTTATTTATTGTGGCACTAGCTTTTGCCATGGCCTATTGCAAAAACATACCGTTGTTTTAATATATTCATTAATGATCTGGAGAAGGGAGTAAAGAGTACGGTGACAAAATCTGCAGATGACACAAAGTTAGTCAAGGTAGTTCAAACCTGAGTGGACTGTGAGGAATTGCAGGAAGATCTTGCGAGAGTGGGTGACTGGGCATCCAAATGGCAAATTAAATTTAATGTGGACAAGTGCACAGGCCCTCCCCCATAAAGGCATGGCCAGGTGTGCAGATCCCCCAAAAGGTTCAAGGTCAATGTCTGTGAATTGCTTTGTGAGAGCTGTACTCTGCACGGTTGGACATGATCTGGACACAGCCAGATGTCCACTCGCTTTAGACAGCAGAGATCCTTTTGAACCCCACTATATGGTGGGTCAGTATATGCATGTGAGGGGCTGCAGGAGGGGCATATATTAATGGGGGTTGTATGCAGAGGGAGCAGGGCGCCCAAAACCTACCCACCCCCAGATGCCTTGACACACACACACACCCTTGGAGCTTTGTGCTCTAGCCTTTGTTTCTCCCTTCTGTGTGTGTGATCTCCCTGTTAGGAGGCGGTCTTGACCAGCCCCGTCCCCATCTGCCACGACTCCATTGGAACTTTGTGCTCTGAACTCGCATCTTGTGTGAGTGATGTCTGGTGTGTGTGTGTGTCTGTCTCTGTGTGTGTGTGTGTGTGTGTGTGTGTGTGTGCCCTCCTCGCCTCCCAACTGCCTTCACCCTCATTGGAACTTTGAGCAATGACTTCCATCCTATGGGAGTGATGTCTAGGTGAGGGGATGTGCCCTCCTCCCTTCCCACCTACCGGGACCCCATTGAAACTTTAGGTTCTGGACTTCCTTCCTGTGTGAGGTCTTGGGAGTGTGTGCCCTCCTCCCCTCCCAGCTGCCATGACATCACTGGAACTGTGCCCTATGGACCACCATCTCGTATGAGTGATCTCTGTGGGGAAGGGGCTTGCCCACCTCTGCCCCCCAGCTGCAGCGGCCACTGTTGTAACTTTTGTGCTATGGGCTGCCTGTGTGCATTATCTCTGTGGGAGGGATGGGGTTCCCCATCCCCTACCAGCCAGCTGGGGTGACCTCCTTGTGTGGGTGATCTGTGACCTGTGCTGTGTATGGCCGGTGGACGGGACTGGATTAGCAGCCTACCAGGGGAACTGGTTGTTTTGGGCCGCATGTAGCTGCTTTCATATTATGTCACCCTTTTGCTTTTCCCTTTTATTTCTGTGCTCACCATGGGGTGTGCACCTTACTCCCTGCAGCTGGCTCCTGGTGGGTGGTGCCATGTTCCCTCCG
Organism: Sphenodon punctatus; assembly: GCA_003113815.1. Classification (NCBI taxonomy): domain Eukaryota; kingdom Metazoa; phylum Chordata; class Lepidosauria; order Sphenodontia; family Sphenodontidae; genus Sphenodon; species Sphenodon punctatus. The sequence continues at coordinate 2,121,050 of QEPC01015466.1, read as the reverse complement.
TAGCTGGTTGGCAGCTCCATGTATCAGCAGGATTGCCAGGGCCTGATTCCACAGCCTGCCCTCCAAGAGTACTGGGGAGGGAAGGTAGAAGTGGCTGCTGTGGCTTCTTTTGCCCACAGTTTGCCATGTCTGTATGTCATGGCGGGGGCACAGTGCTGGGGGCAGGGTGAGGCCGGGCCTGACCACCCGCATGTTCATTTTGTTCCTCTGCCCTACTTGGGCTGTGTGGACAGTGGAACAGCTCTCCAGCCACTAGGGGTCCCAGACCTGGGTTGGCTGCAGTTTTCCACCCCGGGACAGGCCAGGGGTGCCACTCACCTCGGTCATGTCTGTTTTTACCCAGTTAGTGCAGTTACTATAAATGGCTATTGGTTAAGCTGGCTGTGGTACAAAACCTCTAAGGGTGTTTTCAGACGTGACGAGATCACAGTGAACCACACTGAATACCTACATGTGGTCACTGTGCCCTGCACATCTGTTTGCTGTGCCTGGGTGATCCCGGCGGGGAATCTCTGGGTTGTTTTCGGGACAGGGCGAAGCAGCCCCATCACATCTGAAAACACCCTTACATTCAGGAGTTGGGAGTACATAGCAGGGAATCACTCCATTCTGATCTGTTGTGTGCTTCTCTGAAGCAACTGACAAGCGGCCAGTGTTGGTAACAGGATGTTGAGGTGGATGGGTCATATGGCACTTCTTATGTTCTTACCATCAGTGTCTTTGAGAAGATCCGCTGTTGTGACAAGTCATAGGGTGATTTCAGACATTACAAGATCACGCTCAACCACAGTGAACCACGGTCAATTCCACGGCGGGGCCAAAGCGGCCTGCATGTCTGTTCGGTGGCCACCAGATGTTCACCACAGTCAATACCCACACGGGGTCAAAATCAACTACACTTCCAGAGCTCCGGCCTGGAGATTCCCAATGGGAAACAAAAAAAAGTAATGTCTGAACGGCAACCACCGGCCGGAACCAAAGACAATGATTCCCAGTTGGGGACAAAGCATGCAGTGTCACTGCCAGACAACCAGCAACAACACAGACCGGGGAGGGAGATTTAAAGGGCACATGACAGCAGCCAGGATGAGCCGCCCCGGCGCCTTCCGGGTGCTTTGACCACGGCCCAACCTGGGATCGGCATAATGTCTGTTGTGCTGCCCCAGGCCGTGGTCCGGCGGTCCGATTCCCTGCCATGGTCGCGGTCCTGTCAAGTCTGTTTGGGGCTTTCCTTGACCACGGAGGGTGGCTAATCTGTTCACCCCCACCAGGAATCCACTGTGGTGAATCGGGACCGCGTAATGTCTGAAATCACCCATAGTCTGGCAGGAAGAAGCAGTTTCTGAGATAATCAAGGACCATCTTGTTAAGGGCATTGAAGGTGAGTACTGGGAACTTATTATTTATTATCGTTTCTTAGATTTTTGTATTTATTTTTTTAAATTTAAAATAGTGTTTGCTTCTTAAAATCATGCCCTCCACCTTCAAAACCCAACCTGTTAGTCATGAAGAACTTCACAATAGGTATGTGTCTGTGTTTAAACAATAATTAATTACCCTAGTTATGGGCAACGCCGCACATATTCCACATTTCCATTGCTGCCAGTGTGGGAAATGCAAACTACAATCCCAAATGTATTGTCCATGTGACCTCATTTTGCGACTTCTGTATAGTCACATGACAACGGACAGTAACAAAGACAATTGAAATACATAAAATATCAATTGAGTTCATTATCCAGCCTGCAGATGACATTGCACTTGGAGTCTTGACCCACAATTTGGGAATCTCTGCTCTAGAGGATATCTTTTTACACCTAACAATGAGATGATTATTGCAAAGTATTTTTAAAATAAATGGTTAATAAGGTAATTTATGCTTAACGTTGTAACAGGAGGCTATTTAAGAATGATGGAAAACCAGTTAATCCACATGGGCACATGGATTATTAATTATTATTATTATTATTAGCAAGCATTTGTATAGCACCAGCAAAGTACCTGGCACTTTACAAAGTAATTGAATAGACACGGTCCCTGCCCTAGG
>QEPC01015466.1:2100447-2118988 GCA_003113815.1 Sphenodon punctatus | reverse complement strand
GGGGGGGGGGGGGGGCGGGAGGGCAACGAAGGAAGGGGAACAGAGGGAGAGACAAGGAGTATAACATTCATGAGGATGCGAGGTCCCAGGTGCATGCCCTTTGGTTGGTTACATCAAGAATGATGGCTGGTTGGTCCATGTGGTGAGGATATGAGTACATAGACCTCAAGTAACAGATTGTACTGGATGGAGGGTATGAGCAGGAATTAGGTGAGGGGAGGAAGAAGTCGGGGAGGGCAGAGTGGAAGAGGTGGGTCTTGAGAAGGGATTTGAAGGTACAAAGGGAGCGAGTGAGGAGGATGTGGGCAGGGAGGGAGTTCCAGGCATGGGGGGGAGCTAGGGAAAGGGGACGAAGGTGGTTAGGGGACATGGGGAGGCGTGGGAGGGTGAGGGAGGGGACAGAGGAGGAGCGGAGTTCACGGACTGGAGTATGGAGGGAAATTAGCGCAGAGAGGTAGGGGGGAGCAAGGTTGTGAAGAGCTGCATAGGTGAAGACTAGGAGCTTGTGCAGGATTCGTTCAGGAAGGGGGAGCCAGTGAAGAGAGGAGAGGCTTCACATGGTCAAAGCGACGGGCGAGGTGGATGACCCTGGCAGCAGAATTTTGGATGGAAATAAGGAGAGAAAGGTGAGAGCTGGGGAGGGAGGCCAGTGAGGAGGTTACAGTAATCGAGGCAAGAGATGACCAGGGCATGAACAAGGGTTTTGGCAAAGGAGACAGAGAGAAAAGCATGAATCTTAGCAATGTCATGGAGGGATAAGCGACAGGATTTGGCAACAGAGTCAATGTACGGTTTAAAAGAAAGGGGTGAGTCAAAGATGAAGCCTAAGCTTGGGCTTGGGGGATGGAAAGGATGGTGACCCCATCGATGAGGATCGACAGGGAAGAGGGAGAAGAAGGATGAGGGGGGAAGATAAGGAGTTCGGTTTTAGCCATGTTGAGTTTGAGTTGACATTGAGACATTTATTATTAATTATTATTATTATAAACATTTATATAGCGCCAGCCATGTGCCTGGCGCTGTACAGAACATAGAAATAGACGTGGTAGAGATGTCAGAGAGATGTCAGAGAGACAGTTGGTGAGGCGAGCTTGAATAGATGGAGAGAGAGAGGGAGTAGAGAGATAGAGTTGAGTGTCATCAGCATAGAGGTGATATTGGAAGCCATGGGAGGCAATGAGTTTGCCTAGGGATAGGGTATAGATAGAGAAGAGGAGAGGGCCAAGGACAGAGCCTTGGGGAACACCAACCGAGAGTGGAAGGGAGGAGGAGGTGGAGTTGGCAAGAGACACATTGAAGGAGCGGTCAGAGAGGGAGGAGGAGAACCAGTCGAGGATGGAGCCACAGAAGCCAAGGGAGTGAAGTGAGTTCAGCAAGAGTGAGTGGTCAACAGTATCAAAGGCAACAGAGAGGTCAAGGAGGACAAGAATGGAATAGAGGCGATTAGATTTAGCCACAAGAAGATCGTTGGTGATCTTAGCGAGAGCAGTTTCAGTAGAGTGAAGGGGACGAAAGCCAGATTGGAGGGGGTCAAGGGAGGAGTTGGCAGAGAGGAAGTTGAGGCAGCGGGAGTAGACAACACATTCAAGAAGCTTAGAAGCAAAAGGAAGACACTGAATCTTGTACAAAAGTGTTTGCTTATATGTATGTTCACTTGGAACAGTTTTAGGGTATATAGCAAGGCTTGCAAGATTTTAGCATTAATTCAATACATCATTTTATCGGAACCAAGGCCTTGTGGTTCCAGTTTCTTCCACAACTCTTTACATAAAAATGTCAGATTTACTAAGATTAGCAGTTTGGGTACAAAGCACTAGGTAGGCACAGACCCCATTCACTTCAATAGCGCTCTTGCCGATGTCACATTTTGAGAATTGGCACCTTCACTTGCCCCCTGGACCCCATTCCTTCCCGCCTCCTGACCTCCATTGCTTCCACCGTCACCCCTCCCCTCCTGCACATCATCAACCTTGCCCTCTCTACCGGCTCCTTCCCCTCTGCCTTTAAACTGTCTCCCCCATCCTCAAAAAGTCCACTCTGGGTCCCTCTGAACCCTCTAATTACCGTCTTGTCTCACTCCTCCCTTTTGCTTCCAAACTCCTTGAACGGGTTTTCTACTCCCGTTGACTCAAACTCCTCTCCACCAACTCCTCCCTTGACCTCTCCAATCTGGCTTCCGCCCCCTTCACTCCACTCTAACCGCTCTGGCTAAGATCACCAACGATCTTCTTGTGGCTAAATCCAACCTCCTTTACTCTATTCTTGTCCTCCATGATCTCTCTGCTGCCTTCGACACTGTTGACCACTAGCTCCTCCTTGAATCGCTTCACTCCCTGGGATTCTGGGACTCTGTCCTTGTTCTCATCCTACTTTTCTGACCGCTCCTTCAATGTATCTCTTTCTAACTCCTCCACCTCCTCCTCCCTACCCCTCTCAGTCAGGGTTCCCCAAGACTCTGTCCTTGGCCCTCTCCTCTTCTCTATCTACACCCAATCCCTAGGCAAACTCATACCAATACCACCTATACGCTGATGACACTCAACTCTATCTCTCCACTCCTTCCCTTTCCCCCTCTGTTCAAGCTCGTCTCACCAACTGTCTCTCTGATATCTCCACCTGGTTGTCTCAACACCAACTCAAACTGAACATGGCGAAAACTGAACTTATCTTCCCTACCAATCCTTCCTCTCCCTCTTTCCTGTCAATTGCCATTGATGGGGTCTCCATCCTCCCTGTCCCCCAAGCCCGTAGCTTGGGCTTCATCTTTGACTCGCACCTTACCTTCAAACCCTACATTGACTCTGTGGCCAAATCCTGCCCTTCTCCCTCCACAACATTGCTAAGATCCGCACTTTTCTGTCTGTCTCCTCTGCCAAAACTCTCATCCATGCCCTAGTCATCTCACACCTCAACTATTGTGACCTCCTCCTCGCTGGCCTTCCCCACTCTCACCTTTCTTCCCTCAGCTCTCTTCAAAACTCTGCTGCCAGGATCATCCACCTAGCCTCGCTTTGGCCACGCTTTGACCATGTGCAGCCACTCCTCTCCTCTCCCCACTGGCTCCCCCTTCCTGAGCTTATTCTGCACAAGCTCCTCATCTTCACCTGCAAAGCCCTTCACAACCTCGCTCCCCCCTACCTCTCGGCCCTAATCTCCCTCCAAACCCCTGTTTGAGCACTCCGCTCCTCCTCCATCCCTTCCCTCACCCTCCCACACTCCCCCAACCACCTTCGTCCCTTCTCCCTCGCTGCCCCGCACGCCAAGAACTCCCTCCCTGTCCACATCCGTCTTGCCCCCTCCCTTCATACCTTCAAGTCCCTCCTCAAAACCCACCTCTTTTGCTCTGTCCTTCCTAACTCCTGGTAATCATCCCCACCCAGGATTATCCCCCACCGGTTATCTGCAAACTCCCAATGTACTGTAACCAAGTCAAGAACATGTACCTGAGTTCTTGCATCCTCTTGATTGTTGCATCCCTTGTCTCTCCCTCTGTTCCCCCTTCCCTGTCTCCCCTCCCCCTGTCTTTAGATTGTAAGCTCTCGGGCAGGGACCGTGTCTATCTTATTCTCTGTAAAGTGCCAGGTACATCACTGGCGCTATATAAATGCTAATAAATAAAATAATAATAATAATAGGGAATGCCTACCTTGCATGGCATGTAGGGCAGTTTCCGCTAACCACATAAAAACCCAAGATAAATGTGGAATACATTGGTTAGGACAGAACCTAATAGGTACCAATTTCCTCTGCCACCGTCTTAGTACTCTACTAATTTTCCTTAAGAATGGGTAGACACTAGACACCCTTATGCACAGCTAAAAATTAATACTTATTTTCCTACCCTTCATTGACTAGTGTACCACATGGAGAAGGGATACAGCTGAACCTATGTTTCACCCTTGATTATGGTATTTCTTTTATGCTTTGGTTAACAAAAGGTGTTCATGAATCAGCTGAAAAACTCAGTTCATAGTTAGATGACGCATTTTCTTCAACTGAACAACAGTCCACAGTTACAAATGCCAAACAGGAAGAGCACATCTGTGAAAAACAAGCCTCTTAAGCTGAAATAATGAATAATGATGATGTGTGGGCTGTGCTTTCTATGCTCCAAACTCTGGGAAGACCTTTCTGTGAACCGTTATCTGATAACAATTGAGGAGGCCTTGGTGTTCCTACTCACCTCCCACAGTCCTTTGTATAATCTGCTTGGCAGAAAAAGACTGTCAGGAAGATTCCTTTGTCATTTGAAATTTCAGGTACTGTAGTTAAGTTTCACATCCAAACCTTGCTGCACCTTCTTGTCGTTTTGTAATTTTTGATACAGGGTATGGGGAGAGATGCACAATGCAGCAGAAGTTTGCACTCTGGTATGTAAAGATGAATCAGGTCCCAAACTGAAGTGTAAAACATGAAAATAAGCTAATGTTTCCTTCCTTTTTCAGCTGCAGATTCCCTTATTTTCCCCCCTACATTGTTCACATTAACTACTTGGGTGCTTTTATCAGTCATTCTTCTTGGCTTATCATCATATCAGAGATTGCTACAGAAATACAGAAGAGCAGGATAGGCGAACACACATCTTCCCTTTCCCCCAAACTTAATTAACCGTAGAAAGACCAGTCCCAGTATGTTTATATAATGTCAATGTTCTGAAATAAAGCAACATTAAACCTGAATGTTACAGCAAGTCGCAAAGTTATATCAGTAGGCTTTGGCAACGAGTAGGCCTCTCTAGCCAACAAAAGCCTCTCCTCCAGGGCTAGGAATAGCTTCTCATTCAAATTATGACAACTAAGCATGCTTGACCTTTCCTCAGGAAATCTCAGTCCATTTCAGATAGAGAGGTCCCAAATTCCTCCACTAACACATTACAGAGCTGCTGTCATCCCTTTACCTGAAGTGATTTGAGAATTGTGAGAATGCAGTCTTTCCCATCACAACTTTGGAGGTTCTAGCACACTTTGCTACTTTCTGGTTGGTTTAGGCAAAGGTGGATTAAGAATTCTTGGGGTCCTGGGTCCAAAGAGCATTGCTCTGACCACCACCCTCCCCACTGCACCCCCCGCCCCCTTTCTCTATGACAAATTTGGCACAGATCCTCCAGCAACCAACAGGATACTGCTGGTTCTGCCACCTCTGACTGATCTGTGCCTTAGAGAGACAGCAGCGATAGTAGTTTAAGACCATAAGTAGTGCCATAATGAATCAAGCCAATGGCCCATTAACTCCAGCATCCTGTCTCCAACAGTGGCCAATCTTGTTTGCTTGGGAGAAGTACCCAACAGGTCATAATGGAGTGATCCATTCGCTGTTGTTCACTCCCAGCTCCTGACAGTAGGAGGTTATGTCCCTCAACCTACTTGGCTAATAGCCATTAAAAGCCCTACCCTCCAAATTTCCTAATGGGTGGGGCCTCTGCTTCAGTGGGCTCTGGGCCCAAGCCTGACAGACTCATTCATTAATCCACCCCTGTGTTTAGGACAGCAAGTGGACTAATATATGGAGCCAGTGAACCCAACACAAAGATTCTCCGTTCATGCCAACAAGTAATAGAGAGTATGATAATATAAAGTGAATTACTACTAAATAGATTCATGCAGAATAGGTATTAACATGGCCATAATCACTTTCTGAAAAAGAATGAACAGTTTAACTTGACTGACATCCGTGGAGTTGCACCTACTTATGCCAACTCTAAATTTTGGCCTAGAAAAGTGGTTCCCAAGCTTTTTGCTCAAACAGATCAGTCAGCTCTGACAATTTCTTTCAGACTACCATGTGCTCACGTGGGTGACAGCAGACCAATGTGTGTTCACTGCAAACTTGCCCGGGCTGCCCCGTGCAGGCACAGAGACTGTGCTTGTGGCCTTGGTCGACGACCTTCACCGTGAATTAGATCAGGGTCATTCGACCCTGCGAAATCTGTTAGATCTGTCAGCTGTTTTTGATATTGTTGACCATGAGATGTTGGTGACTTGCTTGCAGGATTGAGCTGGAGTGGGCGGGATCATCCTTGACTGGTTCCACTCCTTCCTGGCTGGGAGAACTCAGTGTGTGGTGCTTTGGGATTGTTCTTCATCTCCACGGGACCTTGCCTGTGGTGTTCTGCAAGGTTCTATTCTGTCCCCGCTCTTGTTCAATGCGTATATGCAGCCACTTGACGAGGTCGTGAGATGGTATGGGATGCATTGTCATCAATATGTTGATGACGCCCAACTCTACCTCTTTTTTCATCTGACCCAGACCCGGCAGTCTCAGTGCTTACCCAATGTCTGGCGGCTGTTGAGGACTGGATGAGGGTGAGCCGACTGAAGCTGAATCTCGACAAGACGGAGGTGATGGTGCAGGGAAGGTGGTGGTTCCCATCATTGATGGGGTCCACCCTCGGTTGGTATCCCAAGTCCATAGTCTGGGTGTGCTCCTCGATCCGCAGCTCCACCTGGATTTCCAGGTGAGGACTGTGGCCAAGAGTGCGTTTTGCCAATTATATCTGGTGCGACGGCTTCAGCTGTATGTTTCAGATAGTGACCTGACCACCATCGTCTATTCTTTCATTACCTCGAGATTGAACTATTGCAATGCACTCTACGTGGGGCTACCTAGTGCAGAATGCTGTGGCCCATCTCCTTAAGGGGATGGGTCGCCGTGAGCACATTACACCAGTGCTCCAGGCTCTGCGCTGGCTGCCTCTAGTCTTCCGATTCAAGGTTTTGGTTTTGACCTATAAAGCCCTATATGGGCTTGACCCGACTTAGCTGCAGGACCACCTTACTCTCCATGCTCTGGAGCGGCCTCTGAGGTCTGCTGGGGGTGCCCTTCTTGAGGTTCCCCGTGTGGCCGGGGGGCAACTATGGAGAGGGTGTTCTCGGTGGCCACACTTAGGCTGTGAAACTCCCTCACAGTGGAGGCCGACGTGGCCCCAGATCTCCCCTCCTTCCCTCATATCTGTAAAATCTGGCTGTTCTGCCTGGCTTTTGGCAAGGGAGATGATGTGTAGGGTGGGATAGGGGGAGGGGGGCGGTTTGGTTTGTGCCTTTCCTTTTATTGAATTTTATGGTTTTATTGTTTGTATGTGTTTTGAAATTGTAAGCCACCCCGGGCTGCTTGGAGCAGGAGGGGCAGGGTATTAAATGATTTTATAAATAAATAAATAAATTTCAGTCCCTGTCAGCACTGTAACTATGCATGGTTCCACAGACCAGCTATGAACTACTTATCATGGTATCTTTATCTGGGACCACTATGAACCACTGACCTAGATGCCCACAGATCCTGATCAGCTTCATCTCAATACTATTTTATTAGCTGCTAAAGGAGGAGCTTGTCCATAGAGATCACCTCCCCCAAAACGAATTTTATCCTGAATAAGACTATGACAGGTCACAAACTTTAGTTCAAAGGGAGAGTTAGGTTGAATCGCTAGAGAAGAGGCCATCCTGCCATTCAAATATACAGTCAGTCAAAACCAGGCTGGAAGCTGATGCGCAGGCCTGTAAAATCTGTCATAAATGTGTATTTGTAGCTATTTAAAAGTGTATACATTTCTAAGTTTGTAAAGATTTGTATTTCAAGTGATGGGGGGAGTGAAGAGAAAGAAGAATTCTGTAATAACATTTTGAAAAGAGCACTTAAAAGTGGTTTCAATGTGACATGTGACTTTATAACGTGTGCACGTGCAACTCCAGTATGGATTCCTATTCCACTTCCAACATTATTCATAGAAATTAACGCATGAAATAAAATTTTTAATTCCTGTGAAAAGCTAGAGTAAAATGAAAGGCCAAAAGTAAGGCTTATAATGGCTGCAAATGAAACTCTACAGATATGTGATGGCTGTCTCTATAATATACACACGCTCTCCATCTTCAACATTTACATCTTGGGTCCACAAGAAATTAGAGGACATCAAAATATTATAAATATATATATGTAATTATATATAATTTCTATCATTTCTCTAAATAAAAAGAAACGTGTTCATCAAGGATTCTTTAACTGATGGTTTCCTAAGTGTAAATGTAAGATCCGTACTTTGGCAGCTTCAGGATCTAATGTGTCACCCACGGTTATTGTAGCCCCCGCCCCCCATGCCCAGGTAAGGCAAGTGGTGGGATGGCTCTCCTGGAGGCAGGCACGTTTGTTTAACACTGCTCACCAACCCAGAAAGTGGCTGGCCACTGCTGTTTTCTGCTCTGGGCTAGGGATCCATGCCACCAAAGGAACATTTGTTTTTACCCATAGTGGGGCATCATTTGTGTACATATGCGTACATAAATTTGATATATGTAAATGTATGTACATTTAAAGTAACCACTTGTCTAATTTTGAGACTGGACTGAAAATACACTTTAAAAAAGGCAATCTTAGAAAATTAAAGGATTCACACATCCATAAAATAACCTCTCTCCTAAGCCAGATTTCAACCCTCGTCCTTTCAGTTTTGGGGTAATTTCAGACATTACGCGCTCCCGGGTCGCCACAGTGAATTTCCGACTGCAGCAAGCTGCCTAACCCCCACCTGTGGTTCAGATACACCCTGAACAGATGTGACAGGAGCGGGACCACGGCAAGGAAACGGACAGCTGGACCATGACCCAGGACAGTGCAACAGACGTGATGCCAATCCCGGACCATGGCCAGAACCACCAGAAGCCACCGGGGTGGGGCGGGAAGCTGACATGGCTGACTGACGGCAACTGAAGCCAAAAGCACCACAAGGCAATGCCCACACAAGGGAAATGGGAAGGGAGGGGGAGGAGGGAGAAGAGCTGCAGAGCCGAACACACACAACAGGGACAGGGAAGCCACAGACACAGCACAACACACACACACACACACACCGAGTGTTAAAGGAAGGAAGGGGGAAACACACCGGGGTGCACAGGGGAACAACAACACAGGACAGGAAGCGGACAACCACCCAGGAAGGGACGCACACACTGGGTGCTGCACAAAGCCAGGCACAGCAGCACGGAGGGGGGGAAAGGGCAGACAGAACCCAACACACAGCACCACTGACACGGTGGGGGGGCGGGGAGCCATGGGCCAAGGAAGTGGAGGGGACTGGGCCAGGAACAGACCAGGACATGGGGAAAGGCACCCAGAACCCCACTGACAGCACAGGCAGTACAGGGCACCCAAAAGCAACAGAGGCAGCCCAAGGCACCGAGGTCCCCACTGGGACAGAGCAGGGTCACAGGGGGAGAGCAACCAAACTGAGGAAGGCACTGGAGAGGGCCGGGGCAGGTCCCAATGACAAGGATCCCCCGTGCTGATGCACAGGCATGGCCGGTGACAGGTGCGAGCTGTAACCAGCGTGCAGCACACACAGCCCCCGCCCCTGGGTATGCCAGGAGGTGCAGTCAAGAGGACCCCAGTCCTGCACAGTCATGGAGGCACCCAGGGGGGGGGCAGGTCATGGATACAAGTGAGCTGGCAGCCATGCAAGGGATGACAACACCACGGGGACAGCTGGTAGAGGTAGCAGGCATCAGGACCCAGCCAAAGAAGGTGCCGGGCACAGAAAGGAACACCACAGGCAGCGATGGGCAGGGGGTGCCTGTGGAGGGGGCACAGTGACACAGGAGAGTGGAATGGAGGCTACCAACGCTGCCAAAACAGCAGCGAGGCCAGAATGGGAAGGAGCAAATGGCCACAGGCCAAAGCGGGCAGGGAGGTGCAGGGAGCACATGGTCAGGCTGTCATCCATGACACCAAAGACACAGGGGGCCTCACAGTCAACTGCATAGAGTCATGAAGGGGGATGGGAGGGGTTGGCCCACCAGATGCACGTAGTGATGCCACTGCAGCATGCCCCGGCAGTAGCCCATCCCTGCCATGTGGTGGACAATGAGATAGTAGGCTTAAAATGGATCTGGACCAGCGAGCCCGACCTGAACATCAGCACAGGGCCGCACATCAGCCAGCGCCGCAAGCTCTGGGCCAGTGGGATCGGACAGGGTATAGTCAGCAGCAGGGGGCCAAGACAGGTGCCCAAGTTCCAACAGGTGGTAAAAAGCCACCCCACGTGAGCGCTGGTAGCCGCAGGCCCTGTGGATGCAGCAGAAGAAGGAAACGGCCAAGGCAGGGGCCCCCTCCACCAGACAGGTCGCAAACCCAGACAGGGCACACACCAAGAGGGCTGACAGTCTCCGCCAGGGACCAAGGCACATGCGAGCATCGCACCTCCAGAATGTGCCCATCAGGAAAGGGACAGAGGCCCAGCGCCTCCACATGGAGCCAGCACTCGCTAGCGCTGGCCTCATAGCCAATGTGGTGAAGGCCGGAGCTCAGGCATGCATAGGCACCAGGGAGGTGGAGGGGATCCAGCTGCACAGAAGCAGTTGCACAGCCGGGGAATGTCACAGGTCAGCTAGGGCTATGGTCTCATGGTAGGTCCAGCTATGGGGGGTGCCAGCTGATCCAGGGAGCGGGAGCTCTGGGGCAGCACAGCCGGCCATGGTCCAACACGCAGAGGGTCTGAACAGTACAGATAGAGGGGCCCCACAATCCCATGTGGGCAGGGGAGGGACGCTGGGGAGCTCCAAGGACACGCAATAAGGCTGCAGGCTGCAACAAGGGACGGCTAGTGAGTGATGCGTGAGGAGCAGACCCAGCGCAGCTGCAGGAACCAAGCACAGGGAACGTCCAGCAAGCACTGATAGTAGCAAGACAATGACAACCTGCAACTAGCTGCAGGTCTCACTGATGTGCGCACGCACCCATGGGGCATGGAACCCCATAACAGGAGCGCACAGGCACCCAGGGGATATGTGGTGCCCACAGCCACACACTAGCTGGCAAGCGATTGGAATGGACACAATGAGCGGTGGAACAGGCCCCACCGGTATGGGTGAGTGTTCCCCGAGCACCTGGCGGCGAGGCGGGCAGCAGAGGGTGCCCAATAAGGGTGCACCTGGGCCTACCCCACTGTTGCAGGGGCGGGGCATGGGTCAGAGGGCGGGCCCAGGACATGGGCCCATGAGCCGCGCACCGGACCACCCACCATGGACTCAGGCCAGAGGGGCGGATGTTGACTACTCCTGGAGTTCATTGTGGAGTGGTACCAGCAGCACACCGACTTTGAGCGGGTCACCATGGAGCTGCTCCAACTGAGCTGTCGAATCCGGGAGTGCCTCGCCAGGGTCGCTGTGACTGCCTGGCTCACCCATCACAGGTGCCGACGTAGTCAGACCAGGCGCATAGGCCTTTGGATGACCCACAGACCCGGAAACAGGCCTGGAATCTGGAGCTCCCGGGCCTTTGGACATCCGGTGCATACCAACGGGCCCTGCTTATCGCTTGTGGCTGGCCAGCTGCACTAAGAGAGGCAGCCGATCGACACTACTGGCACCAGGTGGCCCTGGGGATCGCTGTAATGCTCGCCATGCCCACACAAAGGTGCCTCTGGGCCAAAACAGGGCACAGGAATGGTGGGCCGGAGCCCTGGCACAGTAGGACGATGCAGCGTGGAGGGCACACTTCCGAATGGGGGGTTAGTTGCTTCGTTCTGTCCAACCTGCATCCCTGCCCCCCCCCCTGCCAAGCACTCCCCCTTCATGCCCCTCTTGCTCTCCTTACCCGTTTTCAGGGTGCCTCTGTCCCCTGGCCGGTTGTCCCCTCTGGGGAGGTCTGCCCCGGCTGCTGCTGCTGCTCCTTCCCCTCCTCCTCCATGCGTCGCTCCCTCCTGCTTGCACGCCTCTCCTTTCATCCCTGTTCCATCCCACCACGTTCCCCTGCTGCTGTGTGCCCTTTCAATATCTCTCCTCCGGTCTGTTTGTTGATCGTTGCCTGGCAGCAACACTGCATGCTTTTGCCATGGCGGGGGATTGTTTTGTGTGATCCCGCCTGGTGGTTGCCGTTCAGTCATTACATTCGGCGGTTTCCTGGTGGGAATTGCTTCAAGTACGGCTCTGGAGCTGGTCCCGGCCTGGCCTCCGGAACCATGGTTGGATTTGGCCCCTATGGGTGATTGACTGTGGTGAATATCTGGATGCCACTGATCGGACGTTCAGGGCCCTTTGGCCACGCTGGGAGTTTGTGATTCAGTGTGGTTGACTGTGATCTTGTCACATCTGAAATAACCCTTTATTTCAAAGTTTTTCCATAGTACTTCCCCCAACTGATTGGTCATTCCCACACCAGCCAAGTGAGTTCTACCATACATGCAACCCTTCCTTGGACATTAAAGCTTTCCCCACCCTCCAGACTCTTCCCTTCCTATGAGGTTTCTCTCATAGCCCAGTGTTAGGCAATAGGCCATTGTCTAATGCTGAGGCTGGGTTGATTTTTGTTGTTATTGTTTTAACAAGGAAACTTAAATATGAAAGACATCACACCATTAGCCCATTGCAAGATTTAAATGTTTCTTGCTACTAATAGAATTTCAGGGGGGAAATGCTGGCTGCTGCTTTTAATTCAGCCACTAGAAAAGTACTCTACATATTACCTAATAAGCTAGATAGCTGTAAGGCTGTCACAAAAGCAGTAGCAGCACAGCTGGGAAGGTAGGCTTTGTAGCAGTTATGCCAGGGGCCCTGAATTCTAATCTGCCCTGACCCCTTGTATCTCTTCTCTGTTAGCTTTGCTAAAAATAATAACAAAAGGAGCAGCTCTTAGTTTCAACCCAGAATATCAAAATTAAAAAGGGTGAGATGCAGTCTGCAGAAGTGAGATTCAAGCTGACAACTTTCTGTTCCGCTCCTGGGGCATATACCCCCAAGGCTATGGCAGAGTTCCCCCTCCCAGGTCATCGAATGCACTTATTCAAGACTGCAGGACAGCTGCCAAAATTCCCTGTCATTAATACAAGACATGTGAGTGCTATGATCAGGACTGTCAGGGTTTGGGGCATTTCTTAAAGACCCAATTGCTGAACTTGTTAGAATCTTAGCTTTTGTTTTTAAGTACACTTCTAGTCCTTATGGTTACGGAGAAAAGATTGGAAATATGACTAGAGTGTACTCTGAAGTCTTGGAAGAAAAAAGACAAATAGAGTCTAAATTTTATTATTTGGAAAGATTTCATGATTTTTAAGATGATCTCATGCTTGGGGAATGGGGCAGAACAAAGAGGATCCAACATCAGGATAGGAGCTTTAGACTCCAAGGCTCTGATAAAAGAAAACATTCTTGTTAAAAAAGTACTTAAGTAGATCAGTAAATCTCAATGAAATCCATGGAACTTAAGTAGATAGATAGATAATTTATTCTAGCGTGGCCATAGACCATTGCTTTTAACAAATATACATAAGTTACACACAAACAATCAATCGCAAGTATTCATACAATAACATAAATTAGAAAAGTAAAACCACATGGCCAAATACCTAACAAAAAAGGAACAATAAAATTTTACCCTCTGGTAATCATTATGTCAGTAATCAAAACCCACTGGTCAAAAATACCCCAGGGACAGGTAGGAAGAAAACTAATAATCTGAATCAACTAATAAATTCCAAACTGGACAACTAGCAAACATAGTAGACAAGTTACTTCAGGGGGAAAAAAGGCCCTACCATAGTCATCCCGAGGAGTCCAAGACAGTCGTCCTACATGAGGCATCGGCTGCCATGAGCTCCTCAAAGATCGAAACCCCTCTGGAAGAGAAGCCTCATTCTTTAATAGAGGCATACTTAGTTAAGCAGGGACTGGGCACAATAGGACATTGAGGCTGTTGCAGCTGGGGTTCACACAAGCGCCTAACAATCTGGTCCACGGCCACTAGGGCCTCCGTTGGGAAAACTTGCTTCCCTACAGGATCCCGAGGGGTCATCTCCAGGGGACGAGAAATACCCATCTTAGCCAGGGGAGAAATCCCAGAGTCGGAGGGATTTAACTTGGGAAGGGGCAAAACATCCATAGCAGTAGGCCTTTTAAATAAAACATAGTCAGACGAAACAACAGAAGGACCCTCAACCTGGACCAAGTCCTTAGGGCCACCAACAGTCAAGGCATCCACTGGATTTCTCTTGGTTTCAAAGACCAAGTTACAATCCTTCTTCAAAATAGCCGCATTGTCCTGAATGACTTGCGGCAACAATGGAGTAATTACAGATTTAAAATAATGGTTGGCCATATACACACCCCATCGAGAGAAAGAACGCGCATACAACATTAGCGCATCAGCTATAGATGGTGTACGAAAGTACATCGCTATGCGTAACACTCCACCCCTAAGTGGGAGATGGGAAAAAGACCTAATATGGGAGGGCAAAAACATAAAACCCAAAATATCGGAGATATGGCGAGCTATCCAAGGTTTAGAATCCCAGGGGGGGAGTTGTCCAGTAGAAAAAGGGTGGACTGTGAAGACCAGTGCATCTGC
The DNA here is from genome assembly GCA_003113815.1 of Sphenodon punctatus. Lineage (NCBI taxonomy): Eukaryota > Metazoa > Chordata > Lepidosauria > Sphenodontia > Sphenodontidae > Sphenodon > Sphenodon punctatus. Next base: position 2,104,660 of record QEPC01015466.1, on the reverse strand, counting down.
TACGGGGTTTAGCTTCTGGTCCTTCGCAGCTTTAAAGGCTGAGGAGTAAGAATGGTCAGGGCCATGTGCAATGGATGTTTGTGTCACCTGGTCCAATCTCAAAGATCCCTGATCTACCCTACTCCCTCTAGCCTCACTTATCCACTCCCCCAAGCTGGACAATTGTAGCTGAATGGACTGCAATTTTATGTCCAAATCCCCTAGTCGTTCCATAATTGCTGGACTTGTATCATCTCTCTGTTGGAGATACTGGGTATCCTGAATCTCCTGGGGTTCAGGAGTGGCTAATTGAGAATTGTAGGGGGGATCTGGGAGAGTAGTCAAAAATCTACTCCTTACTTTATTTGCCTTAGAGGGGGACTCCAGCACCCCCAGGACCATACTATCATTATCTCGGGATGTGGGCAGTATCCCGATAGGGGGAACAATCTGCTCCAACTCCCCATTCCCACCAGTTAGAAAATTAGATGGTAATTTAGTCCCCTTGGCAGCTCGAATATCAAGGGATAAGGACTCAGTTTCCAAAAGACAAGCCTGGGGAGCATCAAAATCCCCTCCCACAGGGGGGACCTGGGGGCCAGTAGATATCTGGGCTGTACCTCGGAGCCCGGTGGCCAACGCACGCCACTTCTCACCCTGCTTCTTGAAGGTCGCCACACAAAGCAGTAAAGAATCTAGTGGGGCCTGCACTGGTAACGTTGGAGAAGCAGAAAGCATAGGGCCCGCGCTAACAACAACAGGAACCTGTTCTGCCTCCCAACCCTCACCCGGAGAAGCAAGGGAAGGCTGGAGGGAATCCCCCTGCTTACAGCTCGGAAATACCAGAAGCGCGCGAAACAATCCTCCAACTGCAGTTGCCCAGCCCGTGCCCTGGTAGTCACTATAATGAACAAAAGGATTAGATCCAAGATATAGTGAGGGCGCCCTATCCTTACATGCTTTTCTCAGCTGGGGCCTAAGGCCCAGATTCAGCAAGCCACTTCAGCACATGTTTAATTATTTTGCTGGATCAAGTTTTACATTACTTTACATTTTAAAAAGTGACTAGAAATACTGCCTCAGATTTATTTTAATTCAGTTGTTTAATTTGAGGTTTATAGAGCCATGGATAAAGCATTTGTTATTTCACCTATAACAAAAATGATCCATTAACTCTGACAATATTTTTAGTACATATTTTGTTACAAAGGCATTAAGACAAGTTATGAATCATTCTGGTGTTATGTGAGTTAATAGAATGCTATATATTTCTTGGGATTATTAATATTTAGTGTCTTTCAGTAAATTAAAAAATCAAGCTTAACTAAGGTTAAAAATATCTGATGAAACAATACACAGATTTTAAATGTATATTAATGAAGCTTTGTACAATTGACTTGATTTTTTTAGTTAATCACTCACAGAACCATGCCAAACATATATCAAAATTTCAGCTCCTTTTTCATCTCGTCTTCCGACATTTCATTATTAAGGTTACCTGATTAATGGGTGCAATAATATGTGTGGCATGATATGATATGTTCACATTAAATTTTAATCAAATATTACTAAATTCAGAAAACATTAAGTAAATCATGACTGATGAGGCAATATCGCAGTACTGTCATATAGATGGCTAGGAAAACTCACTATTGAGAGTTACAGATGAAGCGAGAGAAGGGAACGTTATGAGGAAATAGAAGTCTCTCAACTTCAACTACTTGTATTTGTTTCTAAATTGCCTTACATTCAAGGGTTGGATGCTAGATCCATCAAAAGTGTATCATTGTCACTAATTGCTGTCATATGTTATCTTCCTTTTTAGGTCATCTCCTTATTCCAAATCATGAAATAAAATTCACTCTGGGGAAAGTCCTGCCCCTGCAGAAGGCCCTACATGCAAAGGACTGGTGTGGTTCCATGGTATAGGAAAGTTCTGTACCCTACTTTTGTGAGGACTCCCCCTGTTAAGGAGATTGCTGGGGTATAAGGATGCCTTTGGCTACATCCCTTTTCCTCATACATTCTGAGTGTGGGGAACATGTTGTAGATAGGATGGTGACTCTACAATACCAGAGTATTCCTCCATGAAGGAAAAATCTATCATCAGTCAATATGCCTAACTTTTGCATCTGTATGGTATGTCCCACAACATCTGATGCTCCTCTTAAAGCTCCAGTTCCTCTCAGAGGTATATGTAATACATGAGAACTTAATTTTTAAATTAGTGTGGCCATTTGGCAGTGGTGCTAATCCTTTGTGCCGGCACAAGTTCCACGGAAATTAATTGGAAGTTTCTAGCTCTCATGGATGTGAAGAAATGTCATGCAAAAATGTCCTCAACATCTTCTTTCTCAAGCAAAATCATTTGAAAAAAGTAGGCATAACAGTATAGATATAATTATTTCTTAGGGCCTGATCCCAAACCTACTCAACTAAATGAAAAGACCCATGGACTGAACTAGCAGTAAGAACCCTAGCGTTGCCATCTCTAAGAACTTTATTGGTGTCTCATGATATGCTAAAACCTTCTTAAAGTCCCATTCTCCTAGAATATGTGAGACTGCTTTTTTAAAAGTTTGTAGTGTATTTTGCAGTTGTGGAGAAAAGCTTCAAAATGTGTATCCTTAATAGCGATGGGAAATTGTATTGAAAACTGGGATCATTTCAAAATCGTATCAACCTGACTTTCAATACAATTTTAGATCAGAATTGGTTTGGAGTCCAATCAATACAGCCTAAATCCAATGTCTGCCCCCCAACTCTGCCTCCTCTGGACTCTTGCTGGACTCAGGCACTGGGCAAGGGTCCAGGGGAGGCAGACCTGGGGGTAGAGTGTAGGGGAGGGATGTAGGGGGGTTAAATTTCCTGGCTTTTCCCCTTAGGCTTGGAATCTATCCAGCGGTGCCCCGCAGTGCCTGGTGTAGCCTTATCAGGGCCGCACTGGGCAGAAATTCTAGGAAAAACTGTGCATGCATGAAATTATACCCTCTACTCAGAGGATGTGCGAGTGCTTTATGGGGGAAATTGGGGACATTGAGCATTTGATACTGAGGTGCCCTCTTTATGAGGATTTACGCGAAGCTTGGTTGGCCCCCTTGATGAAAGATGGAGCCCCGCTGGACGAAGAAAGGGCTTACTTATATTTGCTAACACTCTCCCAGGAAGAGGCAATAAAGGCTCTGGCATCTTTTGTTTCATTGGTCATGAAGAGAGATCAATTAGTAGATAACTATAGATAGTAATTATTTTCAAAAAACTAAGCTAGTAAATTGGGTCAATTCAATAAATAGAGGATTAAATGAAGGATTGACTGATGCCATTGGTTGATAGTTGAAGTATTGGAGTACAATGATATAGATTGATTATGACTATGGTATTTGATGTTTTATTTATTCATATGTATGTTTGTTTTCTTTGACGGCAAAGGCGAAAGCCAGCCATAATAATAAAATTGAATTGCATGAAATTATCACCATGGCCATTCAGTGCATGTGTGGCCATTTTCCAAAATAGTGCCGGCAGCGTCCGTGCCATTTTGGAAAGTGGCAGTTGGTTTGTGTTTGTTCAGCCGGCAGCCAGAAATGCACAGACTGACTGCCACTTTCCAAAATGGCACCAATGCTGCTGGCACCATTTTGGAAAGTGGCCATGCATGCACAGAAAGGTCATAGTGGCCATTTTGTGCATTCACCATTTTTCCTAGTATTTATGCCTGGCGTGGCTCTGAGAAGGCCACATTGGATACTGCAGGGTGCTGCTGGATGGACTCCAAGCCTAAAGAAAAAAGCCAGGTAAGTTAAATCCCCCATTTATTTATTTATTTAATTTGATGCATTTCTCAACTGCCTCCTTGCCCACAAGGGTAACTTGGAGTGGCTCACAATGGGTAATTTCAGACATTACGAAAACGCCGTTCACCACAGTGAATCCCAGTGGATCCCATGTGGTGGCAGCATCTCCATGAACATCTGTTTGGTCCTGGCCAGATGTTCACCACAGTGAACACCCAGTTGGGATCAAACTTGATCATGGTTCTGGACCTCCGGCATGCCGGAGGTCCAGAACTGTGGTTAGATTGGCCACGATATGGGATCGGCCAAAAGTAATGTGTATTACCTTGACCCATCCCAGATCGTGGCCCCAACCACGACACAGGATTGGGCGCAGCGGCTGCATTGGCCGCTGCACCCGCCTGTCTCCCTGAGGGCGGGAGGCCGTGAGAGCGCGGGGG
>QEPC01015466.1:2077067-2093073 GCA_003113815.1 Sphenodon punctatus | reverse complement strand
CCCCCCCCCCCCCCCTCGGTGGCTGACCTGCCTGGCCAGTGGAGAAGACTACCACCCTCCCAAACCCACCCACCCCCACCATGGGGGAGCATAAAACATCCCTCCCACTCGTGTCAGACCCCTCCCTCACACCAAGGGATCGGATCCTTCCCCCTAAACCATTCCCCCCTCCTCCTTTTACTCAGGGTAGGGGCCATACAGTATACACCCCACATAACCCACCCCAGTAACCCTCAATCTCTACTCCTCAACAAATTCCACCTTAAGTTCGCCGTCCTACTTTTTCGCTGCCTTCATTATAATAATTCATTCTCCCACAGTCCCCAGCCCCTCTCAGCCCCACATAAGGGCTGCACCCAAGGGCCCTTCAGTGTGGCCCTTACACACATGCCTTGGAGGTACTCAATGCCTTGGAGGTACTGGTGGCTGGAATGGCAAGGTGGGTAGCAGCAGCAGCAGCTGTGTCCTCCCCACCCAGTCACCTCTGCCTACCAGCACTCCTGCCCGGCGCCACATGCCTGCCCTGGACTCCTGCCTGCCCCAGCGTTCCTGCAGCAGGGGCTGGGGCAGGCAGGCACGAGGAAGGGGTCCAGGTGACGTGGGTGCCAGGTAGGGGTCCTGGGAGGCAATTACACTCCTCCTTACCCCTGTGTGGCCCTGGTCCAGAGAAGGCAGAGCTGGGGCTCCCCAAAAACTCCTTGGAGCAGTGCTAGCACCGCTCCAAAGAGCATTGATAGACCCTGCTGGGGGAACCGATCCTTTTGGATTGTATCCCTTGGCAAGATTAGTTTCTTCAGATCAATATGATTGGTACAAAAATTCAGCAAATCGTATTGAACCAATTCCAATATTCCCATCCCTAATCCTTAACACTAAAAAGAATCCCAAGTGTATTTTTACACATCTCAGATTCTTAGCCAGTCTCATGATTTTTGAGGTAGGCAGAGAGAACTGAGACTTGAGGCTGGAAATATTCAGAACATAACATGAAAATATTATTTTGACTACTATGGGCAAAATTCTACTCTTTCATCTCTTGAGAGGATCTATGTTATATATTCTATGCTCTGATAGGCTGCATTACAGAATTAGGAGGCACAAGGAGGACGTCCTGACTTATGGCTTATGGAGGGCCTGGAAAATGCCACAGTGGATTCTCCTTATACCCAAAATCTTATATTACTATGTACTAGTTCTTCTTTTTTTTTTTCTTTTGGTTACATCTTTCCATCTTAATTTAATCAACAAAAAAATCAGAAGCAATTGTGTTTCCTCTCTAGCAAAACCAAATGCATTTTACTTTCATAAACTCAAAGGATTCCATGCAATGGTCAGTCTTCAGCATATAAGCATGAAGATGAAAATACACAGAGGGAATTGTTTTTTGTAATAAAAAGCTTATGCAGAGATTGCTAAAACCTTATGCAGTTTGGGCCACATTTTCTCTAATTTTTGCTCTAAAAATAGCTTAGACGTCTATGTTTTATCATGTGCCCTGCAACTAAAAATGGCTGCAGAATTGTGAGCCAGACTCAGATTCTTTTGAAAATGTGACCACAAAGTTTTGACTTAGTTATAATAGTCTGAGTTTTAACACTCTCTTTTGAACAAAACAAAACAAACCCCACTGTAATCAGAATCGTAATTTAAAGGCATTTCAATTGCAACTCGTCTACTCTTTTTAACTTGTTTCACTCTTTTTGGCATTTTTGGTTTTAGCAGTTGGGCCATTTTGCATTAAGGTAAAAGATGGAAAAGGGACTTAGAGAACCAAAATCTAAAGAAGAGCTGAAAGGGAGATGAGAGACAGTGATGTGCATGGTCTATTCTAAACCATCACTTCCCACCCCCAAACCACAGATCTCTGCACTATTGAATACAAGTTCCTTCACAACAGATCACCAAATATCTCATTCACATGTACAATATGTTGTCCCTGCATCCTCTGGCTAGCTTTCTATAGAACTTTAACATATATGTCCCAAAGGGAGAGTGGACTAAAATTTGGTCACTTGAATTCCCCAGAAACTTAGCTAGACACATCAGTACAGCAGCTGTACATGTGTGGTGAGAAATACTTTGTCAGGCACATCAACACATAGGGGAATCCCCCCCCCCTTTTTTTTCTTCCTTTTTCTTTTTTCTTTTTTTTTTTTTAGAAAGAGCTTCTTCAAAGAAACAGGCATCCCTGTTTCTCTTTGAGGAGGATGCTGTGTGGGAGGCTATGTGGGCTCTTCGACAATACCAGAACTGAGGAGCCTCTCTTTAACTGGTGCTTAACGGAAAATGCACAGTCCAGGCAAAATGCAAAGATACAAAGAGTAAATAAAGAAGTAGTCAATGCTAAGCAAAGTGTGGGCTGAAGAATTCTACCTCCTAAGGAGGTGACAGTCAAATGAAGCTGGCTCATCAATTGTGTCAAAGGCAGCATTAGACAGGTAAATAGCAATTAAACACTTCCCTCCTACTCTCAAATTCCAGTCTGAAAACACAGGGTATGCAGGAAGCTCACAGCTGACAGGCACATCCTGACTAGGCTTACATTTTCACATTTCCAATTTTAGAAAATTAGTCAGTTTATACAGTTACTTATATAATCATGATAGATCTATACAATTCCTAGGAAGAGGAACAAATCTAAAGTAGGGGAATATTTTCTGTAGTTATACTGAAAATTAAAAAGATACTTTTTATACAAAACCTCTCTAAAATCTTTAATGAGGAATGCCATGTATTTAGCAATGTTTCCTATTCTTTTGTTTTCATTTTGCAACACTTTAAAATCCTTAGGATTCTGCTCTATTAGAAGTCATTCATAGACTGTTCACTTCAGTGCAGTTAGCAGAGGAGATCCAACATAGAATGAAAACAGACATAACACTAACTTCACTTTAACACCACTTTAACATTACTTATGCATGTTGCAGGGCTGCATAGGGCACCAATACAGTCCTGCAACATGCATAAGAAATTAAAGCGGTGTTAAAGTGCAGTTCGCATTGTCTGTTTTCACCCATAGATGCATGGTACTCAGTTGCAAGGCTGCTGCTAACCCTAAATTTTAGAAAACCAATGAGTCTGGCTTGAAACATTTAAAAATAATAAATTATTCGGTTCTTCTAATATGTATGCTGTCATTATCAGCTTGCCGGTGCACAGTAAAGAGCACTGCAACTAATGTGGATACCATGGATGGAATCATAGCTCTACTGAAGTCAATGGTAAAATTCACATTGACAGCAGTGGAGCCAGAATTTCACCCCTACTCTTTCCTTTTGCTATCTTGCCCAGATCCAATGCTATGGCCCACTAGACCCTCTATGCAGTTGCTACAACTTTCTTCTCCTTTCTCTCTTGCCAGTGCCAGACTAAGCCACCCGTTTTACTGAGACAAATGTCTCATGAACTGAAGTTTATTGTAAAGTTTTCATGTAAGTTTTACTTGTCTGAAGAACTCTGAATAGCTTGATAGTTTATGCATGCTCACCAACACAGGTTGGTCCAATAAAAAGCATCATCTTAACTACCCTTACTTTCTCTCTTACAAAATAAAGTGAAAAAATTATTTTACCTTTCCTTTGTGTGGTGAAAAGGAAAGAAATTTGAACAATTTCATTTTTAGGCAGTTTATCTCACTGTTTAATATAACAATCTTTTCAGAAACACTGCAAAATTTATTGAGATTTCATAAGCACCTAGCAAGCAATAGCCATGTATTTCCAATCATGAATCAATTAATCTTTTGGATAACATGTAGGAGGGGATGTACGCAACCACATCACCAGTTTATTATCAAACAAACAACCTAAAATCTGTGCCTCAGAGTCAGTAAAAAATAGAAGAGTGCTAATAAAGTGGATAGAAAAGTAAGCAATGTGATAATATGCAATTTGACTGCCAGTTTATCTAAAAACCCATCCTACATAATATCTAACTAGATCATCAAAGTCTGCAGCTGGATTAGTGCATCATGGAAATGGATCATCATAGTATGCAGCTTAATTAATAGAGCGTGTAAGATCTCAAGTACCAAAATATACAGCAGAGTTAGTAAAATACACTTAGTAAAATACACTATTTGATCAGTATGTTCTGATTAACAATTCAACTCACGAGTGTCAGAGGAACATTGTTTAAAAACAAGGGCCCAATTCAAGGTGTTGGTGCTTGCCTATAAAGCCCTAAACAGCCTAGGCCCGACCTTTCTGCGGGACCGACTCATCGTTCAAGTCCTGGATCGGCCCCTGAGGTCATCGGGAGGTGCTCTCCTCGAGGTGCCCCGAGTCTTCCAGGGGGCCACAATGGGGAGGGCATTCTCAGTGACTACTCCACGGCTGTGGAACTCCCTGCTGTTAGAGGCTCGTTTGGCCCCAGATCTCCCCTCTTTTTGATGTAGTTATAAAACTTGGCTGTTCTGCCTGGCCTTTGGTGGGGAGGATGGGTAGGGTGGGGTTGGGAGAGTTTGGTTAAGGGATAGGACTTGTTTTACTCCTCCTTTTTTGATGTATTTATGTTTTTAAAGTTTTATTGTGGTTGTAAGCCGTCCCGAGCCTCTGTGCGGGAGGGGCGGGGTATTAAATTTGATTAATTAATTAAATAAATAAATAAAAATAAGATGTGCAGAGCATAAAGCAAATTTATTCACAATGCATCTCTCGAGGGGAGGAAGGATGCTTTTCATTAGGGACAAGTAGAAAGGTTTTGAGCACACAAGGTGGTTGTAGGTACGTGTTGCTGATCAGGAGCTAAGGAGAGTTGCCAGCTGTATGTGTGGCTAGGGGTAGGAGGCAATGAGGTTGAGAAACTTGTCACAGGGGTACAGATGGATTTTTAATATATACCCAGGCATCCATGTTAACTGAATTTTCCCCAGTGGCGGCAACGGCAGAAATGCAGTGAACATGAGCCCCTGCATATATCAGTGGGTTTAGGTTTTAGGTACTTGTTTGTGGACTTCATCTCAGGTAATGTGGCCAACATTCTAGTTATCTAAAGGTGCTAACGAATGGAATGATAGCCCTCTGAAGTTTGGGTTCGGTTCATGCATTCCCCATTCATGTTTAGCATTTAGAGCCTAATAAATGGGTAGCCCTCTGCGTGCATTTCTTGTGTGTTCAGGCAGCCCCCACTCAGAGGTTCAGAGTGACAAGCCTAATAACATGGGCAGGCATTCTTCCCTACCATGTTCCACCCACCAACCACCCCCTCCGTCTCAGTATCTTGCCCCCTATGATGAGTCACAGCTGCAGCAAACTATGGGAAGAAAAAGCCACACCAACTGTTTCTTTCTTATTTATTTTATTCTTTCAAATGTATATGTTTCTCTTCCCATAAGGCTTAGGGCAGCTCACAATCCACAAAAAATCAACAATAAAAGTAAACAGTAAAATCCAACAATAAAAACACACATCCCTCCCCTCAAACTGCCTCCCTCCCCTACAACCCTACTCAAAAAACCTACAGCATGCAACCAATTGTAGCTAGGCAGTCACCCAGTATTATGAATTAACTAGGCAGTATTGGCCATGGTCAGAGACACAGGTTACATGAGGCCTGAACAAACTCAGTTCAGTTAACTTGAAACATAGGCCTCAGGCTGGTACAGACAAATGAGGCCCATAAGAAGGAGAAGTCGTAAATAACTCACACCCTAGCAGGAATAATGTATTTCCAAGGCCGTACCAACTACCCTAGATGGCCACTATCTCTAATAAAGAAGGCTTGAAAGAGATAGATAACCTCAAAGGGTCAGACCAGCAATTAAGCAGTGGAGAAGGAAAAACTTCCCAAAAGTGAAAGCAGTTTTAATGACTATGCTCCAAATAGTAAAGAGATGAAGTCAGCTTATTTCTGCACCTTGCATGATCAAAGGGTGGACCCTGAAACATGTATCCCTAATAAATAAAGCTATAAAAAGGAACGCCCAGACCCCTATCCTTGTCCTTGGCACTTGGGCTACTAGCTTTGCACTAAGCCTCGTGGGTCTTGGACCCTAAACAATGTTCTCAAAGATCCAGAGAGACTGCCCAGCTGCCTGCTAGGCCCCCTCCCCTTCTCCTCTGAACCAGCCTGTGTCTCGGACTGTGCCTCTGACACGTAAGATATCTTGGGTTACTGGGATTTGTAATAAAGAACACTGTCATGTCCAGATGTTAAGTGTCTATCCAATAAAATAGAGTTGTACCCACATACTTTGGCATGTTTATTGGCAACCTTCGATCCCGTTTGGGGTAAATTGAGGCACGCCACCTCTTTTATTTCCTAACAAATTGGTGTGAGAATGCGGTGGGGGGGAATATAGCTATTTTTGGCACCCTGTCAGCAGTAAAAGGGACACACGGTGTACTGGGGTCCAGCAAATGAAAAACCTGTCTCACAACAGCTGAAACCTGTTTGATGACAGCTATGCTGGCACATTATGTCATGAAGTCCTAGGGTGGAGATACACTGTATAGCGAGGTCTGGCTAACGAAAACCTGGCTGACAAACAGCTGAGCTGGCATGCTGTATTGTGGCCATCCTCTAAGGGAGCTTGGATAGCATTCCCCTAGTTGCATTTGAAAGCCCTTACAGCTGCACGTGCACAACTGCAGGTGTGGGACTTGTGCCAAAGTTGGGAATCAAATTGCATAATAAGGATAATAAAGATAAGACACTTTCTCTGGACGGACAGTCCCCTACTACTTGGATTGTTATGGCTTGGTTTAAGAGGAAGAATGTGGGAGGGGTACCCACCAAGCATTGGGATAAGGTAAAAACCATCCCCCAAAAGGAGGGGTGGGATAAAGTGCAGGTATTACCTGCCATTGTTGAAACAGTCAGAAATTATAGTCCCCCAGCTAGAGAGTTAAATGCATTTAAAGGCAAATGTAAACATCTGGAAAAACAGCTAAAGAAACAAGAAATAATAGTGAACTCCTTTAAAAATAAATACCAAGATAGCCAATCTGCCATCAGAGTTTTAAAGGGTAAAATATCTGAAATGAAGAGACAAAACCTAGTAGATCATAATAAATGCCAAGTTAAAATCTGAGCTCTGACACCGCAGTTGCAATCTAAGCAGGCAATGGTTTCTGCAGTAAAAAGCAAACTCATTGCAATGAGTTCCGTAATTAATGGGGAAGATTACATGGATCCAGAATTCTGGCATGAAAGTAGTGATTCCGAGGATGACAATATGTTATCCATTATATTTTAGCAGTAAACCAACCTGAGTAAATTGCAACTCCCTTACCTCCCTGTGGCCCAGACCCTCTAACAGACACTGCTGACACACACAAAGCGGCCACTGTGGTTGCTAACCCTGATCCCACAGAAGGCAATGCCTCCCTTAAGGAGCACTGGCAACCTCAGCCAAAGAGAGATGCCTGCAATCAAGATAACACCGGAGGTAAAAGTTCCTCTGGTCAGTCCAGGAACTTTTATCCCTTCCCCCGGAATGTCCAGGGTCCTGTAGGGTCCCCCAGGAGTCCCCCTCTATGGCCAAATTTCCAGGACAGGGCTTGGAGTGAACTACTGACATTCACCAACTTGTTTTGGTGCATGTATTTCACCCATCTCTGCCCTAACCAGCAACAGTGGCCCCTGGCCCATGCACACCTAATCCAACCTGAAGCAAACCTCGCCTTGTGTGTGTGTGTGTGTTCCCTACCCCACAAGCAGAATTATGTGTAAGTTAGAAAGAAGGCTAGAGAAAGTGTTTTAAAAAGGGTAACAAAAATTGCTTTTATTGTTGTGATTAGTAGTGTTAGTTTTTTTAAACGGTATTTTGTTTAGGTATTTTGTTTAAAATAGGGTTTCATTTACACTGCTTTTGCCACCATTTGTTTTGCCAGCAAGGATTAAAACAATTTGTAAGGAGGAATAAATGCAGAGGTTTCAATACAGTCTCTCAAAAAGAAAAGCAAACCATCCACTTCCACGAGTATGTGCTGTCTCTGTGCCATCGAGGATGCTTCAGTGCTGATATGAGTAACTTGTGTGTGTGCTTGACTATGTGGGATGTGTGAGATAGGGTGCATGTATATTTGTATGCTTGAGGAGATCCCCATGTGGGTATGTGCATGAGGGACACTGCCTGAGTGCCCTGAGATGTTAAGTTCTGAGTTCTGCAGGAATTCATGAGATTGTAATTCCCCAACTTTGGCTTTAGCAAGAGGTTTATGTGCAAGTTTAATGACTTTTATTTAAAGCTTGTGTAAGTGGGTGCACCTGTTAGAGTTGTAGGTCTTTGGGTGACAATGTATGTATATGTGTTTGAGGATTCTTATAGGCACAGAAGTTGTTGCAAAGCAGGAATCCCTCCTTTCTAACTCACTGCAGCATGGAAGCACTATTCTCTTTGTGCTCTATTTGAGATTAAAAAGTGTTCCTGGACTGTTTGTAGTGATAAGCTAAGTATTGTTGTGGTGTCTTAGCAGACAGGAAAGTTTCTGACTTAGCCTAGCACCCTATTTCTTGAATTCCTTCTTCTTTGCTTTTGCTTTATATTTTGTAATGTGTCCAGACCTATACTAGATTAGAAGTGAGAAAAGTTCTAGAAAAGGAGCCTTGCCTTTGTATTCATTTCAAATTCACTGGTTGTGGTAATATTCTGTCTCATTCCTGATTGGGGTTTGGCATGAAAACAGTGTTTGTGTTTTGTTCCCATGCAGTCTGTCTTCATATTTGCACAGTCATATGGTGGCTTAAAAGAATTGGAGCAATAAGGGATACTAGGGGTGATTTCAGAAGTGACGTGGTGAATGTTCACCACAGTCAACCTCAGTCAAACGCGGGGGGTGGGGGGTGAAAGTGCCGTGCATGACTGTTTGCTCGCATCCAGATGTTCACCACAGTCAAACACAGCCCGGGTTGAAGCTAACCACACTTCGTGAGGTTTCGGCGGAGGAGGTCCAGAAGTGTGGTGAATGGTCACCACGGCAGGGGTGAATGAAAAGTAACTTCTGAACGGAAACCCGCAGCCGCGGTGGAAGGAATTGACCCCAGCCGTGGTGCATTCTGGGGCTTGAACCGCGGTCCATGTCTCCACTGCATGCCTGTTGTGTTCCCCCGACCCATGTTCTCTCTGATTGCCCACAGGTGGTGGTCACGATCCTGTCACTTCTGTTGGGGCCGCACATGTCACCACAGCCCACGGTGAATCCGTTCACACTGGGGTGGGATTCACTGTGGTGAACTGGAACGTGTCACTTCTGAAATCACCCTAGGATATCTGAATGTGAGGGGTTTTTTTGAGAGGTAAGGGGTTTTTTTAGCATGGAAAGGAGGGGGTGTTTCAGAAGCGGAAATGGATGGGTTAACTAACACCGTCTGTCTCCTTATTTGTATAACCATTGGTGATGTCACACACATGCTTGCCCTTCACACACATTGGGTGAAAACAGACATGACGCTAACCACCCTTTAACCACCCTTGGTGGTTATTTATGCATGTTGCAGGGCTGTATTGGTGCCTTATGCAGCCCTGCAACATGCATAAATGACCACCAAGGGTGGTTAAAGGGTGGTTAGCGTCATGTCTGTTTTCACCCATTTTTCTCTCTCTTTCTTTCCTCCCTCAAACTTTTCTCTCTCCAACTGTAACATTACACCTTTGCCCATTTTACTGCTTTCACTTATATCCTCAGTTTGTGGACAGCAATCAGGCTGATGATTGGGGGGGCGGAAATGGGGGAGAAAGCATAAGCATGAGCTGCTGGCCTCACATTTGTGTTCCGGCAGCTGGTTTATTTTGTTTTGTAACATCAGGGAAATGCCTCGGATTGGGGACACTCCTCTTTCTTAAATTGGTTTCGTCCAGGGAAATGTGCATAACCAACCAATTCCTTTTCAGGTACTAATTATAAAGGCCGTATACAGGCCAGGTCTGTCTCTTTTTCTATATAAAAGCGGAAATAAGTTTTGGATGTTCCAGACAGCCTGACTAACTCCAGTTTTGTTTTTTGCTGTTGTTGTTTTTGGTTTGGTTTTGTTTTTGATTTATTTTTGTTTTGTTATATTGTCTGTCTATGTAGTTTGTCATTTAGTGTTGTGTGTCTGTCTACGTTTGTCATTCAGTGTTGTGTGTCTGTCTGTGTAGTTTGTCATTTACTGTTCTGTGTCTGTTTATGTAATGTGAAATAAGGCACATAAGTGGCAAAATGACCCATAATCATTGGAAGGCAGGTTCTTAGTTAACCTCTTCATCGTCACTTGTGTCCTGATATGTTTGTTTTGTTCTGTTTGTTTGTTCATTTGTTTTGTTTACAGAGTTCTTTTTCTTCTAAGCGTTTTATGGAGTAACCGGGAAAAGAGAATAAGAAAGGAAAAAGAGAGAGATATAACCTGACTTGTTACAGATTTTGTTTTAATCCAGTGTCATCATGCTGCCAGTGATTTGGATCCTATGCAAAGCCTATGGAATTTTGACTACAGATATGAATTTAAATAAAAGAAACAAGGCCGCAGTCCTAGACAAAATACAGTAATGCCGGAGGGAGACTGAGAGGATACTGAAATGTCAAGTTTGGACTTTCAAAAATAAAATAAAATAAAACTGTTGCGTTCCCACCTCAACCTGCCCTAGCGGAAGTAAAAGGGTCATGGACATGGACTCCCTTGCAGCATAATAAAAATAACGACACCTCCGCTCCTGACTTGATGAACAGGAACAAACAATTGAACACAGCTTCATGGGGTGTACATTTAAATGGGGACATGCTTAAGGGACATTTGTATGTTTTTGGAAGTGGGAAAAGGATTTATAATTGTGGTTGTTCAACTGAATTTATTACTTCAGTCTGTTGAGTCACCTGATTATGGTGGAAATAAGGTATGGAGTGGGGGAAAGGGATGCAAAGAATCCCAGGAAACTATATATTAAAGATTAAGGGGTTGCAATAAAACATCGCACTATACACTTGGAACATAAAGGGAATCCCATTATGACACTACATGGGTGGGTAGTTTAAATAATACAAGTGGAAAATGTACATATGGTGGTCCAATTTAAGACAAGGAATTGAGAAAAATGGTTGGGATGTGCTGAGGACTTCACTTGGGGTTCTAAATGGATTCGAGTTAGCAAGAAATTCAACAGTTAAGTGAACAACAGTCTTATGGGAATTTGAAGTGTTACATGAGAGGGTTGGGGCAGTGCCTGCAGGAAAACAGTGCAAGGTTACTCACAAACCTGCTTTATTTTGACTATACATATGCAGCCATGCACCTGGACCTCTGTGTGTTCTGAAATAGTGCTTTAAGGCTACCTGAACTGGGCCTAATGGTGGTGGTGTTCTCATTGCATTGCTGCTGTGTTGTGCCTTATTTTATTCTTTGTATTACAGATCACCCCAACAGACTTATTTCCCCATTTACACTGTATTGGGACCAACAAGGGTTAATTGGGGCAAACTTTCGTACCCTAGATTGCCTTCACTCCCACATGGCCCTTGTTAATTGGATCCATGAGGGTGACTTGAGAATGGGGTACCACTGGTCACCTTCATGCCCGGCAACATCTGGGGTGTAAATGGCTTGCCCCCCTAGGTTACACCCTGCTTATTAAAGAGATACTGAATTGGAGGTCACACAGGACAGGATGTGCGACTTAATAAAAATATTGAATCTGTCATGATCTGTCATAGAGGCAACATAGCCAGCATACAAAAGGCTCACATGTATTGACACTTCTTTTTACTGAACACAACCAGTATACAAAGAGGCTCATATGTAGTAACCTTTCTTTTTACTGAACACCTTTTTATATTTTACATTTTATATTTACTTTTATATTTACTGGACATATATGTGCATTTATAACTAACAACATACTTACACAATTAAATGATAATTGGTTTTAGTAAAATGACAGTACTAATAACTGTAATATTCAGTATTATACTTAGGATATTGGAAAATATGATTTGTAACTTGATTTAAAGTAGTATTAAGATTTACAATTGTATGTAACAAACAGTGGGTACAATTTATCTTGTGTTACATCTTCACTGTCATATGTGTTGTATGTGCTGCCATGTAAACTGGCAGCAAAGGGGGGAGTATTATGAATTAACTAGGCAGTATTGGCCATGGTCAGAGACACAGGTTGCATGAGGCCTGAACAAACTCAGTTCAGCTAACTTGAAACATAGGCCTCAGGCTGGTACAGACAAAGGAGGCCCATAAGAAGTTGTAAATAACTCACACTCTAGGAGGAATAATATATTTCCAAGGCTGTTCCAACTACCCCAGATGGCCACTATCTCTAATAAAGAAAGCTTGAAAGAGATAGATAACCTCAAAGGGTCAGACCAGCAATAAAGCAGTGGAGAAGGAAAAACTCCCCAAAAGTGAAAGCAGTTTTAATGACTATGCTCCAAATAGTAAAGAGATGAAGTCAGCTTATTTCTGCACCTCGCATGATCAAAGGGGGGACCCTGAAACATGTATCCCTAATAAATAAAACTATAAAAAGGAACGCCCAGACCCCTATCCTTGTCCTTGGCACTTGGGGCTACTAGCTTTGCAGTAAGCCTTGTGGGTCTTGGACCCTAAACGACGTTCTCAAAGATCCAGAGAGACTGCCCAGCTACCTGCTGGGCCCCCTCCCCTTCTCCTCTGAACCAGCCTGCGTCTCGGACTGTGCCTCTGACACGTAAGATATCTTGGGTTATTGGGGTTTGTAACTAAGAACACTGCCATGTCCAGATGTAAAGTGTCTATCCAATAAAATAGAGTTGTACCCACATACTTTGGCATGTTTATTGGCAACCTTCGATCCCATTTGGGGTAAATTGAGGCACGCCACCTCATTTATTTCCTAACACCAGCTCTTTAAGCTCTTCAAAACATTTGGCACGTGGCCTGAAGAGTTCACAGACATTAGAACTGCAGTCATTGAGACACATGCCAAGAACTTCCTTGTGTTTGTTATCATGCTCTAGGCCTTCCTTTCTGTTGCTGAATATAATCTGTGAGCGATCCAACAGATCCAACCCTACTGCTGCCATTGGTGCGATGTGATGTCAAGGCAAATAAAGACTCTTGCTTAATCTCTGGCTGGGATAGCGGGGCACATCACACTGCAGAAGTTGCTCCTGCTTTGGCGCTGTGCACTTGACTACCTCCGGCAACAACAAAGCATGCTGGGAAAGATCAACGCCATGCAAGGGCACCTGATGTGTGCAGAGACGTACCTGTCAAGAGACACAGCTTCTATCACTGATGCCATGTGCAGGGCTGTACCCACTAAGAGGCTGATCTTGGTGAAGGAGAAAAGCACAGACTGGTGGAAGCACATGCTGTCCTCATGGGGAGATGCTGAGTGGGTTGCAAACTTCAGGATGCCCCATTATCTCATCCTGCAGATAGCTGAGAGCTACAGGTCATGGTTGGAGAAACAGAAAACAGTGATGCGGTCACCCATCCCCATGAAGAAGTGCATTGCCATTGTTACTCCAGACTCCTGCTGCCGTCACCCAACAATTTAGCATTGGAACCTCCATGGTGGGCACCATACTAGTGGAGGTTTGCGCAGCGATTGTGGAAGTACTGCTGGACCAGGTGATGCAGTTGTCTGACCCCACAGAGGTAATGGAGGGCTTTCGGTGGGAGAGGTTCCTGAATCGTATAGCAGTGCTCAATGGGAGCCATATCACCACCATCTGTCCACACCATAGTAAGGATGACTACCTGAACCAGAAAGGGTTTTTCTCTATGGTTCTCCTGGCTGTAGTGGATCACCATGCCTGGTTCATGAATGTGTTGGCCAGGTGGTCTGGGATGAACCATAACATCTGCATCTTCTGCCAGTCCCCCTTCTTTGGCTGCATGTACACAGGAAACTTTGGACCATCCACTGAAACATGCATCAAAAGGTGCTCATGAGGCCTGTTGTTCTTGGGGACCCTGCCTATGGACTGAAGCCCTGGCTCATGGAGGCATACAGCATTGCACGCACCTCAGAGCAAAGGTACTTTAACTGGTAGCTCAACACCACCTACTCTATTGTTGAGAGCACATTTGGGCTATTACAACAGTGCCAGAGATCAACTGTGGTCAGAAGTGATTTCCAGCTGGAGACTTCTCCGCTTTTAACTACTGTCGCCTGTGTTCTTCAATTTGCAAGAATGGCGGGGCTGTGTTGGAGAACCCCCCGCAAGTTAGCTCGGGCAAGCCAGTGACCCTGGTTCCAGGACTGAGCAGAGTAGTGCAGTGCATAGTTTGTGCACATTTGCTTGTACAAGTGCTGCCTGTGGACCAGCACTAGCGTGGCTGGAGGATCACTCATCTCCTCAGTCCTTTTCAAAAATGGTGCTGGCAGCATCAGTATGCTGTAGATGCCATCTTGGATGTGCGTTGCTGGTTCTGAGCATGCCCAGAGCAGGTGGCTCTTTTCAAAAATGCACTTTGAAAAGGGCTGAGCATTCCCAGAAGGGACAATTCAGACCCTTCTGTGCATGCCCAGTTTGTTTTTATTTTCAAACTTACGAGCCTGGGAAGAGGCCGCACTTCACAGAACTCCCTCCAGAGGGTAAGTACCCCATCCCTGAACCCAACCCCCTCCTGGGCCCCCACCCAGAATTATCCTTCCCCGTCAGGCAGGGACAAGTCTTTGCCCCCTGCTCACCTTTGGCACACCACCCAGCCCCTTGCCTGCCCTCCCCTGTCTGGCCCCTGCCCAGCCTTGCAAATCTCACTGCTTCTCAGTGAGAATGGGGGATTTTCTCATCTCATCTCATTTAGGGAATGAAATGGGGGAAACCCCATTCTCGTCGAGAACCAGCGAGATCTAAGAAGCAGGTTTTAGCCCTACTGACGATACCATTAATGGCACTCTTTAAAAGGGGGGCATGTTTTGAATGGACTTCAAAGAAATGCTGAGCCTTCAATGCCCTGAAAAAAGCATTTGCATGTCGGCACCTCTGCTTCACCATCCTTACTCCCAATGCCCCTTCATTATTTAAACTGATGCCTTGGACTTGCCATCACAGCAGTGGCCTCACAAGATGCCCCTGGAAGTGGCACACCCCAGCCATGTGCCTATTACTCACAGAGCCTTAGTCCACCTGAGTGGAACTACCCTGTTTTTGACAAAAAACTGCTTGCTATTAACAACATCCTTGCTGAGTGGTGTCACCTAGTTGAGGGTTCCCTGAAACTGACAGACCATAAGAATCTAATGTGCTTTTATTTTGTATTCAAATTTCACCTTTGAAATCAGAACTGTACTGCAGATCCTCTATCCTGTAAGGAGGAACTGTGAGAAACGACTAGCAATTTCCCCACCTTGATATTCCCAGCACAACACTTCACAGCAGCTGTAGAGCCAACTGCATTGGTAACCCAGTTACAAAATCAACCACCATGCACACAACTGTGGGGTATTAGTGGTTTTGCTGGAAGGTCCCTCATGCCTAGAAACTCTGTCACAACTCACCTCTTGCGGGACACTTTAGACAAGCGAAGATTCTCCAGTTGCTCTGACTCTATTTCTGGTGGCCTGTGATAGTAATTGATGTCTGCAGATTTGTCCAAAGTTGCTAGGTATGTGCCCATATGAAGGTTCTCTGTCACAAGATGGTGTGTCTGTTGCATCTCCCCTCCTCTCCACAGCATCCCTGGGATACCCTATCAATAGGCTTCATCACTGATCTCCTCTTGAAGAGTTAGTTATCTTAATGGTGGTAGACACTTATACTAAGATGGCTCACTTAATTCCTGCCACCATGATTCCCAACACAGCAGAAAAAGTGCAACTGTTCTGTGCCACATTTTTTTCCATCTGCATGGTCTTCCAGTCACCTTTATATTGGACCTGTTGGAATTTTATTAATGGTCAAAAAACAGCTTGAATTGTTAGTAGCAACAGCTTAGTAGTAATCAACACCTTGGAGATTGTTTCTAGATTAAATAATCTACTTTATTGAGAAGTACATTGTGATAGGAAAGGCCTATCCCTAGGTCTTACTAGCTAGCTGCCACCAGCATGGTGGCCGGTCATGTTGAAGGTCAGAGAGAGAAG
>QEPC01015466.1:2057115-2070373 GCA_003113815.1 Sphenodon punctatus | reverse complement strand
CCCCCCCACCCCCCCAGGGATCACCCCTACTACAAGTTCCCTGACTGTACCTTTGACTTTCAGCTCCGGGTGTGGCGGCGGCGGGCGGTCCGGCGGCCTCAGCGCCGGCTGACTGCTGGCGTCAGAGACGCTGTAGGCCTTCCGGGGAAACCCAGAAGTTCCCCAGAAGGCCTAGAGCGTCTCTGACGCTGGCAGCCACAGCCGGCGGTGAGGCCGCCGGACCGCCTGCCGCCGCCGCACCCGGAGCTGAAAGTCAAAGGTACAGTCAGGGAACTTGTAGTAGGGGTGATCCCTGGGGGGGTGTTAAACACCCCCCCAGGGATCAAGTCTATACTTACCGGCTGCTGCGGGGACGCCGCGGCCGCTGGCGCTGGCGCTGGCTCTTTTCTTTTTAAAAATCCAGGCTGGGCAGGGTGGGTGGGGGGTGTCCCCCCTTCCACCCACGCAGCCTGGACTTGGGGAGGTTTTTTTTAACTTTTTTGGTGGGTTTTTTACATTCCAACCATTCATTTAAATGGCTGCAATGTAAAAAAATCCGGTACCCGGAATCCGGTAACCGGACCGGATTTACCGGGTAGAATCCGATAATGCCGGTACGCCCAGTACCGGCATTATCGGATACCGGATTTACCGGCACGCCTGCCCCTAGTACCCACTGCTCAAGGCCCCACTGCTGTCATGGCAGGGCAAGTGTGGCTCAGGCACATGAGTTGCCCCACCTTAGGCAGCCTTACCCCATGGTAAGGCTGCTCTGCAATGTGTCCTCAGAATTTTTCTGAGGATGCGTCATGTAGCAGCCAGCTGCTTCCCCCACCCCAGGGCAGGAAGAACATCTGGAAAGTGCTGGTCACACGATACACTGCATTGCATGGCCTGGCTGCCGAGCATGGGGTAAGGCTACCCAAGGCATGGTAGCCTCCCCACTCTGTATCGTGTGGCTTCCTCCTCGGTGTCCTCTATTCTGCATATGAGTAGCATTAGGATATAGTGGAAGGGCACAGCAGTTCTTCTACTCAAGTGCAGTGGAGGAGCATGCAATAGTTCCAAAGAGGTTGGTAACCATAATCCCCACCTTAGTTTCCCGCACAGGGTTATGAAAAGAACCTTGAGCTCTTGTGGGAGAATGAGACTAGAAAACACTCTGGAACACTACCTTCTCAAGGACCAATGTTTATGATTATTCTTTTGTTGTCATGGTGTGTTGTAGCAACTGTTTTGGTCTTTGTTTAATTCTGCCTGCACACAGGAATTTAACTTACTACACAAAATTTAAACAAGAGCGACCAGTAATTGTCAATAGTGGGGGGCACATAGAGTGGGTGCTGAGCAGTGGGTTCTATAAGGCTTTTGAAAATTGGGGGGGGGCATGTCCCCCATGCTTTCTCCTCCCCCAAGTTACCTATGAATTTAAATATGTAAATACTGAAGAAAAGGGTTTTAAACCCTTTGTTGTTGTTTTTTAAATATTGTTTTATGAATGTTATTGTTATTGTAATCCACCCCGAGATGCCGTAGGCATGAGGGGGCGGCTAAAAAATATTTATAAATAAATAAAAAAATTAATAAACACTCCCCTGAACTCTTTGAATCCTAAACACTGCCAGAATAAAAACTTGACAGTGACTTAGCTGAATTTCATTATCCAAGCCCTGGATAATGTAAAATGTAGACAGAGGTAAATAGTGACAAATAAACTGGATTTTAAAAATTTGTTCACTTTCATTTATTAGTAGCACAGTAAAGAGCTATATTAATTTGTAAGATTGTTTTAAAATTGACAATACCCCATCAAAAATTCTGGCACTCAGTGATTACACAATTAAGAACTGCTGGAAGTACTCTACCAAGTACAAACTTTGAAAAAGTTGCACACACTCAAAAGTCAGTCCAATAAAAAAATGGCATCTAACCTACTTCCGCCCTATTCCCCGCGTGAAACAAATTTTACTTGAATTGGCACTGTGATATGTATGGAACCTTTACTTCAGGATTAAAATTTCTTCTAATATATAGATACACACACAGCTACTGGAGGCAGTCCTATACTTTACAGGAATTGTGCACTTAAACAATGATGGTCACTGTAGACACCTAGAGGAGAGTCGCTGAAACTGTATCAAATTAATGTGTTGCTCAGGGTATCAGTCCTGTATCAGATTGCCAGCTCCACGTGTTTGAAACCATGAGTACAGACTCATTTTCACTGAGTTTTTCCCATTGGCAAAACAGTGGGCATGGGTCCTGACATAAGCCAGACCTCCAAAAATCATGAGACTGGTCTAAGGCTGCTTGCTCACGTTACCACACCAGGAAAACTAACGAAAAGCAAACTCCCAGTGGGAAAAATAACATGAGGCTTTGAACGTGGGAGCGTGGCTAACGCGTCTCCCATTGTTTTCAATCACGAAAGGCAGGGTAGGATTTTGTGCCCTGCCTTTTGTGATTGAAAGCAACTGGAGATGCGTTAAATGACGCTTTTAACCACGCGCCCACGTTCAAAGCCTCATGTTACTTTCCCCACCGGGGGATTGCTTCTCATGTTTCCCCCGGTGTAGCGATGTGGGCAAGCACTCTAAGTCATGAGATTTAAGTAGTAATTTACCAAAACAAAAAACTTTACAGTTTTAAAAAAACGTTAAATGCACAACAGTTTTTAAAACTAAAAACTTTCCTCTTCAAAAACATCACAAAATCATTATGACTCTAGCTTAAACTCCCCAAAACATACAAATCATTACAATTACAATTTTAAAAACATTCAACTCCATACATTGTGACAAGACATAAATGCCAAAAACCATGGAAATTATTTCAGAATTTGAGGAATATTTAACATTTTATCCTCATCAACATAAATGTAATATATGTACTTAATTCCTTACCATACATACTTTTATTCATTTTTATCAATAACTAAACTTGCACATTTTTTCATTATTAAACATAATTTGACAATGAAGAATTTTTTCAGAGTGCATTAACTCTGTATAGAACTGCATTTTGTAGAACGAATTCTATAACGTTGTGTACACTGACTTTGTTAACAGTTTATTGTATGAAGTGTATACAATTTGTATACACGTAAAGGACAGAGTTAATGCACTGTGAAAAAATTGTTCATTGTCAAATTATGAACAATTCCGCTAGAATCAGAAGGGGGCCCCTCTAAGGGTGGCGGAGGCATCTCAGTAGAATTGCTTGGAGAATACACACCTCCAAGCATACACACCTCTGGTTCTACAAGGGGTTCCTTTTTTAATTTCCTTAGTGTATGAATAGATCTCTTTATTTTTTTCATCCTAGACCAGAACCCATCTGCCTTACTTTGTTGCGTTGGGTTAGAACACCTCTGATGTTGTCAGCCCTCTGTGTCACCCTACGCCCCCGTACACTTTGGAAATATTTTCTGCATGTCTTTATTTCTTTACATAGTGCATCTAATTTTTTATGTATATCATCATAATAACTGGACGGGGTATGTGCAGGGGTTGCATTTTCTACCACCGAGACCAGTTGAGAAAATTTCTCATCCTGTGCTTTATACTTAGAATACTTATTATCAATATATTCACTGATCTCTTTAACTTTCAAAAAGGACATGCGAACCTTTTCAAAACATAATTGGTCTGACAATGTGTGTAAATTACTGCTACGCTCATGAAGAGACACGGGGTGTGATGTGTGGTGCATGTTATTACCGATACCAGACAGTGTAGGAAGGACGGTGGGTTGCAGCGCTGGTTCCCATGTGTGCTCTGACTCTGTTTCAGAGCGTACTGCCCAACTAGTTCCTAAATAATAAATCATAAAGAAAATAAAATGAATATTGTAGTTTTTATGCAAATGCCCCCCCCCCCCTTTTAGATCTGCACTGTTTTCATTACAATAGGATTAGGGCTTTGTCTATTTTTACCAGGCCTGGTATCAGCTTCAGCTCTTACTGCACTCCTCTTTGGGGCATGCAGTATTTCTTCAGGTTCAGAAGGTTGTGGATCTGCCACACTAGCTCCTAAATAATAATAGATGGGGGGGGGGGGGTGATTTTAAATTAGTAAAACAAATACCCATTTTTATAAAAAAAGCAACATAGCCTTATTAACGTACCCACAACCTGTCCGCAATCAGCAAGCCTCCTTTTAAGGGTTGGCATTTTAAACGTATTCTGAATTGGATGTGCTGTTCCAGCTTTTGCAAGCTTATTTTTAAAAGTCCTGTAGACGATTTCATCGGGGGCAAAGCTATCATCTCCGGGGCAGCCTGTTGGAGTATAATGAACAGAGACCAGTTAAAAATGTAGGGCTGTTACCAGTCACAAAACTTGATAAAAGAAAACCCTGTATAGCAGACACACACATACCATCATCATCCTTATAAATCTGTGTAACAGTGAGGGCATCTATCTCTGTGAAAAAATAAAAAGTATTGAGCTAGTATTTGTCTGAAGCGATCTATGCTTTCCCACACCCCCGATCAAAACTAAAGAAGAATTAGCCAATTTTACCCTCATTTGTTGGAGAGGTGGTCTCTCTGGGGCTGTTGAATAAATCCTGGCCTGCAATATAGAAACTAGCTTTTTAAAACAGCTCCCCTCCAGCATTCTCAGACTCTGACTTAAGCAGAGGCCATTAGAATTTGAATCACCCCTGATAATGCCCACACCCTTTTTGCTAGGTTAAACCCTTACATACAGGTAGAAAAGAAAAAGCATTTTGCATTTAAGAAAAGCATTTTTTAAAAACTACACAAAATCATAGTTTTGTAAAGACATTCATCAAAACATGACTTGTATCCCCCCTTCCCACACAGGACCCCCTCCCCTTAGCCTCATGGCACACCCATGCAGGCTCTGGCATCCACCTAGGCCTCAATACTTAGAAAATACCAGTGGCCAGGAACCTTATTTACTTTGCAATCCACAAACATAGCCCCCTAAAAGTTAAAGGGGATATGCCATACAGAAAATAACCAGAGCCTGTAATAGAGAAACTAGCTTTGATTTTTTTCTAAAAAATCTCAGATCCCCTCCTTTGCAATTCCCCCCAAACCATTTTTGCAAAAGGCCCAGCCCCCTTGTATACATGCAAGCCACATGCTGCACTCCTTAAAACTTCCCTTTAAACACAGGCCCCAGCAAATAGAAACTTTAGGTTAGACCCATGCTAGCAAAAGGTTAAAATAGGGACAGCTCTCTATATTCAAACCCCACAAGCAGCAAGATACAACAGATGAAACCCAGTGCGTTTGCAGGGGGGCATACATAGAGAAAATGGCATTTGAGGGGGAAAAAAACCTTCCATCAAACTTGTGAGAAAAAATAGAACACCCAAGCCCCCTAGTTAAGCATTTCAGTGCATAAACCAGTTAGCTCTCAAGGTGAAAAGCAGGCAAACATGCACAGTTCCTCAATGATAAAAGCCCACACAAGCAGCAAGATAGAGCACAAATGTGCATGCTGCAAAAGTTTTAAAAAGAAAAAAAAATCCCATTCATTTAAACACGGCTCCCCACAACATGTGGTGCCAGGACCCCAAATGAAATTTACAGAGGCTTCTAGGACACTTAAGCGGAGGAACCGGGTATTTTAAAAAATCCTGGTGTTCAAGGTTAACCAGCAAAAATTTATATGCCGACCCCCTTGCCTTATAAAAATAAACCCCTTTAAATCCATTCTCCGCAATTAGGAAGTTAGAAATAAACCCCTGCCCCTTTTATTTAACCAAGGCTATGCATGCATGCATGCATCCCCAGTCCTATGTGTACTAAGAATATGAGTATGAGAAAGAATGTGGGCATGAGAAAGATAAGGCCTTTTAAAACCTTGCAAGGATCCCCACCCCTCCTAAATCCCATTGGATAGATTTCAGGGCCTTTAACATGTAAAAATTCCACGCCAATACAGGGCACTGTCTGTAGATGGCACTGCTGTATTACAAGTGGACATGGATAGACAAAATTATCTGTGAACTGCTTTTTTTTCACATGCTTTAGGAAAATAGAAAATAGCAGCTATTATTTAACCCCTACTCACAAAAAATGCCTCTTCAAAAAAGTCAAGTATGCTATGAGGTCTTAAAAATGCTAGCCCAGCCATGTCTCAAAAAAAATCACCACTCCCCTGAATGGCTAAATGCAACCCACCCTGATTAGGTTAACTCTCACACTGAAAGAGGCATTCTTCTAAAAACTGACTTTCAAGACCCACCCTCTGACTGAGAAACACTTATCAACCCTCTGGCTCAGTGTAACATTCTCTAATAAAACTAATCTCTCCCCCATTTTACCCATACTTTTCCAGGTCAAAAACCGTAAGAGCACAAACACAGTCTTAAACAAATATTACTTTATTTACAACACATTGTAATACAGAAAAACCACACATAGCTATGTTGCAGAATGCATTATTTTCTTACAAAACCCCCTTTTTAAAAAAAGACTTATATCCCCTCTTTTTAATCATGGTTTGTATAAATTCTAAGATGTATTTATCCCCTGGCTTAATGATGGATTCTAACACAGATTCAGGCTCGGAACTAGAATCAACTTTACAGAACAGCAATAGGGTTAGATTGAAAGTATCATGGGTTAAACATAAACATTGTAAAGCATAGGCCAGCATCATTTGAATGTGAAATATGGTTTGTAAGCATAGATTATCACAAATGAATTTAAGTTTTCTGTCTCTGTCCTCAGAAGTCTAAGTCACACAATCATGGGTCCCTTGGCCTGGCGTGTCAAGAATACAACCCTCACAATCAAAATGTAGTTTCTCCTTCAAACAATGACTTAAAACCCCATAGACTGATACTCTCACTATTGCTCTCATGGTGGATTTTCGTCTTGAAGGTGGGATATAATCCTCTTCACAGATTTTCAAGCCTAGCTGTTTCTGCAGGCTGATATGTAGCTCTTGGTTCTCATCTTTCCTCTCAGGACAGAAACACTTGGGGCGGTTTTCAGTAGATTCTCGTGGACTTTCAAACAAATCCTGGAACAAGATTTAAAAGCCGTAATGAGTTAACAGTCTTTTTACAAGGCAATGTTTTGAGACACTCAGAAGCCTTTTTAAAGCAGACTAAAACTTACCTGTGAATTTGGATCCAGGACTGTTGAGCTGAGTGGGGCCATACCATCTTCTACCACCTCTGAGCCAACCAAAACCTCAATGGAACTCGGTAACTCCATCTGGGTTTCTCCGGCAAGGGTTGGCATCCTAAAAAGAACCTTGGCCACAGGCCTGCTCTCGCCATCTTCCTCCTCTGAACTGGAAATGCAACATTTTTGGTATAAACCTCTCACTACAGCGGGGGGACTAGTAAACAGCATAGATCTCGCTGGGGTCACATTGCTAGAGAATGCCATTTTAAATTTTAATTTTCCGTGTAAACGGTTACAATCGATTCCCTGCTCTGTGTCAGAAAATAGCGGCCCCCTCTTTCATACCTCCCTAGGGGCGGGTTTATGGTTCCTAAACCTTCACCCATTGGTTCACCTCAGGCAGCTGAGTTGTTTGAAACCTCACATGACCCCCTTTGGTCAATCCGACCTACCCCACCACGATCCGTAATCACATTGGTCCATTTTTTTTCCTCCCAAAACAGGGTGGGCTAAAATGATGAAACCTTCACCCACTGGTCCAGCTCAGTCAGCTGAGCGGTTTGAGGGGTCAAATGACCCTCTTCCACCAATCACACGTAAGGACCTTGCGGGGTCAGGGAGGGGGTGAAGCCTGGAGACATTGAGGTTTTTGCTGGCTGGGGTTGTCAACACCTCCTTTTGGGAGTGTAGGGTTTTGGATGCCATTAAAACTGCAGTTGTCTGGCCCCTGCTTAAGAAACTATCTTTGGATGCTGATTCCCTGACCAGCAATTGGCCCATCTCTACCCTTCCCATTTTAGGGAAAGTTATTGAATGTGTGGGTTGACCAATAGCTCCAGGATCATCTCAATGTTGTCGGGTTCCTGGACCCATTTCAGTCAGGTTTTCATCCTGGGTATGGCATGGAGACTGAACTTGTGGCCTTGGTCGATGATCTATTCCTGGAGATTAATGAGAACTCTACCTTGTTGATCTTGTTCGATCTTTCTGTGACCTTTGATACAGCTGACCATGAGATATTATTGATGCAGCTGAACATGAGGTGTTGTTAACATGGACTGCTGGATCTGGTGGGGGTGTGTGGGACTGCTCTTGAGTGGTTCCACTCCTTCCTGTTGGGGAAGTCCCAGAGTGGTGATGGGCAATTGCTCGTTGTCCTCTTGGGACCGCTCTTGTAGACTCCTGCAGGGTTCTATTTTGTCTCCCTTCTTGTTCAACATGTATTGCCAGTGGGTGAGGACATTTGGCGGCTAGGGGTGAAGTGTCATCAATATGTTGATGACACCCAGCTCTACCTCGCTTTTTCATCTGACCCAGGTCCAGCAGTCATGGTGCTTACCCAATGCCTGGCTACTATTGGATGGGGGTGACCCAATGTTGAATGCAGACAAGACTGACATAATGATGGTTGGCCAGTTCTGTGACGGGATTGGGACTCCTGTTATTGATGGAGTCCACCTCCCTTTGGCCAATCAGGTTTGCATCTTTGGCATGCTTTGGACCCCCTACTGCGCCCAGATTGTCAGGTTGCGGTGGTGGCCAGGAGCACTTTTCACCAACGCCATCTGGTGAGGAGGCTACAGCCTTTTCTTTCTGATTCTAATCTGGCCACCATTATCCATACTTTCATCACCTCAAGGCCAGATTACTGCAATGTGCTCTATGTGGGGCTGTCCTTGATGAGTGTTTTGAAGTTAAAGCTGGTGAAAAATGTGGTTGGTTTGCTCCTTTCAGGGACGACGTGCCATGAGTACATTACACCATGCGCCAATGTCTGCACTAGCTACCTATAGCTTTCCAGGCACAAGCCAAGGCGCTAGTTTTGACCTTTAAAACCCTAAACCGTCGACTGCCTACCTTTCATTCACCAATTCAGTCCCTGCAATTGGCCAGAAGCACCCTTCTGTGGGTACCATCTGATAGCCATAACAATGGGAGGGGGAGGTCACAGGGCGGGGGTGTGCGTATGTGTGTGTGTTCGTGGTCACTGCCCCGATGTTATGGAACTCCCTTTCTCTGGAGGTTTAATCCCGGCTCTGAACATTTTCAGAAAGCAGTTTACGACTTTTCTATTTAGGATTGGGTTGTGAAGGGGGATTTGGGTGTGGGGAATTGGTAGTTTTGGGTGGGTTTGGTAGGGAGTTGTGGGAGGACTGGGAATTTAAGGGTATTTTTTGGGAATGGTTTTAATATTTTCGTTGTTTGTGAGCTGCCCTGAGCCTTTGGGAAGGGCAGTGTATAAACTTAAACAAACAGGCTACACCACAATGTCATTTCCAAGTAGGGGCAACACTAGAGTAATCATTTCCTGGGAGCAATGGGGTGGGGGTGGAAAGCAAGGGTTTTAGTACCCAGTATGAAGTTAGTCTCCCTTTCCAGTGGGTGGGGCCGCAGGAATTGTTTTGAGAGGCGAGCCGGCCACCCTTTGACATTATTCCTGTCCAAGCATTTCCTCTGCCCACGCTACGGGACAGAAAAGAGGCATCTACTAACGGGCACGATACCATGGCGAGTCTCGCGATGGGGGTGGGGTGGGGTATGTAAGCAGCCTCTCTCTCTCGCCGTAGGGCTGCTGTGGGAAGCGGCGATATGGGGCCAGAACGTGCCCAGCAGCGGGGGGAGCACCACGCTCCGGTCTCGGGGGTTTCAACTCCGAGCCGCAGGCTTCAGCGCCCGCCAAAACTTTGCTGAGGGAGACCCAGACGGGCTGCCAAAGTCCGGGTTGGGAATGGGCCCCTTGCAGTCCCGTTCCCCCCACCCACAAGCTGCGCCCCCAAAACAAGATTGGGGGGGGGGGTCTCGGGGCGAGAAAGGCAACTCCCCGACGAAAGAGATGGACAGACCGGCAGCGTTCACCCCCGCGATTGTCATGGAAACCCCCTTTCTCGCGAGAGCTGCTGACGAGGAGGCGAGTCCCAGAGGGAGGAGCGACGCAGCCCCTCCATCTGCCGCCCCGCCCAGTATGCTGCGTGTCGACGTCACTGCGGATGTGCGTGGGGCGGAAGTACCGCCGTGTTTACAGGACACACAGCCCGGGGTTGGGGGCACCAGGAGCGGCAAGGAGGCCGCCTTAGCGCTCATGTGCCCACAGCCCCCCGCTCCGCCGCCGCCCATGGAAGTGATGGAGGGGCCGCTTAACCAGGTAAATGCGTTGGGAAGCGAAAGCGAGAGTCACCCTGGCACCTGGTCACTGACCGCCACGTAACAGCTCTTATTTAGGTGGGGCAGTCCCTCTCTGGGTGCTGAATCCCACTGTCCCGTCCGTTGTTCTGCAGAGAGAGAGAGAGAGAGAGAGAGACCGACCGACAGACAACCTCCCTCCCCCCCCCCCCCCCCCCCCCCCCCCAATTGAAGCCTCGGACACCGCTTTCCTTGATGCCTCCCAGGGAAAACTCTGGGGAGGACAGTCGGGAGATGATGGACTGAGGAGGAGCGCGCCTGCCCCTCGAGATGCACTTGGAATGGTGGGGCGCGTGTGCGCAAATGCATGAAGGGGTAGAGCGCTGCTCAGAACTTAGGAAGTATATAGCAACCCCCCCCACCCCCCAATCCTTGGCTGCTCCTCCCTCCTTGGCTGTCACATAGACTCCCCTATGTAGCTCCTGGGACCACGCTAGCACGCAGGATAAAAGTGTATATGCACTTCCCTCAGGGTTACCAGGGACACCTCTCACTGACAGAGGGGGAGTTCTGGGGTGTTAGCAGTCTGGCAGCTCTATGTGTTGTGAACATCCTGGGGTAAAGTGGCATTACCGCTTCCCTCAAGATGATTTTAGGAAAGCTGTCTCGTGTGAACTAGATCCAGGGAGAAACTGGTGTAAGGCTAGTGAAGTTAGGGCAGAAATTACACATAGGTCATCCCTTCTCATACCTCATGAGATGGCTGCAATAATATATAGAGTTTGCTAGTGGTAAGCTTACTGTGATGATTTGGCAATCAGGTGATTATTAAAATCCCATGTAGATAAGATGTTGCAACAGTTTGCATACAAACCTCAGGGTGCAAGCCAAGTCCTGGGCAAATGGAGACGTAATCTGATATTGTGTAACGGTGCTGCTGTGAGGTGCACAAGCTTGCTTGGAAGACTATCTGAGAGTAGCCTTTGGGAATATGGTGCACAATGTGTAAAAGCTGAAGCGACCGCCTTAACTGCTCAGAAATGTAATAAAACAGGCATGCTGTAAGAAGAAAAGGCAATGGGCACAATGATCATGATGGAACTACTTATATGATGGGCTTTGCTATATGTAGTCGCCAGAACTACACAGCCTGCACAGCCGAGCACCTGTATAAGTCTTTCCAAGATTAGAGCTATAATCAAGAATTAAAGGTAAAGGAAGAGAATTTCAGGTGAAGCAGGTTGGTTGGGGAAGCCACTTATTTGCTGAAGACAGAATGAGGTGAGAGAGAAAGTAAAAGAAATTGCCTTTTGACAAGGTGGATGATTGAACTGCAGCAGAATACTTCTGTTTTATATAGCATGAAAATAACTATTTAGGAGGCTCATAAGCTAGACAAGACAATAAGGACTTATTTAGATCAAATTATGAATAGGGAGGAAATCTACCTATGTCGTACATGGAGAATGATGAGTGACAAGGGATACGCTGTGGTCACACAAAGCACAAGTAGTTAAGACTAAGCAAGAAGAGAAGGTAGCAGGTCAGAGTAAGATGATTAAAATTAAATCTGTTGTCCCAGCCTAAAGAGTTTACCATAAAAACTAGACAAACATAGGAAACAAGAGCTGAAGGCTATAATGGATTATTTATACTGTAGAGGAAGTAATTGCTAAGCATACTTTGTAGCTATTTGGTGAAGTAGTAATTACCAAGTTTCTGTGAGGTTGAAAATAAGATGGGGATCAGAACACACTGAAAATGTAACTTCTGAAAAACTAGTGAAGTGGGTTTCATGGATACTTGTGTTCAGGGCTTTCTCAAATGAGACCCATACCTTAGAGTAACAACACAAAGCATTTGAATGACACTACATATCTGGCTTAAATCATCCCTCTTTGAATCAGGTGTAAATCCCACCTGCATAGCAGAGATCCATGTATCCCAGAATTCAGGAGCTGTAAGCTCCAGAGTAAACGACTTGGGGATGATTGTGGGTAAAAATAGATGTGCAGCCAGCGTGACAGTGACCTGGGTCAGGTTGGGAAGTTGCGGCGAACTTGGTTCGGATCAGGTTGGGGTGCCGAACAGGCATGCTGGGGAGTATGCCAAACATGTGGCTGCCTGGCCCCGTGCTGCACCTGCATCCCACCCCCTGCCATGAAGGGCAGCCATGGTGGACCCAACCTGGGTTATGTTGGCAGCTTGGGAACGGACGTGATAGCCCGCTGTGGCCTGGTCAGGTGGACCTTAGCGCAGGCTGTGACTTCAGGGGCTTCCCAAGGTCGGAGCCTGGGCTAGCCGCCAACATGGCTCAGGGCAATCCCAGACTAATATCTGGCAGTGTCTACACAGAAGTGCTGATGAGGTCCGGTCCCAAGTGGGCCACAGCAGGATGCTGCCACGTCTGTTTTTATCCTGTGCGAGCAGGCTACTAGAAATGATGTGAAAAAGCATGAAGACAAGAGTTGTGAGCCAAGAGAAGGTGGAAACAAAGGGGTTTTAATCACATGAAACAGGGCCCCACTCATTGTCTCTCCTTTGCCCCAGATTCACCTGCCTTGTGTGAAGGCCACTCACCCATTTGCCCTGGATGGACTGGGGCAGCTCTGCATGGCATCATCCCCAGAAATGAGGATCCTGCTTTCCCAACCAATGGTAATGAGCTCCCCTGGGGCATCTTCCACGTGAAAGTTCTCCAGCATTCCGGCCTGCATGCAGGTTCAGAAGCACCAGGGATAAGGGCACGGTGCGCACCCCCTCCAGAAGGGGAAAGGACCAGTTAGGATGGTCCTCCCTTGGAGGCTGATGGAACCCCAGCGGTTCCAAGAGGTCCTGAGGGAGTTAACCTTGGACTTGGACGGTCACTCTGTGGATGAGCTAGTCCAGCATTGGAACAGCTTGCTGGAGGAAGCCATTGACAGGGTGGCTCCGAGACGCCCTCTGCCTTGGTCTCGTCACCGCAGGACTCCTTGGTTCACTGAGGGGCTGCGGTGTATGAAGCGTGTAGGCAGGAGGCTAGAGCGATGCTGGCGTCGGACTC
>QEPC01015466.1:2034861-2056606 GCA_003113815.1 Sphenodon punctatus | reverse complement strand
CTTGGACGTGGACGCGCTCACCAGTTACCAACCTGTCTCTAACCTTCCCTTTTTAGGGAAGGTTATTGAGCAGGCAGTGGCACTCCAGCTCCAGGCGCATCTGGACAGCATCGGTTTCCTAGACCCTTTTCAATCTGGGTTCTGCTCCGGCTATGGCACTGAGACGGTGTTGGTGGCCTTGGTAGATGACCTCCGCCGGGAGATGGACTCAGGATGTTCAACATTTCTCATCCTGCTAGATCTCTCGGCCGCCTTTGACATCGTGGACCATGGACTGCTAGTGAGACGGCTGCGTGACCTGGGGGGGATCGTTCTTGAATGGTTCCGTTCATTCCTCTCGGGGAGAAGCCAGCGGGTGGTGCTGGGGGATGAGACATCGTGCCCCCGCGCCTTATCATGCGGCGTTCCGCAGGGTTCCATCTTGTCTCCATTATTATTTATATGCAGCCCTTGGGGGAGGTCGTGAGGGGGTTCGGGGTGCGGTGTCACCAATATGCTGATGATACTCAGCTGTACCTCTCCTTTTCAACTGACCCAGACCCGGCCGTCTCGTTGCTATCCCAGTGTTTGGAGGCCTTGGCAGAATGGATGCGGCTGAGCAGACTGAAGCTCAACCGCGATAAGACAGAGGTGATGTTGGTGAGAAGAGCGAGGGAGGTAGTGGCCCCCCGGATTGGGGGAGTTCGCCCTCCTATAGCTCAGCAGGTCCGGAGTCTGGGGGTGATATTGGACGCAGACCTGTGCCTGGAGCGGCAGTGGAGACAGTCGCCAAGGCTGCCTTCCGCCAGCTGTAACTGGTGCGTAGACTGCGCCCGTTCATCTCCGGCCCGGACCTGGCCTCCCTCATCCATGCCTTCGTCACCTTGAGGCTGGACTACTGCAACGTGCTCTACGTGGGACTTCCCTTGTTCCTGATTTGGAGGCTGCAGCTAGTGCAGAATGCGGCGGCTCGGTCTCCTTACGGGGACGGGCCGTCGGGAGCATATTACACCTGTGCTCCGGACTCTGCACTGGCTGCCAATAGCGTGCCGAGCTAGGTTCAGGGTGTTGGTGTTGATCTACAAAGCCCTTTACGGTTTGGGTCCCTCATACCTCAGGGACCGCCTCGCCCTCCGTACCCCGGAGCGGCTCCTGCGGTCCGCCGGGGGTGCCTTTTTGGAGGTTCCCCATGTAAAGTGTGGGGCCACAATGGAGAGGGCATTCTCGGTGGCCTGGCCGCGTCTTTGGAACTCCCTTCCAGAGGAAGCCCGCCTGGCCCCAAGCCTATTGGCATTCCGGCGGTGTTGTAAAATCTGGCTGTTCACCCAGGCCTTCGGGGGTGGGGAGGTCGGTTAGGGTTATGGTTCTTCGCTCCCATCCTGTTTTACTGTTTTAACTTCCGTGGCCTTGTTTTAAATATTGTTGATTGTTTTAAACTGTTTTTATAGTGTTTTTATGTATTTATAAAATTATTGGAAGCCGCCCCGAGCTGGTGACAGGAGGGTGCGGGGTATAAATCATAGAAATAAATTAAAAATAAAGTATCAGGCCCCTGGAGGAAGCTGCTGCCAGCAGCGGTTGGAGCAGTCCCTGAGCTGCAGATGGAGGAGGAGCAGCAGCTCCAGTGTCCCTGTCTGGAGTGGCTACTCATGCAGCTGGGAACACGGGCTAATCTTCCTCCTTTGGGCTCCCTCTTCTGCTGTGGCTGCTGTTCCGCCTTCTCCCTGGGGTCAATTCCAACAGCTGGTGGGTGGACAGCCAATGCCCACCACCACTCCAGCTGACAGGTAGTAGCAGTTGCTGCTTCCTCTGGGGACCTGATCCTGCAGCTGCAGGCGTGGAATCCAAGGGTCAGAGCACAAAATTTCCAGGTGCTCGGGATTCACTGGCGCCCAGAAAGCTGAGACTGGTTCAAGGTGTGTAGTGGAGCAAGAACAGTTTAATATCAGGATAAGGTCTGGTGATTTAATTTTTATTTGGCTCCTGGAGTTTGAGCTGAAATTTCATTCCCTACCAAGGTTTTTGCCCATGTGATAAGCTTCCCAAGCAGAACTGAAGTGGCACCTGCTCCCCATAGGGGAGACACATGGGTCTGCCTGGTTGAAGGGCTCCCTGCCCTGTTACCATAGGTAGCTGCTGCATGGGGTCCCATGGAGCAGTTCTGGCCTCCCTGTTTGTGTGAAAACACCCAAAGGCTGAGAAGAGACCAATCAATCAATAGTAACTTTTTTGTCATAAACGTAGGTCAAAAAAATATACAAAGAAAAAACAAAATACACAGTTCAGTAAAAGCAATGTACAGAGAAAGAGTACACTATTCGGTACAAAGGCAAAGTCTCATCACTGGGCAAAAGCCAAACAATAAAACATGTCCACAATTAGTGCTAAATTACTGTAACAATAAAAGATTGTTACTATGAGCTGGCCTCTGCACTGATAGTGCACGAGCCGGGTTTGCTCACAAAAAATATATTCTAAATTGAATATCCCAGTGCAATTTCCCTACTAGCAATAGATTAATCAATGTATGGCATATTTTATCCATAAATAAAAAATTAAATAGGTAGTGGGGGGGGGGGGGAAATCTTTCGTCTGATGCAGCCCACAAGGGCATAATCTCAATTCATAAGGTATCTGATTATATCTTCCTTCCAATACCGACGAAGGCGGCAGCTGAAACCTCAGTAAGGTCCGTGCCCCACGAGTTGTTAAATTAGTCACTTAAGGCTAAGTAACGGTCCAACTGATGCTGGATCTTAAGTTTAGAGTATGAGAGTGCAATCTTAATTAAAGTGCTGCCAAATCATTTTGAGTGTTTAAAATCAGACTGATATTTACAGAGTTTTAGTCCTGTCTTTGGAAAGACCATGGAAGACTTCCGTGCAAAAACCAGCCATTGATTGTTCAGACCAGCAAAACCTGGATCTGGCATAACCAATAAACACAGCCAATGCAAGAACACATACAAGTGGATCTTCAGTTTGACTGGGAGGACAGCAGTCTCAGCTCTAGCCATACAAGAAGGGATGCTGTTAGGTACACCCAGAATAGATCTAAGGAACTTGTTTTGAAAAGGTTCCAATTCTCTTGATGCATAGCATCCCCAGATGTCTGCACCATACAGAGCTGTGGACACAGTTTGTGGTCCAACAATTTTAAGGCTGGCAATACCAGCCTCCCCCCCACCCCCAACCGTGAGCCAGAACTTTACCATCCTGCTACTAGCTTGAGACATCTTCATTTTTACTAAATTTAGATGCTTTTGCCAGTTTCCTGTAGAGAAAAAGATAAGCCCCAGGAGAAGAGGCCATCTCTTGGAGGTCATGAAACAAAATATACCAAAGCCAAGAGGAAAGTTAAGTTGCCTAAGACCAGCAAGACTGAATGGAAAAATTGCAGCATGTGTACAGTTCAGTTCCCAGCTGTTTCCTGTTGTGTGACTTACAGTACTTGAATGCATGTTGCAGTCCAGGTTTGGGATGGGCTACCTGCACCTAAGGTGAAATGCACAAAAATACTTTGGTTCCCTCTCAAATTGTCTTGCATTCAAGTTAAATGATTTAACCATCTGGAAAACATCAACCAGGAAGTCAGTATAATACAAATTACGAAGTCTTATCCAGCACTAGATCATTCATGGTGGTAAGTTTTACCCTAACATATTTCAGTGATCATGCAGCAGACAGAGTTGAATATGGATAAAAGGAAGATGATGTGTCCTAGCCCAAGGCAGCAGTGCATCTTGGCATACAAAATAAAAGAATGGTAATGCAGATTTGCAGCTGTAGAAGTATGACTGGACCCACTAAGTAATCAAATAATCGTTTAGATTTTTAGACATGCTGCTCCACTCACGCCCTCTTGAGTAAATGATTGCCTGGTTACACTATGTACATGGGGAAAGTGTGTGTAATGCAGCCAAGCCATGGCAGTTTAATAGTTAATATTTGCTTAATATTGAGTTTAATATCAAGCAAAGCACAATACTGCTTGAACATAATGGCAAGTTTCTAAATGGCCATAGTTGATCCATGTGGGCATTCCTGAAGATAGGCAGGCACTGCCAATAAGCCACAGGGCTTGCTTGCCCTAGGTGACCTATGTAAAATGGAGTTAAGAGGGAGAGGGTGGGTCATTGTGGTAAGGAAAGAGAAAAGCACTCCCAGAGAAAAGCACCCACCCCCCCCATCGCTCAGGTTGTAAGCCCTAGGGCAGGGACCATGTATTCAATTACTTTGTAAAGTGCCAGGTACATTGCTTGCACTATATAAATGCTTAATAATAATAATTAATAATAACGGTAATTTCAGCCTGGGTTAGCTCTCACTAAATTTAAATCATATGCATAAAACAATCTTTAATTCCTAGATTAATCTACAAATTCCTCTCGTATTCTTGCAGCTAGAAGTGCAAAAGATGCTACTGATCTCATACCTTTCTCTTTGTGGGTAGCCAGTAGCAATTCTATTTTTTGGTGCAATGACAGATGTTCTTTCCCTTCCCATAGCGGCTTTATCCAAATTTGTCTTTTATTTGCATCGAGGGGGCATCTAAATAGGACATGTTGTAAATCCTCTGCTTCCAGGGCAGCACAGGGGCAAATTCACTTCTTATAGAGTTTACCAGCATATCGACCAAAAATAACTGCTAAATTATACAATTGTAAACGCAGCAGCATAAAGTTTCTATGTAGCATTGGTTCGTTCAGTTTATCTAAATATTCTTTGAACTTATGCTCCTGCTTTAGTTGGTCGTACCAAGGGGCAACTTTCCAAGAGGCAGCTATTGCCATGTCTTCTTGTCTGGCTATATCAGCCACTCTTAACAGTCACCAAGCTTTTTTGCTGGAGTGCATTTCCCCCCCAGAAACATGAGATCGATAATTCCATGCTCCTCAGATGGAACAACATTTGAATTAGCCAGGGGTAATGCAGTGCGCCTTGACATTCCAACTCTTCCATCAGGCATTGGTGGGTCAAGGCGTCACTACTCTGATTGTACAACTTGATCCAGTATCTGAGACAGGCCTGCCTTCCAATAGAGCCGATCGCCGACATGCCCGTCTCATCCCTTATTATTGCCCCAGGAACTCCCTGTGGGACCCTCAGCAAGCTGCTTACAAATTTATTTTGGACTACTTCAAGTCCATCAAATCTATCTGCTGGTATTACGTCAGTGCCATAGGTCAGCAATGGCTGCACCTTGGCCCTGAAGACTTTCAAAATAGTGGAAGTTTTAACAAAATCTGATCTTGCTGCCAGCCTTAGTATCCCTTTAGAGACAGCAGCGGCTTTTAGTACAATTTGCTTTTTATGCCTTTCCCATGATCCGTTACTACTAAAAGTAATACCAAGGTAAACATATGATTCAACTTGTAAAAGCTCATTTCCTTTTATATTCCAGACATATTTCTGAGTTTTTTCCCCCATAACCATAATTTGAGATTTTTTGAAATTTATATTAAGTTCATTTACTTCACAATGCTCTAGCAGATTCTCTAGCTGATTTTGTAATCCTCTTTTGGTCTGAGACATTACTACAATGTCTTCCGCATATAATGATGCCATTACCACCCGATCTTTGACCTTCAGTGGGTAACTCCTCATTCAGCAATCTTTTAATAAAATCACTCAAATAAATATTAAACAGTAAAGGTGCTAGCACACAGCCTTGCCTGACTCCTCTTGATACTGATATAGGGTTTGTCAAATTCCCACAGACTCCTGATCTTCTTCTTGCTTTGTTGCCAGTATGAACCTGTATTATTAATGCTAATATGCCTTCATTTATGTCCAGCTGGTGCATTTTGTGCCATAGTTTCCCCCTTGGTACAGAGTCAAACGCCTATTTAAGATCAATAAATGCGAAAAATAATTTTCCAGCCCTTATTTTAATATATTTAGTTATAACATGGGACATTATAAAACAGTTGTCCTTTGTAGAGCAGCTTTAGCGAAATCCGAATTGTTCTTCCCGGATCAGGCCTTGGCCGTAGGTTCAATTTTCTAGGTGCCTAAGAAGTAACTTAACGTACAGTTTCCCCATTACTGGTAATGGTTTATAGGTCTATAGCATCCTGGGTCTTTGGGGCTTCCCTTCTTAAATAGCAGGACAACGATACTTATACCCCATCCTTGGGGAACCTTCTTTGTTTTATTTATTTGGGTGAAATAATTTGCCAACATAGGGGACCACCAATCCGGACTAACTTGTAAAACTTCAGAGATTATATAATCAACGCCAGGAGCTTTATTTCATTTTAAGGACTTAATTACTTCGGCGACCTCAATCTTCCTTACTTCTGGGTCAAACCCCCAGTTTCTTTTTATCTTTGTTGAATGGGAGAGTTCAGCTATTTCTACCTCCTTCAGGAGTGAGGCACTCAAGGCTAGTTTGTATCGGGTACGATTGGGTTGCTGAACATTCCTAAAACACTTTTCCTACTGCTTTCTTAGACATCTTGAGGGGTATGACTACCTATGATGATCTAGACTTACAGGATAAAGGTGATAGCTCCTCCTTCAGTTTATGTTCCTTTCTCCTCAGGGCTGGCCCAAGGGTTTCAGGGGCCAAGCCTTTCTGCGGGGCCCCAAAGGCCAGCGGAACCTTATGGCTGCACTGAAATTTATAGCTTCCTTGCACATTTGTTTTCAATCGTGTGCACCCGCCTAACACACTTCCCCCCACTCGTCCCCATGCACGGAGCAACCGGGGGAAACGGTGGTTACTATGTGGGTGAGTGGGGATGCGTGTGGAGCTGTGTGCATGCCCCATCCACACACTGGCGTGCCCACAGACCCCCCCCACCTGGTGGAGCCATTTAAAAATAGCATGTGAGGAGCCACTCGAAGTAGAACAGAAGGTTGCTACCTTGTAAATAAGGTTCTTTGAGATGGCTCCCAACATTCTCACAACACCCACCCATCCAGCTTTGCATGGAATGTTTTCCTTATATTTCTAGAAAGGGTTGGAAGGAACTGTCATTCTGAGGGGGAGAGCACTTTTTATACTACAGGAGCTCGAGACCATCATGTGGCTATTATTTGAATAGAGTGAGTGTGCACAATCCAGTTATGAGAATGTTAGGTGCCATCTCGAAGAACCTTCATTACAAGGTAGCAAAACCTTCTGATCAGCCCGTGGGCAGGAGCTGTTTGTAAACAAACAGCTTTATCTACCCATCCCATCCATTGCCCCAGCTGCTGCTGCTGCAGCACTACAGCTGGGAGAGGCAGGTGAGGGATGGAGTCCCCGTGCCTGGGGCGGGCCCTGGGGGCAGATAGCAGCGGGCAGCNATTCTCACAACACCCACCCTTCCAGCTTTGAATGGAATTTTTTACTTATATTTCTAGAAAGGGTTGGAAGGAACTGTCATTCTGAGGGGGGAGAGCACTTTTTATACTACAGGAGCTCGAGACCATCATGTGACTATTATTTGAATAGGGTGAGTGTGCACAGTCCAGTTATGAGAATGTTAGGTGCCATCTCGAAGAACCTTCTTTACAAGGTAGCAACCTTCTGATCAGCACTGGGCAGGAGCTGTTTGTAAACAAACAGTTTTATCTACCAGCCCCATCGGTTGCCCCAGCTGCTGCTGCTGTAGCTCTACAGCAGGGAGAGGCAGGTGAGGGATGGGGTCCCCGTGCCTGGGCCCGGTCCTGGGGGCAGACAGCGGCGGGCGGGGTGAGCTTTCTACCCTCCCCCTCCCTAAGGAAAGGCTCCCTCCGGTAGAGGCAGGCAATGAGTACTGAGCAGCCCCAGCCCAGCTGCCTGGTCTCACCACTCTCCCTCTTTCCACGGGGCAGACAACGGGCTGGGGGGGGCGAGCTTGCTACCTTCCCCCTCCCTAAGGAAAGGCTGGCTCCCTCTGGTAGAGGAAGTGAGCAGCCCTGGCCCAGCTGCCTGATCTCACTCTCCCCACAGGGCAGACATCATCGGGTGCCCGGCGGAGGTGGAGGCATGGAGGGGAGGGGAGGGGCAGGGCCATGGGGAAAAAAAAAACAAGACGGGACAGGCAGCAAACTTTGCCAATGGGGGTAAGGAAACCTTTTTTAAAACGGCTGTGTCCCGACTCCCTCTCCAACCTGCAGTGGCAGTGCTCTCTCCCTCTGCGGGGCCATGTGCCTGGGCACCAGTGGCACATGCCTCGAGCCGGCCCTGCTTCTCCTTAAAAAGGTTGCTTGGGGGCAAGCTCCTGTAGGTGGATAGTATGGGTATTTGTTTCACTGGACCATGTGCCCACATGGAGGCCACTTTCAGACCCGCCCCCTCTCCACGCACATATTCTGGCTGCGGGAAGGAATGCGCAGCCAGGATATGCGTGCGGTGCCGCCGGTCTAAAATCGCACCAACCCCACCACCTCAGGTACGGCTTTGCCAGCAAACACCCACAGTGATACAGAACAGGAAATCTGGGGGGTGGGGAGGTCTGAAAATGGCCTAAGTGCTAGCACCTATGTTTGCTGTGAGGACTGTGCTGTTAGTACTCCTCCTACAATGCCCACAGCTAGAGAGATTCTTCTGGTCATCTTTACTTGAATTTATTTTTAAAAATCGTAATCCCTGACTTGGCTCTAGAAGTAATGACCCTATATCAGTGCTGCACAATTTCACAATTGATGCTTTTCATAAAGATTACAGGTATTCCAGTCCTTGATGCACAGTATCTAGCATTAGCAACAGATAACAGGTGGTTCTTAATTTTTATCTTGCCTTTTAAAAAAAACTAGCTTGACCAAAGTCTGCCCCAACCTTTGGTTTTTCACAAATTCTATTGTTTCATCTTTGGATTGTTTTTTCTTGTTACTTAGCAGGCATCACTCAATGTAATGTCTCGGGATGTTAGTTCCTTGAGAATGCCCCAAACTAGCACATGGAGACTGCAAGATATCTGGTGAGCAAGGTGCCTTTACATGACTTACACACTTCCTTTCTAGGAAAGGATTTTTCTACTGTTTGCACCAAACAAAAAGAGGGAAGAGTTGTTTAGCTAACTTGTTGGTCTGAGAAGACTATGGTAGACTTACCCTATTTTAAGGTCTGAATAGCTTACACCCTGTGACCCTGCCTTTCAGCAATTATGTAGGTTTCTACTTTGCCTCTTTCCCCAGTAGCTAGTTCTCAAGCAAAGGCACTCCGGAGAGAGTCATCTCTTTATCCACCCGGGCCACAATCACATAAAGCCACTTGACACTTAAAGCTGGAGCTCTCTGGCTGCACTAGAATGAACAAATCCCATTCTTATATTTTCCGTAAGAGTATATGCAGTCTCACTGTTGTCAGTCATCTCACTCAGAGGAAATATTTAGACCCTTGCTCAGTCAGTCAAAATCTGTTAAACTAAGAGAAGAAGCTTTAGTCTCCACAGTGGGTCTAATGATCTCTCCTAGAGCCAAAGAGTGCCCAATAACAGGTCCATTGCCACCATGATACTGGACATTTGTCTGCTTGTTTCTTCCCTTTAGTGCTGGCCTTGGTGATACAATCTGACATATCTTCACGTGGAGCTGAAGCTCTATTTTGTCACCAGCCTTACCTTTTGGTTTCAAGTGTAGTGACTGTCAGAAAACAAACACAGGAAAGTATCTCCTCTTACCATCATACTCATACCTGCGGCATGCAGACTTTGGCTCCCACAAGCCAAAATCTGTGTTGAGTTTGGCTGGTGGCGGCTTTGCTGAAGATCACCACCTGAAAGAGTACAGAACAGGGAAATCCAGCTCTGTACTCTTCCGTGTGATCTCTGGCAAAGCTGCGTGGGGGTGGGGGCTTTCACACTAGCCAAACGTCACGCAGATTTTGGCCCTTGTGGTTTCTTCTGGAGCCAAAATGTGCAGAGGGCTGGCTGCCGCTGCAGGTGTAAATATGGGCTTAGTAGTCTCTCTGCTTCAGTCACACTTCTTAACTTTAAGACAGGAAAACTTGTACTGCTGTTGCTGGCCTGCTAAAAATCTTTTGCTCACTTGTACGGGGAAGGTCATCTACCAGCCACCTCTTCTGCTGAAGTCTGCCAGCACCTTCTTCCATTCTCTGCTTGTTGCCATGATTCACCTCAGCTCCACGTGCAGCAGGAGGGGAACAGCTGCTGAAACCTGATGCAATGCACACCCCTCAAGTCTTTAAACTATGCTCTGCTTATGGCTATCAGGAGGATACTTGTTGGATGAATTCCCAGTTTCTTACTGCTTTTATCTCTGTTTTACAGTCACAGTCAGAGCAGACCTACTCCAGTGGGGAATACTTCTGCTGCATGGGATGAGCCAGGCTGGGCTGGTACTAAGTGGGATGTATGTCTGGTTCGGAGGGAGAGTGCTTAAGATACACTCTGCTCTCCTGGTGGTTTTGTGCCGACTGCAATTAGCCATTTCAGCAGGAACACAACTTGTAGCAACAACAGTGGGTATTAACCAGTCTAAAGCTAGCCACCCATTTGGGCATTAAACACACATTTGTCCATTACATCTGCTTGTGCAAATATGCTTTGTGTCTCTCACATAACCTGGGCTGTGATCCCAGAATGCATGGCTGTAGATAGCATATAGATGCCACTTGAATGTAGCTGCTGTTGCGCGTAGAAAAATCTGTTGCCCCATTTGCAGTCTATAGCTGACAGATACCATAGGGATTCCTGTACATCAAGGGGCAGCTTCTGGCCATCTGGTGGTGCTTGCCTTGTTGTCTGACACTTTCTAACACTCCGGTACAGCAGCAAGGCACTTGATAAAGATAACCCTTTAGTTACTGAATAGAGGCCATTGAGAAACACGGGTTGAGATATGGGCCATATCACGGAGAGCACAACCTCTCTCCTCAGTGAGGACTGCTTCCCAGTAAACAGCAGCTTTCTGTTTAACTTGTTACTTGAGTCTGGGTAGCCTGTGAACAAGTATCTGTTCTGGTTCATTGAGAAGTTTTGCTTTTGAAGATTAGA
Organism: Sphenodon punctatus; assembly: GCA_003113815.1. Lineage (NCBI taxonomy): Eukaryota > Metazoa > Chordata > Lepidosauria > Sphenodontia > Sphenodontidae > Sphenodon > Sphenodon punctatus. The sequence goes on along the minus strand of QEPC01015466.1, from coordinate 2,045,697 downwards.
ACTAGACATAAAGGAGGTGAATGAGAACCTTAAAAGGAGGCCAAGGAGCACTGGGCAACACACTGCAGATTCCTGTAAAGTATGCAAACAAAAGAATAGGAGACTAGTTCACAAATTAAAGTACCTCCCATTTGGGAGACTAAGTGGGTTCATTTGGAGAACTTTCTTCACAAACCAACTCCTCCTGCTAATGGACAAGGCACAGTACGTGGGCGCATCTGAAGCAAACACTGCTTGTGAATGACTTCATTCTGCAGTCAGAGTACGGTCGTCATCTTGAGCAGACCCCTATGGAGATAGGAAATAGCACACATCCATTGGCAAATACATTTGCCTCTCCTCCTTCTATATACAAACAATTAAGTAGAAATGCTGACTGTTCTAAATGACCTCTAGCACAAGGCAAAGCAGAATTAACCAGATTCCCTTTAGTTCTATTGTTGTTATCAAAGGTCTTGTGGACAGTGAATCTGAAGAACCCTATCATATTTGTGCTTCTGCTACTTCAGAAACTTGCCAGCAATGCAGTGAGACCTAAGGTTTAGTTCTGTGAGAGGACAGAAACAAATGACAGGGGTAGCGCACGTCTGTCCCCCTCCCCCTTCTTGCTAAGGGCTTTGCTTCTCCCTGCTAACACTGCTGAAATCTGGACTTTTCTTACTGCTAGTCCATGCTCTAGTCATCGCTCTCACCTTGATAGTCTCACTTCTGTTCAGCATGCCTCTGCTCCCTCCATTGGCTCTTTCCCTGTTTGTATCCAGTATAAACTCCTTATCTTCACCATCCAGGCTCTTAGGAGCCTTATTCATTTTTCTCCCTTCGTTTCCTGCTAACATTCCTACCTAGGAATTTGACTCTTCCTCTGCCACCACCTTCATCCACTCCAGTCTCCTGCTTCCTAAGCTGTCTGCCCTTTCTCGCATGTTTCCCCTGGATTTCCCTCCTTTAACACATACTCTGCTCCCTTCCTCCCAAATGTCACATTCCTCCTAAAAATCTACACACACGCTCTGACCTTCCCTAGCTCCTAACCCTCCGATTGCTTTTCAGCACTTCTCCTTATGCTGTCTTCAGGATCCTCCTCCTTCCCTTGTAACTAAACCAAGCATGTGTACCTGCAACTCAGTTTCTTGCATATGTCCTAGTCTCTCTCTTGTCTGTCTGAGATTGCAAGCCCCTTCAGGCACGGTCCTTATTAAATCATGGATGTTCAGTGCTAGGTATGTTGCTGGTGCTATATAAAATAATTTCGATTTCTACAGTTAAATAGACTTTGGATAACCCCAATCTCAGTCCTGTTTCACACTGCTCAGTCTTTAAGAAATTATTAAAGTGGGTTTACTGTGCCTTTTAAAATCAAGCTCTGCTTTGCAAAATCTTTTCCCTTTCCACTAGGCTCTCCATTTTTCAACAGTCCTGGAGCTGAGGGTACTAAAACTCTGGTTTTAATTCTGAGAAAGCTGAACTGGAATAAGATGGTCAATCAGACTAGTTTTTCCACAAAATATTTTGCTTTCCTTTTAAAAATTATCTGATATCTTTACTGTGTGTTTACCAACTAATTGTGAAGTGAACTTTGTTTTATCTTGGTTTCTCCCTTTAAGTGTAAACTATCAGCTCATTGCAGGTAAACACAAAATATTTTTGTGAGGGTAAAGGAAAGCGGTGAGATTCAGAGGCAATGCAAATTTGTTGCTCTCTGCATCGCCAGCTTTTGGGAATAAGTTGTTGACTCTGGATCTGTGTCAGGGATCCATGTCTTGCACCAACTGCTGGTTAGTATGCATATCTACTCTTGTAGCTGGTGGAAGAGAGAAGCTTTGTCACCTATTCCATCTGGAGCTGCCTGATGGATGAAAGTGGAGAATACACTCTTCCACATCCTCCCTCTTGTTTTGGTTTTTGTGATGGTCCTTGCACAGAACTGAAGCCTGTGCCACTCTGCACTGCTGGTAGCTTTCTAGAATAGCAGCAGAATGAAAGTAATAGGGTTCTTCAGATTCCCTGCCCACACGATAAGGGCACGGAGACTAAAGGGAACCTTGTTAATTTCACTATACTGCGTTGTGTGCCATATTAATCCCAAGTATATCACTACAAAAACATGACAAGATTTTGGGGTAATCATCTTATTGGTACGATTTTAGTGCCAGGTGGATAGGGAATGAAAGTTCCTGCTACGGCTGTAGCATTTTGTTTTACTGTTTGCCTTGAAGGTAAAAAGCCCCTTTGAAAAGGCATATCCTGTGGTAGATGCTAGAAAAAATGTTAAGCATGATAGAAAATGTTGCATGACCAGCACTGCAACTAATGGGACACATATAAACAGTAATTATTGCTTCAGTTGCTTCCTTTTCCTGGTTCATCAACAACAAAACAAAGCCATTTCTTGGAGGGTTGAACTACTGCTATAAACTATGAAGAAGTCCCCCAAGTTAGTTGTTCACCTGGCTCTGAATGCTGATTGGCTAAATCCTGGCGATGTTGGTGACCCTGCAGTAACCCACCAGCTCAAGTTGGGCACAAATAGCAACGTGCCACCAAAAAAAGGGAAATATGTCTTTTGGGGATGTGCCTCGCTGGACGGGGTGGATTTCTGAGGCATCACCAAAGGCCAACCTATTGAGTGTTGTTACATTAAGTGGATATTTAACAAAATGGGGAAAATATTTTAGCATCTATCTTTATTGTGTAAAAACAAATTCTATGACAAATACAGGGATTTTTTTCCAGTAGACGACTGGAAGTTGCCTCTGGAGAAATAGCTGTGGAGCCAGACTCCTACAAGCTACATTAAGGCTTCTCTTGCATTCTCTTCTTCCTGTCATTAATCTAGCTGTCCCTTTAAATCCCTACCCCAAAAATGAAATTTGGATTATCGAACATTTGCCCCCGTCAGTGTTTGTGAGAATGTTAATCTTGGGAATAAGTAGTAGAGAGAAACCGAAGATGGGGAAGAGCAAGAGATGGTAGCTGCATTTCTAAAAAATGAAAAGGCCAGTTACAGAAAGGCATACTGGGAAGAGTTTTTGTAAGAAGCTAACCCTACTCTGGCAAGTTCATGGTATGTGGTGGTAGAGTGGGATTTATAGATAATTTAAGAAGCAAAGTGTCAGGCTTGCTAAAAAAAACAAGACTTGCCAGAAAAGTTGCTCCTTACCAGCAGCCAAAATCAAAAGATGAGGCTGTACCGACGAGTTCTTGTGTAAGGTGCCAGTTATTAGAGGTGGAGGAGGAGAGGGGTAGCTAAAAACATCCACTGGAAAGGGGAGAAACTGAAGGGGTCTACTAAGGAGCTTGGATAGGACAGTTACAAGTTTCCCTAATATTGACTCTGTTCTTCCACCAGGAACTTTCCTCAAGTTGGAAAGGTGCCTTTATGTGTTAAGTACATCCATGCTAACCAGCCATGTGCAGTAGTCTCAAGCCACTCGAAATGGGCATTTCAGTCCAGCATTAGGGTATATCTTAGATGCTGCTCCACTTCTCTCCAACTTGACAGCTGTCATCCATTCATGTCCAAAAGCTTTAAAAAGGCAGAGTGGACTGCGTCATCAGTACAATTTAGTAAAATCTTACTCAGCAGCCAGTCAGAACAACAGTCGGCTTCTGGGACTAATCCAAAACTTAAAATAGCAAGTGGCCTATCGGGAGCTAATTTAGGCTAACTTGTTTGCTATGGCAGCTGTATATATATTGAGCCTGTGTAAATCCCTACAGTAGCTGCCAGTTTTGTAAAATAGTTATTATTAAGTGAGAATGGAGCAGCTTCAGGAGTGTTGTCTAGATCTTTCTTGGTACGTTCCTGAGTCGCTTAGGGACAAAAAGTGGCTATCGTAGGAAGCATCTGGTTAGACTTTCATAGCTTCTGGAATGTGGATTTTGGACTGGTGGATTGAGAATAATTGAAGAGCTGTGTGTGGATATGCAGTTGGCCAGGTTTGGAATGGTCCATTTTAAATCATCAATCCTCAGCTTTGATTTAGATTTTTTAAAAAGATTACTTTCCTTCCAAGGCTCATCAGCAGAGCAGAAAAGCAGACCGTTTGCTGGCAGCAGGGAAATACGAAGAAGCAATCTCTTGTCACAAAAAGGCAGCTGGTGAGTAGATAGCAGCTTCTTAAATTGTTCCTAGACTTTTATTAAAATTAAAATGTTACCCGTTAGCTCCATGATCTACTCTAGGGCATTCAGACAGCACACTGGCCAAGTGCCCTTATTGCAGGGGGAGGACACCCCTTGATTGAATCAAGAGGATAAGGTATGGAGGGTGGGTTACTTTCCACCGTCTCTGTGATCACACAAATATGAGAGAAAACTATTTTAAAACCATCAAGCTATGTGTACTCTCTGGTTATTCCAAGTCCCCCACAGCACCTCATAAAATGCCCATGGAATTTTTTTACGATCCAGTTTTCCAAAGCTGCCTTGGTTTTGCATCACCATGGACTGTCTGCACTCAAGTGCCCAAACCCACAAGTGTTTAGAGGCCAGCTTGAGACCCTGTTGGAAATGTAATGTTCAATTTTGGTTTTGGTTTGCTCAGCCACCTTAGAATAACCGGTGCACTGTGGACAACAGAAGCCACAAACTTGATCTTTTAGAAAGGATTTGAGCCATTTGCTCTTACCTAAGGGTTTTATTGGCCCCATTCCTGCCAGTGTTTTCTGCTGAGGAAGTTCAGCCTTTACGGCTAGTGCATGCAGCTTCTGCAAGATGTTTGTTAGCCTGTCAAGAACCTGCAGCCACTTCTTATGGCTGATAGTCTTGCATGCACACTTCTGTGTTTAGATTTCCTGCATGTCTCCTGGCAGTGGGGATGGGAGGATGAATGGCTTTGGTTGGAGCAACAGAGAAGACATTTACAGTAATGACCAGGGAAGAGGTGAATGGTCTTTGCTAGGCTGGAAAACTAGGCCCTCGTTGAACTTTGGCAGACTTGGGAATCCACAAAGGGAATGGTGAAAACGGGCAGCATTCTTTAGCGTGCTGTCCACAAGCTACTGTAACAAATGACACTCTTACAGACCGTTAACAGGAATCCCCACTGCCAGGAGACATGCCACTTTATAGAGAGTTAGTTGTAATCAGGGACCCGAGTAGACTGCACCAAAAAAATCTTAAATTCTGCAACCAGTGAAGCCAAATTCTGCAAATTCACCGTGAGCATTATTTGCATAATTAACTTGATTTGCATAACTATGCATGCCGGGAAGCAAATTTGCAATAGGTTTGAAATAGAATCACAACATTACTAATCAAACAACTCAAATCCTCTGGAATTTCAGCACCTCCCTCATGAAAACATGGGGCCTATTTACCCTCGGGTCATGGTAAGGATTGGCTGATTCTGCGAAAATCACTGCAAATTGCAGCAACGCAGTCAACTCGGGTCCCTGGTTGTAATATTTCTTCTTCAAGAGGAAGCCTCTGCTGAGTCTCTCTTTTTCTTTCTGGTATTGAATGGTTAAACAGAGCCAGGAAAGATTTGGGAGACTAGTGGTGTTGGGGTACAGTTCTACCAAATCACCTCAGCTTGATGAGAAAGGCCCTGCCTTAAGAGTGGAAAGATTTTGAGTCCTCCACAGAGGAGCATGATTAGGTGCTGATGTTGGGGGAACCGCCTCTCCTATGGGTTGGTAGCCTTGGACCACATCATAGGGCCAGAAGAAGTCATCTGGCTCCAAAAGTGTGTCATCCTTCTGCAGATGGAGAATGCAGGAGAGGCCGTACAGCGGATGGGGCTCTGCTGCTGGTTGGAGCAATTTGCCTCGGGTATCAGTACTAACTAACTGAAAGGAAGATGGCAGGTTGGGTCCCAGGGTCTATGGAAGGCGCAGGCACTGAGATGAAGGTTCAAGTCAGGGTGGTGTTGCCCCAGGAACCAATAGGTTGTTGCAAGACTGCATGAAAGATCAAAATTAGGGCTGAAACAAATATTCAGTACAAATACCAAATTCCATTTGGGTATATTTCTATCCATTTGAAGGAAGTGGAATTGAAGCGCTCATCATTGTCGCTTCCATTTGTAGTTTCGAATGTGTGTGTAGTCAATAGTTTCACTTCGGTATTTTGGTTACTTTGTCCACCTTGGCGGTACTATTCATTGCTATTGTATAGCACCCCATTGTGCAACAGCACTACCACACAGCTGTGTGGTGGACAGTAGCGCTAAGTAATACTGCAGGACACAGTGAATTCCAAATCAACATAGTAATCACAAGAGCAAAGTGAAATCACTGAATAAATGGATATGCTACGTTTTTGCTAGCGGAGATATTGGGATATGCAAATCTTTGCAAATACTGAGTAACGTTTATTTTGGCCCTAGTCAAGATGGATTAAGCTGTCATGCCTGGGAGAGTTCAAGGACAGTGCTTGAGGGACTGACTGGGCCTGGAGGAATCCGCCTCCATCATACAGAGCTGCTCTGAGGAGAATTGAGTGGGGAACAGCTCTGTCAATTCTGTTCCCAAAATCTGCCAAGTGTGGGAATAGATGGAGTTGAAGTCCTTGGAAAGGGTGAGCTGTTGGGGTTAAAGAGGACAACAGGCCTGGAAGAAATCATGGCTGGAGTGGGGGGAGCAGCAACTCCTCCAATTCTTTTTGTGAAGGGTCCTTCTTAGACAGTGGATGCATGTGAAGTATAAGATAGGAGACCGCTTGAGCTGAAGTGCTAGGCAGTGTCAAGCCTGGTTTAGGAAAGGGCTTGTCCTGCTTTGGAGCCAGAGGCCCCCTGATCAGGGCAGAGAAATAGAGGTTACTTACCAGTAACTCTGTTCTTCGAGACAGCTCTGCGTATTCTCACTCTTGGGATTCACTTCCTGCTCTGCAGGCACTGGAGACCTTGTCGTCAGCAGTCTCCCGGCAGAAAGCCGGGAAAGATCTAGAATATGGTGAGAGCTCCGCCCCTCCATCTCCCCTCCCATCCTGTCAAAAGAGCGGGCTCAAGATCTCGCGAGAACATGACTGCATAAATAGGGGGAGGAGCCCTCATCGCCTCAGTTCCTTCCAACCCCGTCCTGGAAGACGAATTAAAGGTACATCCGAGACAGAGGGGAAGGAGGGCAGGTCGTGAGAATACGCGGAGCTCTCTCGAAGAACAGTTACTGGTAAGTAACTTCTGTTTCTTCTTCGAGGATCACCACGATTCTCACTCTTGGGAGAGTGAATAGTAGTTCATAACACCTACCACAAGGTGGTGGGATTCGAGGAAGTTAAGCAAATAGAGATTGGAGAACTGCTCTTCTCACTATGGTATCCGATGTAGCCGCTAGGTCTAGAGTGTAATGGTTAGAGAACGTGTGAACGGAGGACCAGGCAGCAGCTATGCAAATATCTACGATCAGGACACCAGGGAGGTTGGCCATGGTTGTGGCCACTGCTCTAGTAGAGTGTGCTCAGAGATGGGAAGTGGTGTCCTCCGAGCTTGAAGGTAGCATCTCTGGATGCAGAGGAGAATCCACTTCGACAGTGTCTGGGAGATAATCTTAACCCCAATTCTCTGTCCCTCATAGATGAATAGCGAATCAGAAGCTCTGATCAGTCTAGTGTGGTGGATATAGAACGACAAAACTCTCTTTACATCTAGAGAACGTAAAGACTGTTCCGAACATGAGGCATGTGGCTTTGGAAAAAAGACTGGGAAAGAGAGAGTCTGATTCAGGTGTAAAGGGGAAGATTACTTTTGGTAAAATGATGGGTCAGACCTGAGGTCCACCTAGTCCTTTGAGAAGCGAATAGAAGGAGGAGAGGCTCTGAGGGCTGTTAACTCACTAACACCTCGAGCTGAGGGGATAGCCACTAAAATGGCAGTTTTGATGGATAAGTTTTCCATGAACAAGAGGCCATAGGTTCAAATGGAGGTCCCATTAATCTTGCAAGTACGAGATTATGGTCCCACTAGGGGGCCGGTTGAGTAGTGGGAGGAAAGGTATTGATAAGGCGGACAACAGGGCAGCCAAGGGTACCTTAGCGGAGGAGAGGGAAAGATCAGATTCCTGGAGATGTGATAGATATATGGAAATATGGTTCATATCGAGGGAGGTCATTGGAATCTTGATGTATGAATACCCTCTAGAAAAACAAGTCCATTCGGCCGTGTAACACGCTCGGATGGATGGGCGTCGAGAATTTAGCAGAATAGCCGAAATCTCTGGGAATACCTCCCCTGTCATGGACGAATAGCCAAGCGCAGAGATGGAGCATGCGTAAGTCATGATGGAGAATGGTGCCCCGTTGGAGTGACAGGAGGTCGGGTTGGAGAGGAATGTCTGTGACCTCGGAGGCCAGTTCCAGGAGCGTCTGGAGCCAGGTTTGTCCAGGCCAGAACGGCGTTATGAGAATGATGTGTGCATGATCTGATCGGATCCTGTAAAGCACCTTGTGCAGGAGAGATGTTGGGGGCACAAGGAAGCCCCTAGTCCAGGAGATCGTGAATGCGTCTGAGATCGATCCTGGTGCTAACCCTGCATGACTGCAGAACATGGGGAGCTTTGCGTTCTCTGTAGTGGCAGATAGATATATGGACGGAATAGCCTATTCTCAGATGATGTCTAGTAGAACACGATCGTTCATAGACCACCCGTGGTGGTCGGATGTTTGACGACTGAGTTGATCTGCAAGAGAATTGTCCTGCCCTGCAAGATGAAGGGCGTGGAGGTGGATATCATGATTGATGCTCCAGTTCCAGATAGCTTCTGCCTCGAGAGATAGGCACATGGATCGGGCTCCCCCCATTTGTTGCGGTACCACATGGTGGCAGTATTGTCTGTGATGATTAAGATATTCTCGCCAATTAAATGTGATACGAGGGCCCTGAGTTCTAGTGTATTTATGAGAAGGCCCCTCTCATCCTGGGACCAAAAGCCGTGGACCTTGAGGTGATCTCTGTGAGCTCCCCAGCCTGTTAGTAAGGCATCTGTCGAGATGGAGGCATTATGCGCTACAGGGTACTCCCCTCGAGTCTCCTGTTGTGAGCACAATCTGTCCACCAAATGAGGTTAGGAAGACCTCGTTTGGTGGTGAGGGGATGGAGGGCAGGAAGGTGAACGTGCTTGAGCCACTGCTGAAGGGGTCTCATATGCAGACGCACATATGGAGTCACTGCCGTGGTGGAGGCCAGGAATCCTTGAAGGCGGACCGTCCTGGTGCTTTGTGAGCGTAGGGACTCTATAGTACATCTGATCGTATACAGTCCATCCAGCGGGAGGTAGGCTCTGGACCGATCTGTGTCCAAGAGAACTCCAATGAATTTGAGACTACTTGTTGGCTGGAGATAGGATTTCTGTATATTCACGATTAAACCCAGAGCTTGCAAAGTGTCACAGTAACATGAATATGATTCAGCATGCTGTCTCTGGAAGAAGCTACTAGGACCCAAACGTTCCAGATGCAGGAATCTTTTATTTTCATCTTCCCCAGGTAGGGAAATATGCATGTTTGAGATCTGAGATCTAGGATGGGTCTGAAACCCTTATCTTTTTTGGAGACCACAAAGAAAAGGGGGTAAACCCGGTATTCTGTACTGAGAAGGGTATCTCCTCAGTAGCCCCTTTTAATAGGAGCTTCTTAGCTTGCAGATGTATTTAAGTTTTGTGGGGGAAAGGAAAGGAATTGTATGGCATATCCAAATTGAATTATCTCCCTGACCCAGCAATTACTGGTGAGGGATGCCGATTGGTGAAAGAAGGGCAGGAGACAGTTACAGAAAGCGTGGAACCTCCTCCTCCTCTCCTTTAATCTGACCGAGATAAAATCGAGCCTCGGGAGGTTGCCCTGAGGACGAATTGGAGGAAGGCTTCCCTTGCCCTTCCAGCTTATTGAACCTCCTTCGAGGTTGAGAAAAGAGGCGCCTGGGTTTGGTGGTACTTTGGTGAAAAACATCTCGCGTGGTAGGAGTACGTAGAGTGCTGCTTTGGGGGTAGGAATAGGGAGCAGAGGACGGGTAAAATTTCTTCCTCACAGCTCTGTTCACCCCAATAGACCTGGCCGTCTGGCTAGTTCTTTAAAGTTTTTAAGAGTTTCATCGGTAGATGAAGCAAAAAAAGGCCTTCACAATCAAGACAAATCCTCTATGCGGGTCTTCTTTTCAGGGGTGAGAGCAGTGGAACGGAGCCAGGCATGCCTCCTGAGTGTAATGGCAGATGCCATACCCCTAAATGTTGGAATCAGTAATATGCATATTCGTCATTAGCTGAGGCTGGGCAATTTGTATCCCTTCCTTCTGAAAGGAGGCAATTTGGTTAGGGTCAGTGGTCTTACTAGGCTGGGACCAAAGCCAATGTTGATATCTGCACAGAGCGGAGGCAAAGTTGGACGCCCTAAGGGACAAAGTCTCTGAGGAAAAAATCTTTCTGCCAAGGATATCTCCCTTCCTTGTCAGACAGGGAAAGGCTGAATACCCCCAGCCTGAGGTTTGATAGAGGCTGCAGCAATAAGCAGAGAATTAGGGGGAGGATGTCTGAGGAACATATTGGCCCCTTCCTTAGGAATAGCATAGAGAGTCTGCCAACTTGTTGGTAGGAACAGCTGAGGAGGATTTATTCCAAACATAAGTGGAATACTCCACAAGGTGGTCGAGCATGGGGCGCATAATATGCAGGGCCCCAATTCTTCTGTATTTTCCCCCCAAAATTCTATGACCCCAAATTGAAAATTCTGCGACCCAATAAAGTTACAAAACAAGTCTAGTAAAATTAAAACTGCCAGATGGCGATCCATTTCCTTGTACCAATGAATAAAAAAATCTGTTTATATTTTTTTGTGTATATGGGTATTTCAAATATCAGGCAACCACCCCCAACACATGGCAAAGCAGAGGGCACAGCTCCTAAC